>OY747706.1:25031529-25044029 GCA_963556495.2 Valencia hispanica | reverse complement strand
GTATTAGACTGTGCTCCTGAATTAAATGATGAATTCATTTTAAGGCTTTACTTATCTTTATGCCTGGGGTGCCAAAAGGTGAGGATGGTACAGTAGTAAAAAAAAAATTGTACTACCACCAGTACTGGCATCTAAAATAATCAGCAACACAAATAACTAGTTCATTTCATACATTGATGCACTTCTCTTGAAAGTCCTTTGTCTTCCTTTTGCCATTAGTAGCATGAATTTGCTTGGAGCTCCTGCTGTATCGCAGCAGGATGCATACTGTATGTTATTATCATACATTACAATTTAATGTCTCTGATACATAAAGTGTAGTAGTGAGATATTTTGGGAGTTTTGCAGGTCCTTTGGAGCACATAGGGTAAAAAAAGAGAGGAAAATGCCCAACTCAGCGTATTGATTGTGTTTACTTCATTTCACGCTTGCACCAAAAAACACACATACTGCTCTTTTCTCTGCATTTTAGTGCATAACAAAGAGTCAGCAAAAAAAAAAAGCAGAGAGCTGGAAGGCATTCCAAAGAAACTGAGATTTTCAAACAGATGTATAATGGTGGAAGACACGGAAAAGCTAAATTTTTGTGTAGGTACTATTTCAATTTAATTAAACTGCTAAGGTTGAAATTAGTACCACTTTTGTCTTCTCTCTGTGGGGAACTATTTGAGCTTGGACAAGCTGCTCCTAACTTGTGAATGGTCATTTTTGCCTCTGCAACAAGCCTATAGCAACTCTCATAGCTGTTGGCAAACTTTAGATTTGAGACAGTATTATCTTTGGAAAAGAGAATGGTTGTTTTCTTTACAGATGTGAATCCTCCTGTGAGTATTGCATAGTGCATGTTTATAAAAATTTAGTTTTTAGTTTTTTTGTACCACCTTTTCTTAAGCTTTAGACAGAGAAGAAGGGGAACATATTATAAGAGCTGCTTTCCAATTCAGGGTTTCAAGCATGTAATGATTTCTAGAATAATAAGAAAACCCCACCTTCAGAATTTGATGCATTAATAGCCATTTAAAGTTAACTAACCATAGATTACTACATTAGAAACTAAAATCATACATATAAGAGAGACAAGTATTCACAGACATTCAGGCAAGACAGACTTAACAAGAGAGACTTAAGTAAACAAATTTATGCACAGGATGTTTAGGATGCTCTCTGTGTGGGAGAAGTGGTTGTTTTGGGTAACTGTCAGAGTCTGTCAAGGATATTTTCAAGCTACCTGGAGGAGAGCAGTTTTTGTGGGTGTGGGTCAATCCTTGGTGTTTGTGAAAACTAAATAACTCTAATTCCCCTATGTGTTGTGGAAGAGCAGTATTTTGACCAATTTGCTGTCTTCATTGTTTTTTGATGGGATTAGGAATGATTTGCATTGTTGCTCTTTCTTTAAGATTAATCTTATTCATTTTGCAGATACCCACATCCTTTTTTTATACACAAAGTTACCCGACTTACCCCAAAGCCTTTCTTTGTGAAACCTTTTTTTTATCTGACTCAGAGAGCTGCAAATCAAAGGCCAGCAGAGCAGTCAAAACTGAACATCTTTTTTGTTTGAACTTTTGCTCAAATAATGGTTCTTTCTTAAATCACATATTTTATTTTACTGTTCAGTTAGAACATGTTGAACAAGATCTTATCATAACCAATTAGCAACTGGTTGAATTTATATTCCAGAATATTCAAAAGTGAAGACAGTGTCTTAGCGATTATTTAAATATACGTTCCACTGAAAGTCCTTTGTCTTTTCTGTGCCATTAGCGGTATGAGTTTGCTTGCTGCTGCTGCTATACTGCAGCAAGATGCTTACTGTATATGATTATCATACATTACCATTTCATGTCTCTGGAACATTAAGTGAAATAGAGAAATAACCTTTGGTTTCAGCAGATGCTTTGTCTGTTTTTATCTTATATTAATATGTTGCGTATTTATTAACGTCTGTTTTTCTTACAGTCCTACAGCCGACAGGAAACTTCTTAATTTGAATGATAAGATGTGTGGGTGATGCCTATTTAGTCCTTGTGGTCTGACTGTTATCTACAGGATTTGTATTGCTGCCCAAGAATGACCCAGTTAGGAAGGCCATGTTTTGTTTATAGCTTGCTCTGTCCTCTCATCTCTAGGCCACTGCTCTACTTTGCTGCTGTACGGTAGAGCAGCCCAACTCTGCCTGGGAAGCAGCATCAGACCAACACACAGAACACCCTGTGAAGAGTTCTCCTTTTAATGGATGCCCGGGTGGCTCTGCCGATTGTATGGACAAGTCTTGTCCTTCTGACAGCTGAGTTGAAGTGGATTGATGCTGCTGAGATCTTTACCAACACTTGGGCTGTCCAGATAAATGGGGGACCTAGGGAGGCTGACCGCATCGCCAGGGAGCATGGTTTCATCAACCAAGGCAATGTAAGTTCTTGTACAAAGTTACTTTTTCTAGGTATTGTAGTTTTAATAGTGAATACACTTTGTTGAAGTGTTTGCACTAATCTGTCTTAAATGTAACACCCAGCAGCACATGTGCATATCAATTAAGAAGTTTATTCCTTTCAGTAATTCAATTCAAACTGTGAAACTACTATTTTATGGGATTGTTACATGCAGAGTGAAATGTTTAAAATGTTTATAGGATTTTGGCTTACAGCTACAAAAAAACTCAAAATTCAGTTCCTTAAAAATGTAAAATATATATATAAGATGAATAAGGAGAACTTTTAATTTAGAATTGTCATGTTACTGTCATGTTATGGCCTACAAAATCAAAAATGAAGAGTGGTGATTCAACAGATGTTGCTAATGATCATATCAATGATCATATCATTGATCCCCTGCACACCGACTGTTGAGAGTACTGTTTGCAAACATAGTAATAGAAAGTTACTGGAATCGGAAAGAAAAAGTGTGGGGGGTAAAATGCTCATCTAAGCCCATTCAAGAGTTTGGGGAAGACTCAGAAAGCATGGATTGCACCTGGAGTTAGTGCTTCAAGAGTAAACACACACAGATGTATCCAGTATGCTGCATTGATTCTGTAATTCATGCAAAAAGAGTGCAGACCAGATATTAATAGCATATACTTTACAATGCATATACATCATTTTCAATAGACAGATATTTCTTTATAATTTTATGAAGTGGATGTATTGTGATCAACATTTTTGTGAAACTAACTTATGGGGGTTTATCAACTATAAATCATAAAAAACCTGAATAAATACTTAAAATGTGCAACAAATCTATACTTATAATATCGGGTTCCTATGTTACGAATTAAATTACGGAAATTAGCAAAATTGCTTTTCAATAATCTGATTTATTGAGATGCACCTGAATTACTTGTAATAAGGCTCTATATTTAAACAGAAAGACATTTAATTGTTACAGTGTTGCAGGACATTAAATGTGAGCATCAGAGAGCCTGATATGAAAACCTTCAGGCTGTTCTGCTGCATTGCTAAAGTGTAAATTCTTGTAGTTCATGGAGCTCAACTGGAGCATGCATGATTCACTAATGCTCTTCAAGACTGTATTGTTTAGAAGAAAAAGATGATATGGAATTAATCATGTGACAAGGTGAGTCTCTTTGTCAACTTTGTTAGCACAAATAATCCGCTTGATCAGGGTTGGAAGGGATTTTATCTTTAATGTTGGTAAAGGCAGTTCAATTTTATTGGGAGCACTTCAACCTCTCTTTTTGTTATTGTTAGGTGATTCTAATTAATTAGAGTTGGTGTGTTGCACATTTTTCTGATACAAAACAGAAAAACAGTTGTCATGATAGGTGAAAAATGGAGAGGGAGATGAGGTACTCCTAGTGGTATGTTTCTAACTCCACTTGAATGTCAAAATACTCCCAAAGCTAAACTTTCTCATATTTGTGCTCAGTACTTGACAGCAACTTGCTGTTTGGTTTCCACCTCCCTTGTTGCTCTTCTTGAGACTTAAGTTCATTTGCATGCGCCTCTGTGGAGCTGCCTGAGTGCTACATACACCAGTGAACAGACTTCTACGTCTTAAGAAAAAGAAAGGGTTCAGAATGCTCTCTTCTCTCCTCTATCCAGCTTAGATAAAGAGGATTTTCCAACAAACAGACTTGCAAAATTATTTTTTGCTCAGATTATCTTATTATAGCTTTTCCTCCTCTGCTAAATTAGGGTGATTTAATCTGTTGTTCATATCTATAAACTATACGACTCCTTGCAATTCTTGCATATTTCTATGCTCTTCCTGTGTGATCACTTTATTAAAAAACAATCGATTTTTCTCTTTTTTTCCCATCAAACCACAAAGACATCTTGAGTCCATGTCTTCCGCCCATCATCCGCCAGATTACATTGAGATGTTTTGTTTTTTCTTCTTGGTTAATTAGTGATGGTTCAAGACTGTTCTCTGTTTCTGAATCACAAACAACTCACTCATCCCACCCCAGCCAGCCGTTAAGGACCTTTTATCTTGAATGCCTCATTTCTGCATGCTCTTATCTTCAATATTTGTTATGCAGGAGCACCCAAATAAAAAGATTTTAGTATATAGTCTCTAAATGGATGCTTGGGTGAACAGTGATGATTAACAGGCCATGTGCAGTCCTTGTACTTTGGATATTGGAAGGTTATATGAGGGTATGGGTTAGGTGAGGATTTGTGGAGCTGGGGGCTTAAAGGGGAAATAGCTTCTTCATTTTCCCATCATCTTTGAAGCTTGTTCTGTAAGACACTTGAGGAGAGAAAAGAGGCTGATGTATAATGAGGAGGTAATGGGATTTTTATCACTAATATGATTATGGGATCACCATTTCACTGATTATTTGTTCATGGCAGTCCATAAAAATACTGTTTTTTTATCTGTGTGTCCCTATGTATCTGCAGATTTGCTTATTATGTTTTTGGCCTAATTTTATTTCAATGGATTTTAGGGGACATAAAGTGTATTTTCATCATTGGTCATGTGTGTGAATGTGTTGAATCCCAGGGATCAGTTTTAAATGTCAATGAGACAACCTAGTGGGCAGCAGCAGTAAACAAGTTGTCATAGAACATTATCATATCAATTTCTTTGTAATGTGATCAATATTTTATTTTTTTCATTAATTTGTTGTGTTTGCGTTGGAGTTCTAAAATAGACCCATTGTTTACTGTAAAATGTCAAGTTGTGCTCTTGGTGAGCTGAGTCAGAATAATTGTTTTCATGAGAATGGGGCAGGCTCTGTGGGCGTTGATTGGCTGAATAACTCTGGAGTAGACGTCTATCAGAACCATTTTTAAATTTCTTCATTTCTCTGCCTCTCCTTTCACCCCTCTACATCTTGATCTACAGGTCTCTTTCTATTTATAGCCATTATTTCTTATATTCATACACTTTGAACTCTTTCAAATTTTGTCACATTAGATGATAAAGTTAGATGGATTTCAATGTTTTTCTTTTCTTAAGCAAATGAAAATCTGAGTGACATGCATAAACCTGTTGAACCCGAGGGCTTTAATTTGAAGCCTGTTTCTTGAAAAATGGTTACCCGTTAAAAATTAGTATATTTCAGCAACCAAAAGGAGTATTTGAACCATTTTTGTGTCATTGTAAAGGTAACATTGAGTAGAATTGATAGATTTATCATTATGCATGTTATCTCTTGCTGGTTAGGAGAAACTGAAGATAGAACACAGCAAAAATTTATTTTTTTTGCTCCGCCTAAAAAAACAAACATGTTTTATATTGAAAAACTCTATGGATATTGCTTGAATGGCAGTCGTTACTCAATAAAATGTAAATACAACATGTGGACATTATCTCTGCAAAAGTTGATACTGATTATGTGAAGCAGGACAAAACTAGAGAGGTTTTAAGTACAGGCAAGTCAGGCGAGGTGTCCAGTTTGGCACAGTTTGGCACAAAGTGCCATTTCTCTTTTTGTCATGTAAAAGTTATATTTTTTTATTTTAATGTCACATAGTGTTCAGTAGTCCTAAAATAAACACTTTTGGGCGTTTTTGGAAGAAAAATCTGATAATAATGCTATAATGGATATATGTATATTTTTATCCTGTGCGCTGTGCGCCCTCTTGTGTAATGCGCATGCCTTGCCGGCTGGTAGTTTTATTTTACGCAAAGACCTACCCTCGCAGCGGATTGGTCAATTTTGATGAGCGATACCTTGTTGGATTCGTAGAAGCCTATAGAATAACGCCAAAACTTTCCAAACAAGATTGACAACACAGTCAGCCAACCAGAGAGCCGAGAATAGAGTACCAGGAAGTGCCAGCATTCTCAGCGAACAGACGACAAAAACACTTTTTAGGAGGAGGAATAGTAAGAGAAACGCACGAAAAGTTCTGAATGGTGCATAAGAGATGGAAGTATCAGAAAATAACGTTTATTTGTCGAAGAAATCAGCTTTACACGGTAAAACAGCAAAGGTAAGGCAAAATTTTACTACTGCGATTCTAAAAAGCGATTTCCTGTTTTGTTATACTTTGGCTTATATCTCCGCGGTGCTTTGGTGTAGCGTCTTTGCAGATATATCCTTGGAATCGGCTGGTTCTCTGCTTTCATTTGAGGGGCTGCTTGTGAATTTAGGACAAAGGATTGCTGCGGTAGAGCCAGAAATGTGGCGGCTGGGTTGACAAAACTATGATGTTAGGTTGACAAAACTATGATGTTACGAGTTTGTTCGCAAATAGTTATTTACGTGGCATCTGAGTTGTGTTTGTGGTTGGTAAAAATAGTTTAGATAGCCTTGTAGCGCGTGGTCTTCTGTTTAATTTGATGTGCATTATGACTATTTTTTCTGTCAGGTTGTGTTGTCTCAAGCCTGTTGAAAAAAAGTAACAGTACTTTGTAGAACTGCTTTTTGATGCCAGAGCAGATGCAAGCATTCTGGGGTATGTGTCTACCAGTTTTGGATATCCATGACTTGCCAAAAATTATTATTTAGTTTAGATTCATATCTATGTCCTGATTAGGCTGTTATATTATATGGATAGGTGCACTGATCTAAACAATTCCATTTTAGTTTTGGCTGCAGAGTTGTTGTCCCTCAACTGTGAGAGAGAATGTAAAAGAAAAATCCAGAAAATTACATTATATGATTTGTTGAGAATTTATTTGTATAATGGAGCAGAAAATAAGTATTTAGCACTTACAACTAAGCATAAATTATGGCCCACACATACATGTTACTCCTTTAAGAAGCTCTTCTATGCTCCACTAGTTACCTGTAATGATGGCACCTGTTTGAACTTGTTATCTGTATAAAAGATACCTGTCCCCACCTTCAAACAGTCAGAGTCCAACCCCCACCATGGCTAAGACCAGAGAGCTGTCCAAAGACAGCAAGGACAAGATTGTACACCTGCACAGGCAGGACTGGGATGAGCCGATTGAAAATATGCAAGTAGATTGGTGAGAGGAGATCAACTTTTGGAGAGGTTGTTAGAAAATGGAATAAATACAAGATCACTCACAATCTCCCTCAACCTGGGGGTCCATGCAAGATCTCACCTCATGGGGTACACATGATCTTGAGAAGGGTTACTATTAGTAACACACTACATTGTCATGGATCAAAATCCTGCAGTCTCCCTGCTTGGGCCAGCATATGTTCAGTCCCAACTAAAGTTTGCCAGAGACCATCTGAATGACCCAGCGGAGGATTCGGAGAATGTCATACGGTCAGATGAGACCAAAATAGAACTCTTTGGTATAAATGCCACTTGCCTTGTTTGGAGGGGGAAGAATGCTGAGTTGCATCCCAGGAACACCATATTGACTGTAAAGAATGGGGGTGGAAATATGCTTTTTGAGTGGTTTTCTGCAAAGGGGACAGGGCGACTGATCCATATTAAGGAAAGGATTAATGGGGTCATGTATCGTGAAAGTTTGTGCAAAAACCCCCTTCTATCATTGAGAGCACTGAAGATGAAATGTGGCTGGATCTTCCAGCAAGACAATGATCCTAAGCACATCACCTGGGCAATGAAGGAGTGGCTAAATAAAAGAGCTTTTGAAGGTTCTGGAATGGCCTAGGCAGTCACCAGACCTCAATTCAATTGAGAATTCAAAGTTTACTGTATGTTTCCCAGTGATAGCCACAAAACATCACAGCTCTAGAGAAGATCTGCGTGGAAGAATGGGCCAAAATACCAGCTAAAGTGTGTGCAAACCTGGTGAAGACCTATAGGAAATGTTTGAACTCTGTCATTGCCAACCAAGGTTACTTTACAAAGCATTGAAAATATGGTTTGTTATTGACCCAAATACTTATTTTCTGCACCATTATACAAAGAAATTATTTAAAAATCATACAAGGTGTTTTCCTCAAAGAATTTTCACTTTCCGTCTCTCACAGTACCTATGATGAAAATTACAGACCTCTCATCCCTTTAAGTGGGAAAACTTGCACAATTAGTGGCTGCCATACATTTTTTTGCCCCACTTTAATTTTCTTAACGTACAGCAAATCATTCAGCGGTAAGTGAAATTCAAGGTTATCCAAGATCACTGCCAATTAGTTTCCACTTAATTTGCTGATACACAACAGGGAAACTACAGGGACTAACAGTCTGATGGACCAGCCCCATAGAAAAGATTCAGTAAAAGTTATAAATATAACAAAAGCAAATAATTTACTGTTTCTGTTAGTCTTCAGCTGTTCATCTGGTTGCTTTGACAGACACAACCGCACAGACCTGTTTTGTGCTGATGACATAAGGGACTAAATTAAGCTGTGGACAAATGTGATCACTTTTTCTCTGTTTGAATAGATACATTTTTTTCTTGTAGCATCAGCTTTCTGTAGAGAGCCAATATGAAAGCCAAAAATTGTGTTAAGAGACTCATTCCTGTTTAGCTGTGGGGAATAAATACAGAGCGCCCTGCTTTAAATAATGTCAAATCAGAAATGAGGCAATCCGTCTTTGAGTTTTTATATGACTTCGTTAACTGAGTCAACAGAAAACAACAAAAAATTATGAAGAAAGACTTATTGCTACACATGTAAAATATCCGTTATGTCATTTTTCATAACGAACATTATGTTTTTGATCAAATATAATTACAACTAGTTGCATTTTCTTTTGATATTGAAAAAAGCAATATGGGCTGTAAAGAGTCATTGTTATCAGCATCACCTCATGTTGTAATGGTCAAGGAGTTAACAATATTATGTTGCAGTGTGACCCTGCTACTATTTTCTCTCCTGTGGATACCTGTGCAGAGATTCAAATATTTCAAGTTGTATACTCTCTTCTTGCTCATATAAGCCATTATTACTCATCCAGTATTTTGCATCATACTGACTGGAAGTATTTGCATCTGTAGAATTTGTTGTTCTCTGTTTCAGACATGAGTCTAAAGCTAAAAAAGGAAATTCTGCTCTGAGGAAAAGCTGTGCAGTTTTGCCGGGAGCAACAATGAATTTCAAGAGATGGAGTTTGCTGAAGTGCTAATACATTATAATGGTGCTAAGAGAGGAATGTACAAATGGTAACACTGGATGGTCTACACCTTAGCACAGCTTGTTCTGTCAGATGCAACTGTTTATTCATTCATTTTTTCTTCTGTTTTCATTTTGTTTCTACAAAATATGACAACAGGACGCGAAAGCTTTGAATTTATTCACCTTATAAGTCTCCTAAATTTGGTGTTCAAGCTATTCAAAGCAAATAATTATTCTTAGTCTTACATTTAGTGCTTATAAGATTTTAGGTAAAAAGTGAAATGAAGTTTGGATAAACCAGGGTGGAGATGATATATTTCTTTAACGGCATCCTAATTTTTGTCTCACAGGTTTAAAAAAAAGATGAAATAGTGGCAGTAGATAGTAGGCAGTAGGCTGCTCCAACTAAATTTAACATTAACCGCTTTTTAAACACTGCAATTTAGAATGTTGCTCAATTTTTCATAGCTGAAATAAATGTACAGTTATATAAAGTGTGTGTGTGTTTGTTCTGATTAATAAAAAAATTATATAAATGTTCATATTCTTTTATTGACAGTTCATGCCCTCATTATTTTTTTGATCCATCGTTTCCTTCCTGTTATCACTAAATATTTTATCCTACCTGCTGTTTTTGTTTTTTATTCAAGACTAATAAACCTTGTAAACACAGAGACGAAACTACTAAGTAAACTGCATATCAAAAAATAAACAGCATAATTATTACATGAAATGTCAGTTAGAGCCTCTGAAGCTTCTTGGTTTTTCTGTCTAGGCTTGCATATTGAATGGAGAAATCAAAAGTAGAACAACTGCAGTGCTTGAATAAAGGAGGCAAAACTTTGGTAAAAGTTTTTTATAAGTCTTCCCCAAAACTGTTTTTTGTTAGGGACAATCCTGGTGTAAACTGTAAATAATACCTAAATAGAATGACTTTTTAATCCTTTTATTACAGATATTTGATATTTGAGGGAACCGGGCAATAAATCCACCCCTACCGTCTCCCAGAATTCGCCCGGCACCCCTGAGGCTATATCAGTGATTATCAGCAGCAGGAAACATAAACCGTTAACCACACACTCTCATATTAAACAAAATCTCAAATTGATAACCTGTCAGAAGGTTCAGCTGCCCATCATCACAATACTTAAGTTAGCTTTATTAAACATTAGATCTCTATCCGGGAAGTCTTTTCTTATCAATGACTTCATCACTGAGCATAATTTACACTTCCTTTTTTTATCAGAAACTTGGCTAGATGAAAATAGCGAAACAACTTCATTAATAGAATCTAGTCCTCCAAATTACAATTTCTTAAGCGAGAACAGAAAACACAGACGAGGTGGAGGTGTAGCCACCATCTTTCACAACTCAATGAACTTTAAAAAGGTAACTCTGGGCACGTTTGATTCTTTTGAATACCTAGCCACCCAGATAAATGAGCCCAACAAAGCTTTATTTCTAAGTTTATATAAACCACCAAAACTTAACTCTAACTTCTTTAATTATTTCAATGACCTTCTTTCTGTAATATGTATCAACTATGACCAACTAATCATTGTGGGGGACTTTAACATCCACACCGACAACCCCCAAGATAGACAAGCAAAAACATTAGATGATACTCTCCACAACTTCGGCCTGATCCAGCATGTCAAACAACCAACACACAATAAAGGACACACTCTGGACTCAATTATCAGCAAAGGTTTAAATATTTCCAACATCTCTGTAATTAATATTGTGTTATCTGACCATTTCTGTCTATTTGCAACAGTGGAAAGACTAACTAATCCTTTAGTGACAGTAGCCCCTGAACTAAACTCTACCAGGGCCTGCAATGAATTTGCCAGCTTTTTCACTGAAAAGATTCTAACAAATAGACGGTCATTCTGTACCTCAATATCGAACCCACAACCAGTGCCATCCCCAATCAACAACAATGTAGAGAAAATGTCTGAATTCCACGAATTAAACCAGAACAGCCTTGAAAAAATCATTATCCAATTAAGCTCCTCCTCCTGCTGTCTTGATATCCTACCCACAGCTTTTCTAAAGAAGGTTCTTCCTGTTATTGGTTCTGATCTTGTTCAAATAGTGAACTCATCACTGCTATCAGGTGTCTTCCCTCAGGCTTTAAAAACAGCAGTTATTAAACCACTGCTAAAGAAGAAAAATCTGGACAACACGTTAATGCAGAACTACAGGCCAATCTCTAATATTCAATTCATCAGTAAGATTATTGAAAAAGCTGTGTTTCAGCAGTTAAATGGCTTCATAACAATGACAAACCGTTTTGATGTTTTTCAGTCTGGTTTCCGCGCTCACCACAGCACCGAGACTGTCCTCGTCAAAGTATTCAATGACATCCGCATAAATACAGACTGTGGAAGAACCACAGTGCTGGTTCTGTTGGACCTCAGTGCAGCATTTGACACTGTTGATCATGATATTTTATTGGAACGACTGGAGAGCTGGGTCGGACTCTCTGATACAGTACTTGGCTGGTTCGAGTCTTACCTAAAGAACAGGGACTTCTATGTTTCAATAGGAAACTTTTTTAACAGAACGAACCGAAATCATATGTGCGTTGCCCCAGGGCTCCATCCTCGGGCCCCTCTTATTTAATATCTACATGCTCCCACTAGGCAAGATTATAGCAACCAATAACATTAGCTACCATAACTACGCAGATGACACTCGGCTCTACATTACAATGTCACCAGGTGACTCTGAACCCATTCAAACCCTAAATCAATGCATTGACCAAATAAATGGAGGGATGTGCCATAACTTTCTCCAGCTGAATAGAAACAAAACTGAAGTGATTATTTTTGGACCCAAGGAGGAACGATCAAGAGTCAGCACACAGCTTCAATTAATACAGCTAGAAACTACTGATCAGGCTCGAAACCTAGGTGTAGTAATGGACTCAGACCTGAACCTCCAGGGTCACATAAAGGCAATAACAAGGTCAGCCTTCTATCACCTGAAGAACATCTCTAGGATTAAAGGACTGATTTTGCAACACGACCTAGAAAAACTCATCCATGCGTTTATCTTTAGTCGGATT
>OY747706.1:24649029-25026529 GCA_963556495.2 Valencia hispanica | reverse complement strand
CACTCCCAATGCACCGGTTATCTTTATGTGTTTCTCTGAAGAGGCCCGGTAGGTCTGAGCAAAAGCATTCTCAATAGACAATTGTTTTTTTCCGGCTGGCGCCTGTTCGGGTCGCTCGACTGACCTGTGTTCAGGAAGCGTTATTTTTTGGATGCTTTCGCTTGATATGCTTTGACATATTGCTCGTTTCCTTTGGAGTATGGGACATGTGCCAAACAAAGTTTACAGACTGTGTAATTTCTGTTGATTGTTTTCCCTCCTTCGTCGTTGTACTCAACCCCAAAGCCAAAATTATTCTACACTGAAGATTTGAAAGATGCTGGTGCATCTTCAAATTTCTGTTTTTCAACTCCGCTAGAGCTTGCCATTTCTACGTGTCTCTGTAGCCCATGTGTAGCCAAACAACTAGTAGTACGAGCCAGTGAGTGACAGAAGTTAGGGGTGTGGGTGCACAACCGTGATTGGACATTAACTTGCGGGGGTGGGCTTTCGTCTGCCTGGACAGGCAAACGCACTGATGGCGTGTAAAGCAAAAACTAAAGGGATCAGCACGAACTCCATGGCAAAACCGAAGTCCCGCGGGACACGAGGGTAGATTGTCCCGTGCCGGGCTGACCGAACGGTCCGGGATTTTACCGTGTACCGTTGCATCCCTAGTATATATATATATATATATACGGTCCAGTCTCTGTCACATCTGTCACATGTGACAGTCACATGTGAACCTGCTGTCATCTGTGAAGAGCACAGGGCGCGAGTGGTGAATTTGCCAATCTTGGTGTTCCCTGTCAATTTCAAACGTCCTGCAACGTGTTGTAAGCACAACCCCCACCTGTGGACGTTGGGCCCTCATACCACCCTCATGGAGTCTGTTTCTCACCGTTTGAGCAGACACATGCACATTTGTGGCCTGCTGGAGGTCATTTTGCAGGGCTCTGGCAGTGCTCCTCCTGTTCCTCCTTGCACAAAGGCGGAGGTAGCGGTCCTGCTGCTGGGTTGTTGACCTCTTATGGCCTCTTCCACAATTCCTGATGTACTGGCCTGTCTCCTGGTAGCACCTCCAAGCTCTGGAAACTACGCCAACAGACATTGCAAACCTTCTTCCCACAGCTCGCATTGATGTGCCATCCTGAATGAGCTGCACTACCTGAGCCACTTGTGTAGGTTGTAGACTCCCTCTCATGCTACCACTACAGTGAAAGCACTGCCAGAACATCAACCAGAAAGCATAGGAACTGAGAAGTGGTCTGTGGTCACCACCTGCAGAACCACAGGGGTCCCCAACCCCTGGCCCACGGAATGGTACCGGCCCGGGTACCGGGCTGTGGGTCATGTTGTACTGGGCCGTGGGCCACACAGAAACAATAAATAACTTCCAGTATTTCTGTTTTATTTATTATGAGTGTGACCGCTGTTTTATTTTGAAAAATGACTGGATAGCCCCGTTACATAGCTCACGGATAGTTACCACTAAAATTAATCCCACGAGCTAGCAAGATGGATAGAAAGCAAATGTCTTTCGACCGTTTCTTTGGAAAGGGGAAAAGGCCCAAGTCTCACTGATTCAGCGTTGTGGTGAGTTAGATATTTAATGCACTTTGTATTTGTTTTTGTGGTAAATCTTGAATTACTAAAGGTATGTTTAAATGTTTCAATGGCGACCAGAGAGCATTAGGGGGCTAAGTGTACGTTGATTGTGTTATGTTGTCTGCTCGACGTTAGGAGGACGCTGTTAATAAAGCTGCAAATACCCATTGCATTTAGGTTTATTGTTATAATTTTAAAAATACCACGTTTTTATACCATCCGTTATCATTTATCCGCCACAACTTAAAGGCCAGTCCGTGAAAATATTGCCTGATATTAAACCGGTCCATGGTGAAAAAAAGGTTGGGGACCACTGGTCTATTCCATTTGCACAACAGCATGTGAAATTGATCGACCATCAGTGTTGCTTCTTTAGTGAACAGTTTGTTTTCACATAAGTATGATTGACTTCAAGTTACATTGTGTTGTTTAAGTGTTCCCTTTTTTGTTCCGTTTTTTTTTTTTTTTTCGAGCTGTTTTCAGTGTATAATAACCACTGAAAACAGCTATTAGCATACATTTTTCATACTCCTAGTATATTAAGGTTTAAAGTAATCATTTAATTTTAAGTAATATTTACATTTTGGAGTGGCCATACCAGAGTTCTATCTTTAATCCAATAGAGAATCTATGGAGGGAGGAAAGATTGGGGGGATGGAAAGGGGCCTTCCAAGGCCATCACCATCAAGATAAATTGTCACAAATACCAGTAGAAACATTAAAAAAGCTGACCAGCAATGACAAAAACAAGGTTTAATTGATGGTTGAATGTTGATAGAGATTTTTCCACTAATTACTAAGAATGGTATAAAAAATGTTGATATGCCCTTTTTAAAATGTAAGGAACAGATAAAGTACAGATAAAAAAGGTTATTTTACACTGATGTATTACCCTGTGAGAGATGTTTCTCTCATTTCTTGTCAGAAATAGAAGAAGAAAATAAGTTAAGAACTAAATCTGCCAAGGGTTTAAATAATCTCTGTATCGCTGTAAAATTAGCAGTACACATTACTAGTCAAGATGTGTAATATTGCATTGCATTTGTTTAAAAAAATATTTCTTAACAATCTTTTGATTTCCTTGTAAAATGCTAATGTTATTGGTCATATCGGATTTATTCTAAGGTTAAAGTACATTCCATTGTATTCACGACTTCATAACAACAATCAATGTTGCCATGGAAAAAATTGCAGCATATTATTTATTGCAGCTTCACTGCAGTGCTAAACGAAAGGTGTCACTTTTTGTTACCAGTACAAATATATTTACAGTAACTTTCCATTACAGATGTCGTTTATTTTAACACTAGTATAGGATGGTTACAAAGCAGGGGCCCCTTAAGATGTGTGTCATCAGTATTTAAGAGAAATTGCAACTTTGCACATACTGTTTTTTTGCATTAATCATAATTCCTTTTGTGGCTTTTTGCAATTTACTACTTAGAAATGTATTTTCCTATTGTGTTTAGACTAAGGTATAAACCATTAAGGGGGTCTTTACATGCATTTTTACTTTACATATAAAGCTTGCAGGGATAAACCTAATTTCAAAACGTGTCCTAGAAATTGAGAGAAATTATTACTTAAAAGACTTAGAAAAATTCTGTTTGTTTTGACCTATGAAATTCAAGGTTTAGGTGCTTCTTACATGGCTTTAGGTTATAAGATCGCAAATAGATGTTTAGAAGAAAAGGCACAGAAAAGGTTATTAAATGAGGGAAAGAGCAATGAGAATAAATAAGGAGTTTGGAGGAAACTAGGCTGTTGTGTGTTCCTTTGAGATATGGGACCAGTGGTGTGTGTGTGTGTGCATTCTCTGCTTTCATTCAAGTCTTTTCTTTTCAGGAAGATTTTCTTTAGTGCTGCTCCCATTCCTAATCTGGCCATTATTTACTGCGGATGAATTTGAGTCGGATATTTTCTTGTATTAGGTCTTTGCTTGCTCCGAGTGAAGAATATAATTCCTCTTTAACCACACTGGTCTCTCTGCTGGCTTGTGCGTTTCACTGACTGGAATTTTTCACACTCACGGAAATTAGCTTTTGTATATGTATGTTAAAGTTTGATGTGTGTGCGTGCATGCATATCATATATATATATATATATATATATATATATATATATATATATATATATATATATATATATATATATATATATATAGCAAAAAAGATGTTCTTAGGCTTTAGCTAAGTTGAGGGATTCATATATTTTTTTAGGTCAGTTTAACTACAGCAACACACTCAGGACTATACATACATTTTTGCCTTCTGCCTGCAACAATGCAAAAATTTTTTTCAACTGTCTGCTTACAAGAGAAGAAGAGTGGACAAGTCAAAAAATAATTTCTCTCACTCTGTGTTTCTTCAAAGCAAGAGTCCTTGCCTTATGTTTTCTCGTCATCATAAGATCCATGGGTTTTTTTAACTGCTGTGTGTTTGGTTCTTTTGCTAGTGGTTTCAGATACATAAATATTAAAGTTAATGTTTTGCTGTTTAGCTAATTGTCTTCTTTTATGCTTGTTATGATAATCACACACCTATGAAAATGTCGTTTCAAAGCACTGACATGTCTGTACATACCTACTTGTGTTGGTTTTGACTACACTTTTAAATCGATGAAGCTTCACCTGTGGCATCAGCTGGTGTGTATTTTATATGCACTGAAACAGAAACTGGATTATTCCTACAATTGCAGAATTTTTTTCATCAGTTATTAACAGCAGATTGCATGTGGCTGAAAAATCTAAATTTAAGGCAATCATCAAAAGGCCCTTAGCTGGACTCTTTATAGTTTTAAACTAAAGCCCATAATGGATGAAAGTCCTTAAACGTGGGGTAGGAGATCTTGTAAAACCTGTTCAGCAAGCTCTATTAAAAAAAAAAAAAGTCCAACCCCCTTTCTTGAGGCTCCCTCCCCTAAGCCATGCCTCAGAAATACAGAAGGGTTCCCGAGGGTTCATGCTCTGTCCAGTGCTGCACAGTTTCGATCAGCTATTCTAGTTTAGTGGCTCATTCATAGGTGATTGTTGTTTAAAATTATATTTATATGTATGTAACATTACAAGTTAAACTTTCTGCAGTTATTTTTGATATTTGTTCAAAGTAATGTCGGGCTTTCAAGAGTGGCTGATTGCAGGTATACTAATGTCAAGCTAGCAGCCCACAAGCCAAAGTAGGCTTCAAATTGTTACATTTCGGTTTAGCTCAGTGGCACATCTAGAAACATATTTATGGGGTGGCAAGTGAGGGGCAAGAATTTTTCAGGGGTTGCACCAAATGCCAGAATGAATATATACAAAGGTGTCAAGTAACAAAGTACAAATACTTTGTTACGTTAGTTAAGTAGAAATTTGGGTATGTATACTTTACTGAAGTAATTATCTATGGGCCTACTTTTTACTTCTACTCCTTACCTTTTCACAAAATTATCTGTACTTTATACTCCTTATGTTTTAAAAATAGCCTCGTTTCTCCTGTTTCATTAAGTCTTTTATTAAGAAGACACACAAAAAAACTATCTAAAAAATGCGCCAACTGGATAGAATTTGACAGTGGTCCTGACTCCCCGCTTGTATGCGATCCATTGCTTACTGTGCACACAGGGGTCCCGTTAACCAAATATTTTCCATATTAGTCTGTGTTTTTTTTTTTTTTCAATGGTGACGGGTTAGGGTTACCTGTCATTTTGACACATTATAATTCACACACCTGACCATTTGGTGGAGTTAATGCGCCGAGTACAAGTAACTGAATCAATAAATTAATAAGAAGAAGATTCCCGTGAAGCCATCTGAGCATCATCTCACACCCGTCGGCTGTGGAACGTGTCTGATACCGGTGCGGCTGTTTTTTTTAATCTATAGTCAGTTTGTTCATGTCCTCAGGATACAATTGAATCTAGTACTTTTTACCACAGTTGCATGTAGAAGTTAAAATTCCATTTATTTTGAGGCTCAGGTCGGTACCACCTCAGGCTGTGCTTGTGAGAGCTCGTACCGTGACGTAATGACGCACGTACGTACCCACATATGTACGTTCATGACGAGGCGGTGTTCTCCGTCAGTTAGCCGCTAGATAAGCTAAGCTAGCCAGCCCACATACCCACACAAACTTAACGTAAGTCAAGGAAGAGAATAATTTTGTCCAGTGCTACAAAAAAAGTGATAATGGCTTCTGTCCGCCGTAGAGCTTGGACTGATGAAAACGCGCCTGAACGGCACTGGAGTGCGCATTTTGCTGACTGCAGTTCCTCTGACAGCCACATTGTGTGCTCTCTGCAGCACTCTCAGCAAACTCCGCAGAGCAGCTTTAAAGATTCACCGAAGAGAATATAATGTGGTGATTTTCATGTGCCATGGAAAAGGAGCTTCACGCTCTTAATGTCCAATTTTAAGTAACTATTTCTTAAATTCATAAATGCCAGCTGGGGCAGCAGGGGTGGAAAGGCTTTCTTTTACCCCAGTAGATCTGCCCATGGTTTAGCTTGTTAGGAGTCTGTTACTGTGTGCTTGGGTTTGGGTGGCTTCTGTTCTGTTTACCTCTCTTCCCAGGGTGTGGCTGGCAGGCGCTGCACCAGGTGCTTCCAATCAGGGCTTCATTAACTCCAGCTCAAAGGGGAGTGAATCCTGGAGGCTGGCGCCAGTTGATTCTCGCTCCCATGTGTGATCCTCTCCTGTCTGCTCCTGCATTGGCACTACAACTGTAAGCAGGTTAAAGCCATACACTCCACTGATTGGTTCCTCTGGAATCCTCCCCGGTCAGCCTCCCGCCACCTCCACCTGGAGCATTCATCAAGACTCACCTTCACCGTTCTCCGCAGCCGCCTGCCTTTCCACCCTCCAACGCTCCAGCCGCACAGAACCAAACCATCCGCCCACAAGACTACAAGAACCGGAGCATCACCCACATAGCCGCTCATCCCAGTCAAACTCAGTATCAGTCTCCTACTACCCTCCTCCAAGAATCCATCCTTCGGAAGTCCAAAAATCCCTGCCCACCGAGTTTCTCCTTGACCACCCCAGTTCTCCAGCTCAAAATAAACATTGAACCAACTGTTATCCATTGTTTGGGATCATTGTCATGCTGAAAGAGCCAGCCACGTTTCATCTTCATTGCCCTTGTAGTTGGAAGGAGATTTTCACTCAAAATCTCACGATACATGGCCCCATTCATTCTTTCCTTTACATGGATCAGTCGTCCTGGTGCCTTTGCAGAAAAACAGCCCCAAAGCATGATGTTTCCACCCCCGTGTTTCACAGTAGGTATGGTGTTCTTTGGATGCAACTCGGCATTCTTTCTTCTCCAAACACAACAAGTAGAGTATTTACCAAAAAGTTCTATTTTGGTTTCGACCCGGCTCAGCTAGGGAAGGGGGAGGTAACATAAACCCTGGTGTCAGGTGTTAAAATGGTAGAACAAAAGAGTTTAATCAGAATAAAGCAGCAAAAACAAAATACACCAAACAGAAATGGTTAAAGAAGCTAAATTACTAAAAGTTTCAAAACAAAATATGTGCCCCAAAGCACAGGCTAAGGGAAGCCTTAAATAAAATACAGGGCCAAAACAAACTAACAATTAACCTAACTAAAATGAAGCAAAGTTCTATCCAAACTTAAAGTACTGTAAAGGATAACACAAACAACTTATTAAGAGTACAGCACAAAATAATCTAAAACTCTAACAAATTCAAAGCATGCTGTGGGGGGAAAACAGCACAGTGGCAAGCTGCTCCCCAACTGCTAGTGAGGCAGAATGTCTTTTAAAGGCAAGGGAGCCAATCATCAGCTCCCAACTTCTTAATGACCTGCAGCTGGTCATTACTGCCTGCAGGAGGAGGAGTAAGGAACAGTGTCTGCAAGGGAAGCAGGCGGGGCTTGACATGTAGAGGAAACACAACTATGGTTAACAAAATACAACAAGGCCCCGGTAAAAACAGGTGGCCGTAAAACCCTCCACCTTAAATTACAAAATATAACATTTTGTAAACAATAAAGGTGCTGTACAATGAACACAAACAAGAACAGAAACCTGGAGGTCATGGGGGAATCAAAGACCCGGAGGTCATGGGGGAATCAAAGACCCAGAGGTCATGGGGGAATCAAAGACCCAGAGGTCATGGGGGAATCGGAGACCAGGAGGTCTGGTACACAGACAGGAACCAGAGGCGTGTTCTCCTGGACCCCCCCCTGTGGAGACAGTAACCTAAGGCGTGTCCTTCTGAACACCCTTGGCGAAGACGGGACCCAGAGGCGTGTCCTCCTCGACACCCTCGGCGAAGACAGGAATGAATGACCCAGAGGTCCGGCACACACGAAGGGTAATGCATGAAAGATGGTCCCCAGCCTGGGGCTCTAGCATAACCAGAATAAGGTTGTCATCTTCAGAGGTGACTGAATAGGGCACAGCAAGTCTTTAGGCACCTGAAGCCTGAAGTGGGCAAGTACCCATCAGCTCTCTAGAAAAGAGGACAAAAGAAATTCTCTAGAACAACATGGCTGCTCAACCGGAGCTCTTTACTGCTCTCCACCACAGGGTGGTAAGGGATTCAGAGATCCCGGACAAGCCCCCACTTATTTTACGACCCGGCTCAGCTAGGGAAGGGGGAGGTAACATAAACCCTGGAGTCAGATGTTAAAATGGTGGAACAAAAGAGTTTAATCAGAATAAAGCAGCAAAAACAAATTACACCAAACAGAAATGGTCTAAGAAGCTAAATTACTTAAAGTTTAAAAACAAAATATGTGCCCCAAAACACAGGCTAAGGGAAGCCTTAAATAAAACCCAGGGTTGGATGGGCACTTCTTGCGTACCATACGGTCAAGATGCTCCCACAACAGCTCAATGGGGTTCAAATCTGGTGACTGCGCTGGCCACTCCATTACCGATAGAATACCAGCTGCCTGCTTCTTCTCTAAATAGTTCTTGCACAATTTGGAGGTGTGTTTTGGGTCATTGTCCTGTTGTAGGATGAAATTGGCTCCAATCAAGCGCTTTCCACTGGGTATGGCATGGCGTTGCAAAATGGAGTGATAGCCTTCCTTATTCAGAATCCCTTTTACCCTGTACAAATCTCCCACCTTACCAGCACCAAAGCAACCCCAGACCATCACATTACCTCCACCATGCTTAACAGATGGCGTCAGGCATTCTTCCAGCATCTTTTCAGTTGTTCTGCGTCTCACAAACGTTCTTCTTTGTGATCCAAACACCTCAAACTTGGATTCATCCGTCCACAACACTTTTTTCCAGTCTTCCTCTGTCCAATGTCTGTGTTCTTTTGCCCATCTTAATCTTTTTCTTTTATTGGCCAGTCTCAGATATGGCTTTTTCTTTGCCACTCTGCCCTGAAGCCCAGAATCCCGCAGCCACCTCTTCACTGTAGATGTTGACACTGGTGTTTTGCGGGTACTATTTAATGAAGATGCCAGTTGGGGACCTGTGAGGCGTCTGTTTCTCAAACTAGAGACTCTAATGTACTTATCTTCTTGCTCAGTTGTGCAACGCGGCCTCCCACTTCTTTTTCTACTCTGGTTAGAGCCTGTTTGTGCTGTCCTCTGAAGGGAGTAGTACACACCGTTGTAGGAAATCTTCAATTTCTTAGCAATTTCTCGCATGGAATAGCCTTCATTTCTAAGAACAAGAATAGACTGTCGAGTTTCAGATGAAAGTTCTCTTTTTCTGGCCATTTTGAGCGTTTAATTGACCCCACAAATGTGATGCTCCAGAAACTCAATCTGCTCAAAGGAAGGTCAGTTTTGTAGCTTCTGTACCGAGGTAAACTGTTTTCAGATGTGTGAACATGATTGCACAAGGGTTTTCTAATCATCAATTAGCCTTCTGAGCCAATGAGCAAACACATTGTACCATTAGAACACTGGAGTGATAGTTGCTGGAAATGGGCCTCTATACACCTATGTAGATATTGCACCAAGAATAGTCATTTACCACATTAGCAATGTATAGAGTGTATTTCTTTAAAGTTAAGACTAGTTTAAAGTTATCTTCATTGAAATGTACAGTGCTTTTCCTTCAAAAATAAGAACATTTCAATGTGACCCCAAACTTTTGAACGGTAGTGTATATATACATACACACATATATATATATATATATATATATATATATATATATATATATATATATATATATATATATATATATATATATATATATATATATGTGTGTGTGTGTGTGTGTATAGTAACATAGTTATGTTCTTTTATGATTTGTAATAACCCATTAATGCATGACACCACATTTTACCCCTATGCATTCTCAACCTACAACAGGAAATTACCACTTTAAAAGGTCAAATAGACAGTTTTTGAGTTCTCAGTAAATTAAAATGATAGAATGCAATAGTGACTTAAATTGTATTTTTACCTACATTTTTGTCTGTGCCAATGGATCATTAATAGTAAGTGTTCACATTTTCCAATAAATATTTCCCTTGTAGCTATTTTAAGCCATGCATATAACTGTTAAGGTGCACATGCTTTCACACTTTATCATGCTGCTTTTCCTTATTGGTGAGTACCACTTATTTCATGTGTCCAACGTTACAAAAATGATTGTGCAAGAACCTATTCAATAGCAGAACTATTCTATAATGTAAATTAGATATAGCTATTCGAATACAGCAAAATTAGGCAATACAAACTTCAAAAAGTAAGTTAAGCCAGTGGTTTTTAATTTATTTTACTTATTACATAATCCTAAAACAAGAAAGACCTAAAAACAAGCAAAAATATCCATCATTCCACATTTTTTCCATTCTGATTGCCCGACCTCACATAGCTTGGAGGTGTGTTTTTTGTCTCACCATATTGTGCATCCTTCTGGTCCCACAACTCCATGCTTCACAGTAGGACTCACAACAAAGATGTTTGAACTCATGCACACCAAAGATGTTCAAAAGAATGTGCGGACAACTTGGATCAGACTTTTTCCACAGTTGTTGTTCACATATGTACTTCCCAGCAGGAGATCTTTCTGAGGAGATGAGCGCATTCTCTCTCAGCATGAAGCACAAGGGAGGGGATTGCAAGGGAGCTTTTATCTAGAGCACACAGGATATGATGCAAAAAGCACATTGTTGAAATGGCTGGGCTTAAAAAGTGTCAGTAATGATAGATGGGACTCCCTGATAACTTATTTTGTGTTGATTTCAGTACATCATGTATGTGAATGAATAAACAGTATCAAAAAGCGAGGAAAGCAACTCCGGATCAGCAAAAAAGAGAATGAACCAGCAACTTCTATCCTTGCATACACCTGCATTTCACCTTACCCACAGTAAATGTTCTGTAAGATTTGCTGCTCAGTTGCACAGTGTTCTACTAACTGATTTACCAGGTATTTTATTTGAGGGCTGGGTGGAAAAAGTTCTTAAAAAAACAAGGTGTAGAGCTAGTCTTTTTTGGCACTGAGCCCTCATTTTTAGCCCTTTACATTCTTAGGGAGTAGAGCAGTTCAATTGGTTCTGATGTATAGATGAAGGTCAAAGGGAAGAAAAGTGGTATTTTTCAGGAGCACACCTAAAAATGAAAAGGTGGATACCAAATGGCTTCGGGATAGAGCAGGAGCACCATATACAGAGGCTCTCATTGCAGTTGTTCCAGGTAGATTCCCGGCCCTGTATCATTTTTCTGCATGAACTCTCCTTCTCATTCTGCCCTTCTTTCTGTTTTTGCTACTAATAAATAAAGGCCACCGGTGCCACAAAAAAATATTTTAAAAAGAATAAAAAGGTTGAGAGTTGTGCTTGCAAACATGTTTATTAAAATATTTCCTTTTAGTTTACATTCTTTTAATTGGTGAATAACCACTTTAACAAGCATTCTGATATAATACGTTCGGTCCCACAGTTATTTATTTATTTTTTACATAAAATAGCAAAAACATATGTGTTTCTGTTTAAATGAGGCCGTGAGAAAAACAAGACAAAACAAATGACTGTAATCAAAGTTACACCAATTTTCCAAAGCTTTTTCTGGCTGACACAGATTTCTGTTTGCTTCCTGTTTATGTCTGACCTGGCAATTCTTATTTTAACCAATTCTGTTTTTTGTTTTTTCTAGGGATTACACCAGATATCCGGATGTTGGATGTTCTTTTATAGATCCAAAAATTGTTTGAGTTTTTATGCTCTTAATGTTTGAATTAAAATGAAAAAAGGTCATTCAGAGCCGATCAAGAGAATATTGGTCAGTTCATATATCTGGCTGATTGACTGATGCATCCCTTTACTGTGATGTCTAGTTCGTTGTATTCACACATATTTGTATATGCCACTTTAAGATGCTCTAGCTATTTTTGCAATCTTGAAACTACGGCATATTCCATATATATTGCCTTTTGTTGGTCATTTCAGTGTTTAGGTCAACAAAAGACAGTGACAGGATGACATTGTAAAAAGAGGGATGATTTGTGGTCACAGAAATGTTGCTGTAGTGGATTTGGCTTTTCAATTCCAACACCCTAAACTGTCTGCATTAACAATATCTATGTAAAAAACTGAAAGTACTGCATCAGAATCGTGCTTGTTACAGTATAAATGTCCTTTTTTTTGAGTTGTGCAAAAGTAAATGTTATATAATCGTAAATAAGTCTGTTGAAATACCAAAACAGAATAGTCTAAATCATCTGTTTTTTTGCACCAATCAGTAGGAAATGATCTGGAGAGCAGTAATAAAAAATGAAAATACACATTTGCCAGAATTCAACAAATTGAAGGTCTTAGTGCCATCATCATTCCCATTACAGCTACATTTATTGGCCCCACTGACAGTAAATGTCATTAACTATGGAGGACCAAAACTGACATAATTAAGAATAAAAGCAGAAATATATATATTGTTTTTCCTTTTCCTTATACATGCATTTTTGCAAAGAAATGTATATATTTTGTTTTTCCTTTTCCTTTATATGTGCATTTTCTTCAAGAAATGTATATACTTTGTTTTTCCTTTTCCTTAAATGTGCATTTTTGCGAAGAAATTTATATATTTTGTTTTTCCTTTTCCTTTTATATGTGGATTTTCTTCAAGTAATGTATATATTCAGTTTTTCCTTTTCCTTATACGTGCATTTCCATCAAGAAATTTATATATTTTGTTTTTCCTTATACGTGCATTTTCTTCAAGAAATGTATATATTTAGTTTTTCCTTTTCCTTATACATCCATTCCTTGTTTTTACATTCCCTCGTCTCCTCTTTTTACTTTTCCTTATGCATTTCTGCCTCATTATGCAAATGAGGAGGGCTGCCCTTCTTGGTGCAGCTCCTCTACTATTGGTCAATAAACAGGAAGGAGCAGGATCCATGTGCAGATTGATTGTGCATGACTGCGCTTTTGGCTTCAGTTTAGCAACCAAAGTACAGTTATGGAGGGAGCACAAAGACGGTCTGTGTCGGAGTTACGTGTGCAAGCGACAAGCCACTTCCTCCAAAATCTGGAGAACTAATGTGTCAGCTTCATTTTCCGTGTCTGCAGCTAACTGGAGTAGCCTCTCACCCAAAATGTCTACGCGAAACAATAAATAATCATCACTGACTCTATTACTTTCAGCTAAGATAGCACTGTGCCTTAATTATTCTGCAATCGTCTGGGACATCTCTGGTAGGAGTTCACTTTCTATCAAACAAGTCATTCTCCTGAAACGCCAAAAGCGCAGTCATGCACAATCAATCTGCACATGGATCCTGCTCCTTCCTGTTTATTGACCAATAGTAGAGGAGCTGCACCAAGAAGGGCAGCCCTCCTCATTTGCATAATGAGGCAGAAATGCATAAGGAAAAGTAAAAAGAGGGGCCGAGGGAATGTAAAAACAAGGAATAGATGTATAAGGAAAAGGAAAAACAAAATATATACATTTCTTGACGGAAATGCACGTACAAAGGAAAAGGAAAAACAAAATATTTGCATTTCTTGACGAAAATGCAGATATAAGGAAAAACAAAATATATACATTTCTTGATGGAAATGCACATATAAGGAAAAGGAAAAACAAAATATATAAATTTCTTTAAGAAAATGCACGTATAAAGGAAAAGGAAAAACAAAGTATATACATTTCTTCGCAAAAATGCACATATAAGGAAAAGGAAAAACAAAGTATATACATTTCTTGAAGAAAATGCATGTATAAGGTAAAGGAAAACAAAACATATATATTTCTGCTTTTATTCTTAATTATGTCAGTTTTGGTCCTCCATATTTAACATCACTGCTATCACAGCAGCAATTACTGCTGACACTAAGCAAAACTCAAATTAATGTGACATCTCAAGGTAATATTAGCACTGCATTCCAATAAAGAAGTCAAAGGTAAACACATTTTAATGTTTGGAAATGTTAATGTAATAAAATGTATTTTGGATCTATGCACGGGCAGGAAATCCTCACCCTACCACGTCAGAGCTGTTAAATAATTAGACAGTCGTTGTCCACAAAATCTTTATTGATTAACAATGTAAAGAAAGCTTTAAGGGGAAAGCAGATCCACTCCAGTAACGTCCCCCCCCCCCCCCCCCCCACATGACAGATCAAGTCCCAGGGAGCACCACAGTACACTGCAAGCAATAAAAGTGATCACTGCACACAACACCCTCAGAGAGGAAATCCAAAAGGAGCATGCAAATAAATCAGTCTGGCCCTTCAAACTGCTCCACCCAACTAAAATATAAGGTACCCTAAAAATCTTACTTAGTTACTTAGCTCGCCCGCTTGACCAGACCCCTTTCCAGGGTCTAAGGTCTCCACGCCGTCCACGTAAATGGCCTGTACTTGTATAGCGCTTTATTTAGTCCGTGAAGACCCCAAAGCGCTTCACACTACATTCAGTCATTCACCCATTCACGCACAAGCTTACTTAAAGGTCTGGCAAGCTACATTGTAGCCACAGCTGCCGTGGAGCACACTGACAGAAGCGAGGCTGCCGGACACTGGTGCCACCGGGCCCTCTGACCACCACCAGTAGGCAGAATGGTGAAGTGTATTGCCCAAGGACACAACGACTGAGGCAGACAGAGCAGGGGCTTGAACCGGCAACCCTCCGGTTACAAGACAAACTCCTCACTCCTAAGCCACAGTCGCCCCAGTCTATCAAAGACCTCCTGGCAACTTTGGGTCCACTGAAACCACCTGCCTTTCTCTACCAATTGATGCAACAGGCAGGCAATATCGACAAACCCTTGGACAAAGCACCTATAATAGGATGCCAGTCCCAAAAAGCTCCTGTTAACTAAACTTCTCATGAAAATAACATTATTATAACCACAAGGCCTTTTGATATAATTCACCATCTCCATTAATTAAATTTACATAAACCACTTCCAAGCCAGCAATCCCCACATCTACACCTACTGAGAATGGACCTCAGCCATTATTTCTGCCTTCAGGTTATAAATGCACAGGCCTTGAGAAAGCCTTGGGCTCTCCACGTCATCCGCATGTTAACAGGACTGGTCAAGCAGTTAAGCCAAATGAATTGCTTACCTTTTCCACCACCATCGTTTGCAATGCATTTGCAATTAAACATGTGAAATCTCTTTTTCCAATTTCCTGAAGTCCTGCTCAGCTATCTTTTTTTTCTACTAATAACACGTTGCATTCAGAAAACATTTTCTCTGTGGGAGTTATTTTTTCACTGGGGCCATTCTTGTCCTTGCTCTGAGAATTCTTTATTAGAGATGTAATAAGTGTGAGCATCAAGGAGGGTTTAAATGAAATAAGAATTAGCAATATTTGCAGCCAAGTTGTGGGAACTGTTACCCACAGATGGGAGCCAGAGATCAGATCAGTGCTCAAGCAATATCACATTCTGCTGTCAGAGCCCCTGAACACCTCACTGGAAATGTGCAAATGCTATATAATTGGACTTTGACTGAAGAGATTAGCAAGTTATTAGTTTTGGGGTTTTTCTGCAAAATCCCACATTCTGTCATTCAGCAAGAATTTTTCACATCTCAAGATATGTTTTACTTTTTTGTTGCTGAAATTGCTAATTCAGTTTGTTTGCTAACATAACACCCTCAACTTATCTTGTGATTTCCTTAAACATCCATCGAGGTTACTTTTCATACATAATTTAACATCCAATAAAATCTAACTAATTTATCATTCAGAGTTGATTCCTCTAAAAGAGTGTTATGGATGGAAAATGTGTTGGAAAAAGATAAGCAGAGTTTATGGTTTATGTTTACATTTTTGTTGAGAACAGCTGGGGCTGTTTTACATGCTTTTTATGCTGTCAGAAAAATGATGGAGGAGTATAAAATTTGTTTTTAGTGCCTTTCAGTTCTGCAGAAGCATTTAGAATGGAAAATAAAGTGTGACAAATATTAATTTTTAGAACCCAGACTAAAAGTTCTGCCCATCATCATCTATCTGTATACTTTCATCCAACAAACCATAATTTCGTCCACCAACACAGATGATATACTACAGGTTTCAGAGAGCTACTTAAATAGTAAGTCCGTATAATTTATTTTGTACTTTGCTAGTCATACTGACCACTCAATGTGCTTTACACTACAGCAATACAAATGGCTAGATCAGTAGGCAAATAGGTGTTAAGTGCCTTGCCCAGGGGCACAATGACATGTAAAAGTAAAGGAAGTTGGAATCAAGCACACAACTTTCCTAATGCAAGATGACTTACTCTTTAACAATACTCCACAATCTCATCTCAGAGCCCTGGTTGTAAATTGAAGATAGTCAGTTATTCCTATGTATCTATATATTTTTTTGGCAACAATTTTCTTTGAAAATGTGCTGTTTGCATATTAAGGCCTCTAAATGACAAAAGTTCTTAGCTCAGTTCTGATCAGTGCAAGCTGTAAATCCAGCACAGGCAAAAAGAAAAAAACATAAAGAAGCTACTTGTGCCATAACAGTAGTAAATGTATCTATAGATTGAAATAAATCTATACAAAATTTAATTTGTTTCCCGGCTTCACTGTATTGTTTTCAGTGGGAGCAAACAATTTATTTTTGTAGTAATAAATGCAACACTAAATTCACCAAAACATTTACTAATCCAGCACAGAGAGCATTTTGTATCACTCACAGTGATGCCATGAGCTGTTTGGGATCTCTTGTTCTGTTCTTTTTGCCGTCAAAATAAAGAAATTGCTGACATATTGATGTGATGATAGTTTGGCAGAGTAATGTGTACTTTGTGCCACTGTGAAAAGAAAAAAAAGTAAACATTTGACCTTTCGAGGAAAGCGAAATAGAGAACTTAAAGGTCTGTGAAGCTGGTGTTATCAAGCTAGCTTCGAAGCATGACACTTGATCAATTGTTGAGTAATGCGATATTGCAGAGACAAGACAATAGTGATGGTGAAAAACAAGGTAGCTTGCGGATGGAGATAAGTAACCTTTTCCTGGATTATTTTAAGAAGTAAGTGCATTAGTTAATTATCAGTAGCTGTGTATGTCTCTGATCTGTCATATCATGCATATTCAAGTCCAAAAGTATTGTTGTTATAGAGAGAATTATATGAAGTACTTGCAGATTACATTTAGATTCCATCTATGAATTTTGAATAAAATATCTACACTTGTATAATTAGGGGCTAATGATCCATGTGGAACCATTAGAGTTCCTCTGAATGTGTGGATAATGGGTGCGTAGGTGCCATCAAGCAGCCCCCTCATGCGCCCAGATATGGAAGACGTGCACTGTGCTTTTAATGGGGCCAGATCATTCTCAGCCTGAATAATACAGAATGAGTGTCTGCCATGTGGAAAGAATACCGCAGTACCCGATGAATGCGAAACACTGTTGAAGTGCTCACCCCATTTTCAATCTCCATTGTGATGCTTTGTGAACAGCTCACTCTAAAATGTAAACTCTGGTGAGGTTCTTCAGACTGCATTCTTCCAAACTAAAACTGACATGAAAGAATGAAACCGGTGACCCAAAACGTATCAGAGGTTTTGGTTTCAAATACTTCTGCAACCTTCAGGCTCTTAATGGTCCTTGATAAAAAATTGGTCTCAGATAGTCAGCAATTTAAGCTGCAACTGTGGAAAATGGCTTGTACAGAGCGCCTACAAAAACTACTGTTTCTCTCCAACATTATTTTCTCTTTTGTTCAGCAACACGGTGCCAACTAAAACATCCATTTGTTTCGGACGGTGCTCCTCAGCTACGATAAAAGACAATTTTCACACATATGATTTACTGTCTTAACCTTCAGATTGGACAAGCATGTTTATTTATTCATACTAATGGATCACGCTTTAGAGTAATACACTCACTGCCTAAATGTCTCCTATTAGAAGGTCGAGCAAAGTAACAAACCCTATAGTTATTGTCTTCACTATAATATGCTATAAAACAGGACTGCATTTTTGTTAAACATCATGCTTGAGCTGCAATTGACAATGGATTCATAGAATTAATGGTTCCCAGGTGTTAATTCCTTCTCCCTGTTTAGCAAAAATTCCTCCTGGTATGCTACCATCTGAGGTTTGACAGGGGGAAAATTCCTAAATATCCTATTCATATGCTCTATATGCTGCAAAAAGCTCCAGCCATTCATCATTGTTATGAAGGCTATCATACCTTGCACAAGAGTCCTTTATAGTAAGTGCTCTGTTCTCTTATGTTTTTTTTGTCCTGCCACACAAATCCTTGCACCCTGTGCTAAAAAATGGGAGGTAGTTTAGTTCCTTTCTTTCAGCTGCATTAGATTTATACACCATGGTGTAACTTCATGCTCTTAAATCATAACAAAAAAGCTACCATGCCTGAACTTGGTTTTCCCTTTATCAGAAATGTCACATCTGCTTAAAGATATATTCCAGGGGTCTCATTTATAAAGCTTGCTTACGCACAAAACAGGGTCTGAAAACTACGTAAGCAACTTTCTACGCAAAGTTTGGGATTCATAGAAAAAAAACGTGACGGAAAAATGTGCGCAACTTTAAGCACACTAAGGATCTTGCTTACGCACTTTGTGGACACAGAGGACACTGACAGCGCAGCAGGAGAGATGGCAAAAATTAAAATGAAAGCCACAATTTCAAACTTGTAGAGCTCTGCGCACATAGACACACAACCAGCAGCCACCCCCCATCTCTGAACTGAGAATAAAAATGCGAATCTGAATGAAAATATGTTGCACATAAGTATTATATCACAGTATGTTCATATGTATTTATCTATTAGGATTATATAGAAATTACACTTATTGGTGAATTAATTGTGTGAAGTACAATACTGCAGCGTCCCCTGCATAATGATGCACAATGGATGCTGGCGCTCATTAAAGATCACACCACTGGAAGCATCTGGATGGGGGACCAAGTGTAGATTCCTTAAAGCAGTCTTAGATCTATGTGCTGAACTGGACCCGGTGTTAGATCTACTGACCCCCTGGAACCGTGCACCCCGTCCCCCGCTCTTATTTATGTCAGGAACGCTGCTGCATCAACGCTGCTTCACTAGCAGTTCTTCCGTTTGTTTGTGACTCCAAATCAATATTTTGCAAGGATGAAACGCACCTTTTCTGTCAGGCTTTAAATATCTAGTTTTATTTGGTTTAATAAATTCCAGTCTTAGTGTTGCTACAAGAAGTAATCGAAACTTTATTGTTCTTATCTTTTTTTATTGCTTGTGCTGCTTTTATTATAACATTTTTAAATCTTTTTACTCTCTTGTCACACATTTTCTTTTTGCAACTGTATTTTTGTCTTTTAATGTGAAGCACTTTGGCTGCATTAGGCTGAGTAAAGCGCTGATTGAGTGATTGATTGAAATAAAACTGTTTACCTCTACCAGCCTGCAGCTGTCTCTGTGAAATTACTTTCTCCGCCTCTTGGTTGCCACGGTTACCCGTGAAACGCCCCATATTAGCTGGCTTAAGTCGATGCAGAATATTCACTAGACACTTTGCATGGACCGTTTATGGGAGAAAGTGGGTGTGTAGGAGGCGGGATATGATCCAAAAACACCTGCGCACATTTCTAGGGAGATTGGGATTTATTATAAACAGATACGTTTTTAGTTGTGATTTAAAAGAACTCAGTGTTTCACTAGCTTTGCAGTTTTCTGGAAGTTTGTTCCAGATTATACAAGCATTGAAACTGAAAGCTGATTCTCCGTGTTTGGTTCTAACTCTAGGGATGTTAAGTAGACTGGAATTAAAGGACCTGAGTGGTCCGGTGGGTTGGTATAGTAACAACAGATCTTCAATATACTTTGGTGCTAAGCCATTCATTGATTTATAAACTAGTAAAAGTATTTTGAAGTCTATTCTCTGAGCTACAGGGAGCCAGTGTAAGGAGTTTAGAACTGGGGTGATGTGCTCTACTTTCCTGGTTCTAGTGAGGACACGAGCAGCAGCATTCTGGATCAGCTGCAGCTGTCTACTTGACTTTTTAGGCAGACCTGTGAAGACGCTGTTGCAGGTATCAATCCGACTAAAGATAAATGCATGGATGAGTTTTTCTAGGTCCTGTTGCGACATCAGTCATATAATCCTAGAAATGTTCTTACGGTGATAGATGGCTGGCCTTGTTATAACCCTGGAGGTTCAGGTCTGAGTCCATTACTACACCTAAATTTAAGGCCTGATCAGTAGTTTCTAGCTGTATTATCTGAAGCTGTGTGCTGACTCTTGATCGTTCCTCTTTAGGTTCAAAAGTAATTCTGTTTTGTTTCTATTCAGCTGGAGAAAGTTGTGGCACATCCATCCATTGATTTGCTCGATGTATTTACTTTGGATGGGTTCAAAGTCACCTGGTGACATTGTAATGTAGATCTGAGTATCATCTGCATAGTTATGGTAGCTAAGCTTATTGGTTGTTATAATCTGGGCTAGTGGGAGCATGTAGATATTAAATAGGAGGGGCCCCAGGATGGAGCCCTGGGGCACCCTATGTGAGTTCTGTTCGTTCTGATGAAAAGTTTCCTATTGAAACAAAGAAGTCCCTGTTCTTTAGGTAAGACTCGAACCAGCCAAGTACTGTATCAGAGAGTCCGACCCAGCTCTCCAGTCGTTGTAATAGTATATCATGATCAACAGTGTCAAATGCTGCACTGAGGTCCAACAGTCGGTATTTATGTGGATGTCATTGAAAACTTTGACGAGGGCAGACTCAGTGCAGTGGTGAGCACGGAAACCAGACCGAAAAACATCAAAGCGGTTGGTCATTGTTATGAAGCTATTTAACTGCTGAAACACAGCGTTTTCAAAAATGTTACAGATGAATGGAAGATTAGAAATTGGCCTGTAGTTCTGCATTAACGGGTTGTCCAGATTATTCTTTTTTAGCAGTCGTTTAATAACTGCTGTTTTTAAAGCCTGGGGAAGACACCTGACAGGGGGGATGAGTTCACTATTTTAATCAGATCAGACCCAATGACAGGGAAAACTTTCTTAAGGAAAGCTGTAGGTAGGATTTCAAGACAGCAAGAGGAGGAACTTAATTGGTTAATGATTTATTCTTTTTTTTTTTTTTTATTCATAGAATTCCGACAGTTTTTCTACATTGTTGTTAGCTGGGTGTAACATTGGTGGTCGGTTTGGTGCTGCGGTACAGACCGACTGTTAAAATCTTTTCAGTGAAAAAGCTGGCAAATTCATTGCAGGCCCTGGTAGAATTTAGCTCAGGTGCTACTGTCACTGGAGGATTAGTTAGTCTTTCCACTGTTGCAAACAGAGTCCTTGCATTATTAAGGTTTCTGCTAATGATTTCAGAAAAGAAAGATTCCCTAGCTTCTTTCAAAGTTAACTGATATCTTTTCAGTCTCTGTAGATCTCATAGTGAACCTGGAGTCTAGTTTTTCGCCACTTTCTCTCGGCTCGTCGACACTACCTTTTTTATTGCTATGTACCAGTGGATCGCTTGTCCACGGAGACTTCTTTCTACCCGAGACTACTTTCACTTTAGTCGGAGCATCAATGATGTCCGAGTTAAGGAATTTGTTGTATCAGATATTTATCTGCACTTCAGAATGTTCAGTTCATTTTTATTTTGGTCATGAAAAAGTAAAGTAGAAATAATTATAAAATCAAAATACCAACAAAAGAAATGTAATAAAAATCCTAAATATAAAAAAAAAATACAAAATACTTGCTATACAAAATAGATGCAATAATTCACCTACATGTCAAAAAGGAGTGGAAAGAAGTCCAAACTTATTTAATCCTACCCCTTCACGATAAATTATCTGTTGCCATTTATTTATAGCCTTTTATAATATATGCACAAATGATCTGGAAAATAAATATAATACATTTTATACAGAAAGTGTTTATTATTTTATGTTATTTGCGCAAGACGAGCCTGTATCCCCGGCTTCACAGGATAGATTATATTTAACCATCATACTTAGTTTCCCAGACCATACAATTACTAAGACTCTTCATTTTCTCTTGCTTCATTTCTCCTTAAGATCATATCCTTATAATTCTTTTTGAAGTGTTTTATGTTTGGACATTGCTTCATCTTCATGTCATATCTCATTAAAAAATATTTACAGTGTCAATGTTAGTTTCTGCAGTAGTGCTAAGACGGTTTCCAATGTGCATATTCATCCATATTAACCTATATTTGGTATATGGACTATTAAAATAAGCAGTTATAAATGTTTCTAGAGAGGGGACTCAAGCATTTGCGGTTTCTAGCTTTTCGTGGGTGGCTATGTTCCTGAACGCCTGTGAATAATGGCGGTCCACTGTATTCTAATTGGATCCTAAAAATGTGTTGTCAAATTGTGTTTATAATGCCACTTGGGAAGCTATCTAAGAAAGCCCAGTTGATTGTAGCGAGTTTGACTTTATAGCAATCATCCATCTTGAGCAATCACTTGGCAACAGAGGAAAGGAACGACTACCTTTGAACAGGAAGAATATTATGAACGGCAAAGTACTATGGCCAACTCTGGGTTGACGGTACTAAGCAGACACAAGGAAGAAATGCAGCTTCCATAGAGAACAAATCAAACTTTATTTATAAAGAGCTTTTCAAACCACAACAAAGTTTCTCAAAGTGCTTTACAGATTAAAATGACCCACAATCCCCCTGTCATGTTTTGTAGTTTAAACTGGACCCAAAAGCAGCAGAGTTGAAAACAAAAAAGATTTAATGAAAAACCACACGGAACTTACAGAAACTCGGGAGGGTACAGGCAGCAACAGGGAAACAGGAACCAGACGGGCAACAAGGAAGGCAGGAATCAGGCGGGGAAGAAAGACGGACGAACCAGCGAGTTGTGACTGAATGAGAACCGAATATATACTGAGGACGAGAGTGAAGTGTGAACACGGAAGGAGCAGGAGACCAATTAGTGAAAGCAGTTGCAGCTGAGGGGGAGTGAGCAGGTGGAAGTGATTAGCTGGGACAGGAGGTGAAATGGCTGGGAGACAGAAAACTGGGAAACTAGAAGGATCTTAAGAAACTAAGACAAGACTACGGGGAAACCAGAAAGTACAGAAATCAGAAGAATCCAGAGTCCAGAACAAAAACACACCCATCCAGGGTGGGTGGAGGCCTGCGACGACGAGGAACCAGAAGACAGAGATGAGAAACCAGGCGGCGAGGAAGCGGGCGGCGACGAGGAACCAAGAGGCGAGGGGGCCGGCGACGAGGAACCAAGAGGCGAGGGGGCCGGCGACGAGGAACCAAGAGGCGAGGGGGCCGGCGACGAGGAACCAAGAGGCGAGGGGGCCGGCGACGAGGAACCAAGAGGCGAGGGGGCCGGCGACGAGGAACCAAGAGGCGAGGGGGCCGGCGACGAGGAACCAAGAGGCGTGGCGGCCGGCACCGGAGCAGAACCTTGTGGCGTGGCGGCCGGCACCGGAGCAGAACCTTGTGGCGTGGCGGCCGGCACCGGAGCAGAACCTTGTGGCGTGGCGGCCGGCACCGGAGCAGAACCTTGTGGCGTGGCGGCCGGCACCGGAGCAGAACCTTGTGGCGTGGCGGCCGGCACCGGAGCAGAACCTTGTGGCGTGGGGACCTGCAAGAGGACGGTGTGGAGGACCCACGCCGATGTGGCGCTGAAGAACCACGACGTGGCGCTGAAGAACCACGACGTGGCGCTGAAGAACCACGACCGTGTCCCTCTGGACACCCTCGGCGGAGTCAGGAGCCCGAGGCGCGTCCCTCTGGACACCCTCGGCGGAGACAGGAGCCCGAGGCGCGTCCCTCTGGACACCCCCGGCGGAGTCTGGATCCCGAGGCGCGTCCCTCTGGACACCCCCGGCGGAGACAGGAGCCCGAGGCGCGTCCCTCTGGACACCCCCGGCGGAGACAGGAGCCCGAGGCGTGTCCTCCGAAACACCCCCTGCGGAGCCTGGGATCAGAGGCGTGTCCTCTGGGACACCCCCCGAGAGCTGGCAGACTGTCAAGGCCGGGCCGAAACTAGGGGGCTGCACCTGGGGTCGAGGCGGGAGAGGCCTCCCCAACTGGCCAGCAAATGTTGCCAGTTTGTTCCACTCCGCCTCCTCCCAAAATGCAGTCAACCCCAGCTCGGCCAGTAATGGCGACCAGGGCCTTAGCAAAGCCAACAGTTCCTCTGCAGCCCCGATCCGGACCCAAGGCGGGGAGAGAGTGGCCATTTGGTCCAAATGCTGCCTTAAATACAGGCGAAACGTGAGCAGACAGCGAGCTTCTGCTGGGTCCAAAAACTGGCTGGTTCGTTCTGTCATGTTTTGTAGTTTAAACTGGACCCAAAAGCAGCAGAGTTGAAAACAAAAAGGATTTAATGAAAAACCACACGGAACTTACAGAAACTCGGGAGGGTACAGGCAGCAACAGGGAAACACAGGAACCAGACGGGCAACAAGGAAGGCAGGAATCAGGCGGGGAAGAAAGACGGACGAACCAGCGAGTTGTGACTGAATGAGAACCGAATATATACTGAGGAGGAGAGTGAAGTGTGAACACGGAAGGAGCAGGAGACCAATTAGTGAAAGCAGTTGCAGCTGAAGGGGAGTGAGCAGGTGGAAGTGATTAGCTGGGACAGGAGGTGAAATGGCTGGGAGACAGAAAACTGGGAAACTAGAAGGATCTTAAGAAACTAAGACAAGACTACGGGGAAACCAGAAAGTACAGAAATCAGAAGAAAGACTAAGAATAACTAAACATGAAAATAGAACTAAATAAGGAAAATCACTAACAAAAGACAAACACCCGGGGAACACAACACCCCCCCCTTTCCCAAAACCCAAAAGTAAAAAACATCACCACAACTATAACCCCAATACAATACAATATTTGATAAATAGCCAGCTAAAAGCTAAAAAGAAATTCAATCAAAACATGCAGAGTAATTAAACAGATTTAATAAATAATAATCAGTTAAAAGCTATGTTAAAAAGATGTGTCTTGAACCTGCTCTTAAAAACATGAACATTCTCTGCGGCCCTGAGGTCCTCTGGCAGCCTGTTCCAGAGGTGAGGGCCATAATAACAGAAAGACGCCTCACCATGAGTGTGTGTCCTGACTTTGGGGGTGACAAGGAGACGGCTGCCAGAGGAGTGCAGAGACCGCGAAGGTTCATATGGTAAAAGCAATTCCGAAAGATAAGAAGGCCCAAGACCATTAAGACACTTAAAAATTGTTAAAAGAATCTTAAAATTTCAATTCAATTCAATTCAGTTTATTTATATAGCGCCAATTCACAACAGATGTAATCTCAAGGCACTTAACAAGAAGTCATTTCAATACATTTATACAAACATTCCAATCAGTTAAAAAGTTTCCTATTTAAGGAATCCCAGCAGATTGCGTCAGTCATTGGCGTCAGGTTGGGCCCCGTTGATGCAGACTTTCCAACCACAGCAATCCTTCAGCAATCCCTCATACTGAGCAAGCATGTAGCGACGGTGGAGAGGAAAAACTCCCCTTTAACAGGAAGAAACCTCCAACAGACCAGGCTCAGTAGGAGCGGCCATCTGCCATGATCGTCTGGGGGTTTGAGAAGACAGAGCAGAAACACAGAAGGAACAGAAGATCTGATATAAGAGAACTTTCTATGTTACAGAAAGTAAAAAGTTGATAACAGGACACAGTGGATGTTCAGCCACTGGGAGGATCATCCCAGTCAATGCCCCCCGTCCAACAGGGCATTGCAGCCAAGCAGGATACCAGGTATATCTTCTATGGAGAGAAAAACACTGAGAGAAGACAAAGTTAACAGTCGAAATAACAGAATGTACTGTAATACAACTGGAGAGTCGTAGGAGAAAAGGAAGTAGCAGAGTGAAGAAAATTGGTAAGTCTGTCCTCCAGCAGTCTAAGCCTATAGCAGCATAACTACAGCGATCGCTCAGGATGACCTTAGCTACTCCAACTATAAGCTTTATCAAAAAGGAAAGTTTTAAGCCTGGCCTTAAAAGTAAACAGAGTGTCTGCCTCACGGACTAAAGCTGGGAGCTGGTTCCATAGGAGAGGAGCCTGATAACTAAAAGATCTGCCTCCCATTCTACTTTTAGAAATCCTAGGAACTACAAGTAAACCTGCAGTCTGAGAGCGAAGGGCTCTGTTAGGAACATATGGAACAATTAGATCTCTGATGTATGATGGAGCTTGATTATTAAGGGCTTTGTATGTAAGAAGAAGGATCTTAAATTCTATTCTGGATTTAACAGGGAGCCAATGAAGGGATGCTAAAACAGGAGAAATGTGATCTCTCTTTTTAATATTCATCAGAACTCTTGCTGCCGCATTTTGGATCAACTGAAGGCTTTTAATGGCATTTTGTGGACTACCTGATAGTAAATCGATCCTAAAACATACGGGAGCCAATGCAGTGATTCTAAGACAGGTGTAATGTGTTCCCGCCTCCTGGTCTTAGTCAGGACACGTGCTGCTGAATTTTGTAAAAGCTGTAAACCTGAGATATACCAGAAAGCAGGGCATTACAGTAATCAATCAATGCATCAGCGTCTCCGTATTGGCCAGAGAGAGAATGGGGCTGACTCTGGCGATGTTCTTTAAGTGATAAAAAACTATTTTAGTAATATTTTTTATGTGAGGAATAAAAGTCAGTCCAGAGTCAAAAATCACGCCCAAGTTCTTCACTTGTAGAGAAGGATTAAAAGACAGTGATTGTAGTTTTGGTAAAAGCTTCTCTCTCTGAGCCTCAGGACCGATGACTAAAACTTCAGTTTGGTATAGTATATTTTGAATAAGTTTTTACAACTTTTGTGGAGCCAGCAGGTCGAGAGCGGATTGAAGCCTACTGGTAAAATCATTCACGATAAAATCACATGGGGCAGATAAAGGTACAGGAGGAAACTTATTAAAAACTTCAAGAAAACTTGCAGCCACTTCAGGGGTTAGATGTCGTTTCCTGATAGTTCTCACAGAGGTTTCTATTTGGATAAAACAGGTGATTTTAAAAAACACAGTAGTGGTCAGAGACAGCCAAGTCAACAACAGAGGAAACACTAGTGGACAGGCCATATGTGATGACAAAGTCCAGGCTGTGTCCTCTGTTGTGAGTTGGCTGCATGACATGCTGACTAAAATCCATATAATTCAAAATATTAAAAAATTCTGTTGATAAAGGATCTAAAAGATTATCCACGTGTAGATTAAAAACACCAGCTAAAATTATTCGTTTATAAGAGTTGTGCAAAATTGATAAAAACTCTGAAAATTCTTGAATAAAAAGTGCGCTCTTTTTAGGAGGCCTATAAACTGTCACACATAAAATCTGAGGAGTGCTAAAAACAGAGGCAGTATATTCAAAAGTGGTAAAATTATAAAGTAAAACAGGTTTGGCGGAAAGGGTTAATTAACTTATAAAAGCAGTTCCACTTCCCCTCTGGCTACTCCTGGTTGAATAAGAAAAGTTAAAATTAGGTGGGGAGGCCTCTGTAAGAACAGCAGGAGCATCTGCACTCAGCCATGTTTCCGTTTAAAAATAAACCTTGAAGTTTATGGTCTAAAATCAAATCATTTATTATAAAAGTTTTATTCAGCAGAGAGCGAACATTTAAAAGTGCCATATTAATAGTGGTTGGAGATGGAGTGACTGTATGATTTACTGGAGGTGGGATTTTTAGCAACTGTTTAAGATTATTTGGGTTGCATTTGTTCACTTTATGATTATTTGTTCGCTCTCTGCTGATAATTACAGGAATGAAAGAAGTGGGGCAAGGTCCAAGTCCGATATGTCAGTTACTGTTAAAATCAGGACTGAGTTTATAGGAGCAGGGACAAGCTGGACATCAGGATGTGGTTGAAGGGGCAGAGAGGGCAGGAGCAGCTGGAGACAGTGTGGTGGACAGGGGTGGACGAGGGTATGCCAGGCTTAATGCCAGCATACGTGTGCCTTGTCTGTTCAGATGTAGTCCGTCCGCCCCAAACAGTTGACTCCTGCCCCAGAAAATGTTAAAATTGTCTATAAAACCAATGTTATGCATCACGGTGGCAGTGGAAAGCCAGGTGTTCAGTGAAAGCAGCCTGCTGAAACGGGCTATTCCTCTGCTGATGGTGGGAGTGGGCCCAGAGATAAAAACAGATAGGTGTTTGTCTTTTAAAAGATTAAACAAATGAATAAAATCCCGCTTTAGGAGCTCAGACTGCTGTTTACGGATGTCGTTGGTGCCAGCATGAATTATAACTACTCACGGTTGGGTGGCTTTGGATGGAGTCCAGGATCTGTTCAGAAATGTCATTTACGGTAGCCCCCGGAAAACAAAGAGTAACGGCTCCTCTCATCCTAATGTGCCGGATTATTGAGTCTCCAATGATGAGCGTGGTGGGTGGCTGATCTGAAGGCTGATGGTGAGCAGAGGATCCCTCGCTGTCCAGGACCTGCTGGATGTTGGGCGGCTTGGCTTCAACAAAGTATCCTACACAAGCTTATTTCTACTGATCCTTTTGGCTGCTATTTTTCTATAACATTAAAAGTCGCTGGAAAAACTTTCTAAAAAAAAAACAACGTAATTATCACTGGCCCTTGTTTCACATACATAAGCGGAACTACTACATCTGATCTTGATGTGCTTGCTGTAACAATAAGTGTGGAGAAAGAAAATAATCATGTAGTGATCAAACACCTAATATCTACCCCCTTGTCGGTTTTCTTGTCTGTGTAAGTTTGAAGGGCAAGGATTTCATGCTTGGATTAGCAGCTGTAATTGAAAATATACTGTGCAACTGTATATGTGCTGCTAATGCTGCGCTTGGAGTGGTGCTTCCTTATGTCTTCAGTAACCTTTAAGGAAGTGGGGAATAAGTCCTTGTAAAAAAGATTCAGTTATTCAGCAAAATAGGGTTGATGTAACATGCTTTCTTAAAATATTCTACATAGAAAAATGTAGATGATTATTACTTTTGACACCTTGTCTGCTTTGAAAAAGTGTGGTTTACTACCTTAGCAGGTGATTGCTTTGGGTATTTGAAGTGGGTGCCAACCTAGGTTTAGATCTATGTATACCTGTTTATGTTCTTGATTTCTAGTTGTTTTGTGTCTGTTTATGCTGTGAGTAATAATAATTCTGCACTCTAAAGTGCCAGCCCTCCAGGTTCAGGCACAAAGCCAGCTTCTTTACAGAGGATATTTCAGACTGCAGTGAGAATATTGAAGACTCAAACTCCCAGTGTCGGTACACAGAGAAATGCAATTCTCAAATGGAAGACACTATGTTTTGATGTCCTCAAGTATCTGTACTTCAGTGGTTCAAGTCTGGGCTGTAATGTTCCATGAATTTCAACGACTTTTGGTTGAAAGATGCCCACAACCTCCAATCTTATAGTCAACTTGTTCTTGTAGTGCAATGACTGTTGCACTTTTTATCTTTTGGAGAGAAGCCATTAGAGTATTATTCTTTAAAAAAAATCTAAGTTAGATGTGAAGAATGTAATTATTCCTATTTTAAATACACAACTTAATATGCACTAGCAAAATATTAATATCCTATGTTATTATGACCTTAAGTTTTAATGACAGTAGTTATTTTCCATCAGTAATATTTAGTTTTTTTCATTACATTTTTTTAATGTTATTTTTTGTTTCATTAAATATTTCTAAATACAGAAGTGAATTATATCCTTAGTCATAATCTGTTTGAATAAACGAAAGTAATCTTTTTCAAACCTACTTATGCACAGTATAGGTACAAAAATGTTGCAAATGGACTTCGAGTGGAGAGAAGCATGGAGCACTGCATTAGGCTCTCCCACTTTAGCCTGTAAATTATAACTTTTCATAACCTGTTCCAACTCAAAGGATACAAAAAAAGAACAATTCATTGCTTCGACTAGCCAGATTAGCATGGACAGGTCGTCTTGTAAAGAGACCACGTCATCTAACTCTTATACATTAAAGTATTTTACTAACCAGCTTGGTCTAATTGATCCCTGAAGAATTGTTAATCCCTCTATTAAGGCATTTTCCTTCTTTTCACATGTACATCAGACATATTCGAGAATTTTATTTTTTTCTTGTTGACAACAGATTACTTAATTGGATTTCCTCTAGTTAATATTACACTATAGTGATTTCTTACCATGCTCCCACTTCAATATATATACAATCCCCTAACTGTAACAGATCTCAAATCAAGTGGAGACTGTCTCACTTTATGATGGCCATCTTGAAATGTAACAAATTCTTTACAAAGGATTTTTTTTTTTTTTTGGATAAACGATACTCATGATATCCAGAGAGGTACTCAATGGAAGACTTTAGGTCTAAAATGTTAGTTTTGTCCTGGTTAAGCTGGAGAAAATTTATTTAAATGGACGCAAGCTCACCCACCTTCACACAATAATTGCCTCAGGGATGCAAAACTCGAAAAGATTAGATTTTCCCTGGTAGGCTCTTCTAGGTTGTTTTTAAAAATTTTGGCAACTCTTTTTAGATTATCTGGAAGGTACAGTGATTACCCCAGAAAATGATTAGTTGTTGATATCCAGGTCTATTTCTTACTATTTATTTATTTTGCACATAAAGAATAGGGATATAGATTTGTGTATTTGTTTATGTCTTTTTGTTAGTCTATGTCCCTTTTTATTTCTTAAATAATTCTTTTTCGCTCTTTTTTATGTAACAAGTTAAAACTTTTGAACTTGTAAGTACTGGAAATATGAGGGTGATATCTATATTAGTTGTACTATTTACATGTAATATTATTTGTGTTTTTTTTTCTTAATTTTTTGTGTCATAACAAGATGTTAATAAAAATATTTTTTTAAATGTTGCAAATTCAGGACCATCAGCATCCATCCTCATAAGTGACTTAAGTAAAAGGAACATGAACACATTTATAAAATTATAGAAATAAATATAGAATCTTGAAATGAAAATACTTCAGACTGAATGTGTGATACAATGCTTAAACATTTAGTTCAATTTCAATAATAGATGAAAAGTTTTCATTCAGCGTGTTTATTTTTCCAGTATATTTTTAAGCTACAGCTTCTTTGTCAGGTTTTATTCATAATGATTACTAATTTGGAAATGTTAGTATATTCATTTTACCGTGTGTTAATCTCCATGCTTTCATTTGCCATTTTGTCACTTTTTTGCTGAATTTCCCCACTGAGGGACAATAAAGGTTATTTCTATTCTATTCTATTCTAATATTGATGTACTGCATAACCACATTTGCATAAAACAAAACATGGCTACATTAAAAGAAAAAAACATAAAACTATCTAATGTTACTATTATCTTTGCAGACATCAGCCTTACAAAATATAAGAATAGTTTTGCTATGTCTTTTTAGAAATGTATACTATATTCATTACAGTAGATGAAAAATTCAAGATAAAGTAGGCACAGAAATAAGGTGATCTGTGTGGTTTCTGAGTATGCTAAACATACAGAGCCAAATGAAAACAGGACGAGATAATGGAGGTCTTTGTTCACATCTGACCTTTAGCAGGGAATAGTGTAATCTTTGCTTTTTGTAGCTAGATGACAATGACATGCCCAATCTATGGCGCTTTTTCACCCACTTTGCTGTTCAGCAGAATGCTGAGGCAATGAGTGATGCAGGCAAGGTGCAAAACATCAGTGCAACTCAGGAAAAAGCTGCAAGGATAGAACCTACAATGTCTTGGTACACTGAAGATAAATGTGATCATTTGCAATGTGTTCACATACAGTCTGAGTCTGTCAGTAGACATGAGAATTTCAGTGATTTACACAGAAGTACAGTAGAAATATCAACCTGAGAGGAAGGATAAAATATAACCACTGAACCTGTCTTTATTAATGGATGGAACCAGAGGAAGAGTCACTGGGGTGTAGAGGAAAAAAAGAGTAAAGGGATTAAATTGAAATGCAAGTGGAACCTATTTACTTCAGTTCCTGGAAACTAGTGCGACAGAGCCTGCCAGAAGCTGTACTGGCACCAGTGAACTCAGCAAAGGTGATGTGTAAAAAGGGCAGTTAGCTAAGCTACAGACTTGCAATGCAGTCTCACAGAATTTCAGTCTCCATATCAAGCCACCTTCAGATGAACAACCCCAGGGGGCAGCAGTTTGAGGCTGGAGTTGACTTTTTTTTTTATTGACCCAATCACATTTGCGAAGACAAAGGCAGTGATTAAAAAGTTCGAGCATGTTGGTTTAGTTGCTCACAGTTGTTTCTTTAGCTTCCTATGATGTATAAGTGAAAGTGTCAGGTGATTGGTCTCTCAAGGGTTTGTGGTTTTGAGTTTTTGATGCAGCAGAGTTGCATCTTCTTTTAGGTATGACTGAAGGTGCTGACAGCTTCCATTTTCCTGAGCTGAGCCCTTGAAGTTACTGGGTAGAGGACATTTTACACACTTCCTTTTCAGATGTACTTCACTGCTGCTGTACACCCATGGTACCTCTCTACTGCTTCTGACTTTTCTCTTGCTTGCACTGATAGATTGAGTGATCTGAGTCTATAAAAAATCAATAGGACATAGCTTTGAGTGCTCTTCATATTGATTTTTCATGGAGAGTAGTTTTGTACTAACAAGAAGTAGGACTTTTCTTTGGGAAAGTGTCATCTTTGATGACCCAGTGGACTGATCCATTGAATTATGCAGGTGGTAACACAAATGTACACACACTTATGTAAAGAAACATATGGCCTCTTATGGATGAAGTTTCAGGAGATAGGAAAAAGTCAACTGGGGCACACCAAGTGATGATGATTTAAACTGTTTCTATAGTATAGTTTTTAGAATGTTAGCTAATAAATGACAAGCTCAGGTCTGTACTTTGACTATGCCATCGCCATACCTTTGACACTGCTCTTTATCTGCCGTTATGTTGTGTTTTGCTTGGGATCATTTCTTAAGCGTGACCCAGTTTCAAGAAGCTTTATGTGTTGCACACATAAGCTCACATCGGACTCTATAACAGGCATGGACTTGTTGTAGCATTTTAGTAAGTTTTAAGTTATGTTACGATTTTTACTATTGAAAGAAAATTCTGCTGTTGGGATTCTACAGTTCATTTAATAAAATCCAAGAGTAAGTGCCAGAGCAAACAGAAGTTAATTTCCATCATTATACAGCCTAGAGAAATGCAATACTGTTCCTCCCCCATTTGTTGCTGGTCACTAATAGTCACCAAAAAAAGGCTATTACCCTATTCCCTCTCCTGCAACAAAGACTAGTTCAACTGTTAAGAAATATTACTGGTTGTGAAAAACATGAGCATGGTGTGGAATTTAAAAGAGCACCTATCTCCTATTAAGAGAAACCCGTTTTAAAACTACAGTTGACACGTTATGAGCTGCATGTCTGCCATGCAGTCAGCTGTAGGCTCACAGATTGCCCCAATTATATCCCCTTATTTAACTCGCATTGATACTCCTTTACACTACTTTCCACAGGACACCTAAGCGGTGCATAAAATAGTAGACGCGTTCTACTCACGAGCTCAGCAGTGTGTGTCCCCCCCCCGGAGCAGCTGGCTCCTGGGAGATCATGAAATCACAGGAGAATTGCTATACAGGAAAAAAAACATACATTTTATGTATCATTATGGAATCATAAACTCACCATCCACTCCGGAAACTGCAGATATTTCTGTCAAGGCCTTCTCCTTTTTCATGTTGTCTTTGTAAAAGTGATCACTGGTATCATATCAATTGGGTGATTCTCCACTTCAAGGATAAACTTTTCGTTATTCATGGTAAACCCCAACAAATTAGACCAACAGACCGAATGACCTCAACCCTGGTGTCACAGGTAATCACGTTTTGTTTTTTCATAAACAATCTGTAATATTTATGTATCTTTTATTTTGAAGTTTTTTGTATGCTTTACATTGCTCCCATGTCTGATTTCTTGTCTGACTTGATCTAAATTGCTGAGCTTAAAGCGTTTTAGAAGCATAGCTCATAAATAATATACCCTCTGCGTACATTTTGGAGAGGGGACGCACTTCTGGAATGCATCTGATTGGCGCCCGGTGAAATTTTATTTTCTGTGTTTGACCTTTTTTTTGTTTTTTTGTTTTGTTTTTTGGGCCTGAGTGGCCTTTATTGACAGTGGACAGAGTTTTTTGAAGGGGGAGAGAGGTGGGGGAAGACATGCGGCAAAGGTTGCCTGGGACGAGACTTGAACCGGGGACGGCTGCGTCGAGGACTGAAGCCTCTGCACATTGTTTGCCTGCTCTAACCATTGCACCACACGACGCCCCTTGACCGTTTTTCTTAAATGGTGATGGAAAAATCTGAAGGGTGTTGGTCATTTGGACAGATTAGTATTAACACCTCTGACCACTTGGTCAAAATGCGCAAACATTTTCAACTTTACGCATGGAGTACAGGTAACTGAATCAATCAAGAAAAAATTCCCATGAGAGCTTGTGAGCATCATCCCAGACCTGGATACCGTACCCAATGAATCGCGTTATCTGCAAGCTGTCGCATTGAAGAGTTACGGAGGCATGGAGCGCATCTGTCACTGCGCTGGACACCGACTAGCAGTGACAGATCACTGCAGCAAAAGGAGCGCATGCTGGGGAATTTCCTCCAACTGAAGCTATCAGAAAGGCCCTTGTTCAGAGAGTTTTGACAAATTCTGATCACTTCAGATGGAGAAATGTTCCTTGATTTCAAAACTATGGCTGAATTAGCAGCCTCCATTACGCAGAGACAGAGCGCAGTTCACCTCCTTGCAGAGCGTTCAGGCTACAGCAGGTGAAATGTTCAGAATGCTTATAATTTATTAATCTGCTTGATGTGTGATGGCACTATGTGGATTATCTGATTAGTTTTTTTGGATTGACTATTAACTAAAATGAATGAAAATTAACTACTGAATATTTTATTATCAAAAATTGATGGGTAAAAATGTATTATGACCAGATTTTTTGATCCCGTCACTCAAAATGACTGACAACAAAAAATTGTAGCAAAACCTCTGTGTTATACAGAGTATTATTTCAACTGTAAAAATGAATATGTTAAAATTATTCAGTAGCAGTGAAAAAACATTGTTTTCAAAAACAGCTTGATGAAATAAAATATTTGTTAGAATTTTCAGTATAAATAGCGTGAAAAACCAAGTGTAACCCTTGTACATTTACCATATACCATGGGAATCACCAGCCCCTTTCTTTACACCTGGATTCCTTAAGTGACTTCAAGGTGTCTATTTTTGTGCCTGCTAAACAGAGCTGAGCTATCACCCTTCCACCACCCTGGCTAGCAGTCTGGATAAAAAGTTTGTGTTGATATGCAGTCTTTGGTTATTTACATTGGTCATTGCCAACGCACTTCCAGTTTGGTCTCCAAGGATAAGTATTTTTAAGAAATATGCGTTTTACCTTGCAACATGTAAAACGCTATTTTCTTTTTAGTTTTTATTTCACATCTAGATACTCTGAAACTGTTAAGTGCCATAAACTGCAATTTTATTGAGGAGCATTTGTGATTAATAATTGTATACATGTGGAGCTTCACATGGCTGCTGGTTACCAATTTTCTACCTATGACTTTTTTTTAAAGCATTACAATTCACACACACCCTTTGTGCATGTTACATTAAATTACAAAAAATTATAAAGTATATTCCTCAAAACAGGTTGACATTATAGATCCTATTTTTTAAAAGAAAAAGATGACATTTCACAAAGGTGTGTCAGGGTTCTGTACTTTGACATCTTTGTTGCATTGGGCATATTTAATAATATATTAAGAATAAGAATTAAATAGGTTGACCAGTTATGAGATTAGTTGCATTTGTCAGTAAATTAATGTTAGTTAATTTTTTCTACATTTACAACAACATTTGTAAGAAAACTATTTTCATATCAACTTTGGTTGTTGAGAAGTCTTTAAAAACAAAGTTTGAAATGAAATAAGAAAAAAACATGAATCAAGTGTAATAGATAACAAAACATTTACCTCCTGTTTGGTTCAGCTGGTCTTATCTTCCATCATAACTTTAAAATATATATAATTACTCTTATGTAAAAATATCCTCTAAGTCAAATTAGATTAGCTTGATATCTAGTAATGATGCATTAATATTCTACATTTTATTTTATTTTTATTGTGCAAAGGGTGATATTACAGTGAGAACAGTGTGTGTATATACAGTGAAACATCAAATTGAATCTCAACAGAACATTATAAATTAATGAATAGAATAAAATGAAGTGAAATGAAATAAATTGAATTAATGGATGCATTTCAGAATAAAAATGTGTTTGTGTACATGTGGTCTGTATACCTAATGACGTATTAGCATTAATAACATTAACAATATGACAAAAAAAACAAAATAACAATTAACAACATAAATAAACATATAAACATGATACTACTGCCACCATTTCAACTACTAATAATAACAATAGTAATAATAATGATAGAAATAATACCAATACAAATGATAATATCAATAATTACTACCGTTATTCCCACCAGTATCATAATATATAATAAATAACTAAATGCAATAGTAAATAACCATTAGATACCATTAGTATCCAATTTTGTTGTGTTGTGTTGTGTTTTGTTATGTCACGTCTTGTCTCCGACCTGCTAACCACAACCCGTGGGAGGGGCCCAGAATGTGCCAGCCATCAACAATGGAAGATGCCGCAGAGCCCCGAACACCCCAAGTACCTCGGCAACTCCCACCATCACAGACAGGCCACCACCACCAGATTGCCCACCCTAACCTAGTTAATGTGACAATGTTCCTAATCTAATATGTTGCATTAAAATGAGACATGGCTTGAAACCCCGACCCAGGGGTAGCCGGTTGGTGGCAAGGCCCGAGTGCCACCCCCGCTCTAATTAACCCCTGTCACCAGTCACGCACCATGCTTGCCCTACTCTATATGTGTTTTTTTTTCCCTTTTTTTAATATAGAATAACTAATTAAATACATTACAAAAGACATTCTAGTACTGCGACCGTCCAAGCCCAGCCCAGAGCACTCCACATCTCAGTTATTTTCCCCTAACTCTAAACTCTAAGAAGTCCAGGGGGTTTTATTACCCCACCAGCCAGTTGTAGGAAACAGATTGTGTAAAGGAATTTGTTCCCCCCTTATAAACCAGTATCTCATGACATCCTCCTGAGCCTAAATTACCCCTCCTGTTCCTGGCAGGTGACCTGTAAGGTTGCTGACCTGTAAGTGTCCATTCCAGAGAACATCCTTAAAGTGTAACTGAACCCCATGAAAAAGCATAACCCCACCCCCAGACAACATTTGAAAAATTCTACAAAGTGGGAGGTGCCAGGAAGCATGGAGGGGTATGGCCAAGTGTGGGGGAAAAGCGGAGGGGGGAACGTGGGGGTGGGTTCAGGAGGACAGTGACAGCTAGTTTAATCTGACACTGAAACATGGACAGTGACCAAAGCGACGTTGGCAGTTTTGCGACAGATCGATCTGATCAACATTCATCTGTTTTGAACGTTAGCCTATGTCAGCATTACCACTCAGAGACTGGACCCATCCTGTCTTCCTCTGCCTCGGCGGCGCTGGCTCGGTGCCCTGAGCCAGCTGATCTCCTCCGGCGTCACCGGAGGTAGAGGAGTAGAGGGAGGCTTTATGGAGCCCAGCGGCCGCGAGCCGTATCAATTCGAGCCGCTGGCTCAGGGCGCTGAGTCAGCGCTGCTGCTGAGGGAGAGAGAGACAGGATGGGTCCGGTCTCTGAGTAGTAATGCTAACATAGGGTAACGTTCAAAACAGTATGTTAGCTATGCTAACTAAGTGCTAATGTGATAATAATGGTAACCTGAAAAACTCAATCCAACTCCAAACTCGCCACGGGACCGGTATGTCTGATAGTTTAATACCCAAACCTGTGTCTGTGAGACCATGACTGCTGTGACACAGTGAATGCCTGTGATGTAAAGATGTACCGCTCTCCACCAATCACAAAATTCAAATGCAGTAGCCACTGTTCAACCCTAAGGGGGCAGCACTAAGACTTTTTTTAGACCAAAAAGTGTAGAATTACACAGGTTTACACCAAAATGTAAAAAGATCTCCAGAAACTGAAAGATTGCATTGGTAAATACCCATTTATACAGTTTAAAAGCAAAAAAACTTTGTTTTGGGGTTTAGTTACTCTTTAAATTAAGTTTCTTTCACAAGCTAAACAAAGTTAAACATACCTGTAATTGCTTATTTTCCTCCACACACAGGAACAATCAAGTCTATAGGATAGCAGGATGGAGACGCGACAAAACCCGGTATAATCAATTCCATTACTTTAGTAATACTATTCATAACAGTACTAATACTGAAAATGAAAATAATAATAATAATAATAATAATAATAGCTGTAATGGCATTATGGCACTAAAAATTGGAATCCTATAATGAGAGATAAAATAGTAATAATAATGTCAGCAAGTATAAAATAACAAAGGTTAAATAAATGAATAATGAAATGTTAAATAAATAAACGATAACAATAACAGTAATATATATTTATAATTATAATTATATTACAATAATTCTTATAGTAGTAGTCATGTTTCTTATATTAATAATAATAATAATAATAATAACAATGACAATAATAATATAAACAACAACAATAATAATAATAATAATAATTGTCATTACTACCATCCTCATCATCACTAATAATAATAATAATAATAGTAGTGAATTGTTGAGAAATATAATTGATGTTTTTGATGTAATTAAGTATTTATTCTAATCATATATACCATAAATAATTAGTCAGAGTGTGCTTCCTGTTTTAAATGAATGGTTGTATTGTTATCATATTATAATATAGTATTATAATATTATATAAAGTATAGTATTATCAATAGTATTATAGTAACGTTAAAGTATTGTTTCTTCTTTTGATCGAAATGTAAGAAGAAATGAGGAAAATTTTGTAAAAGTGTGCGTGAATGTGCTTGGCATCAGCCTCAGTTTGGGACGAGGTTAAAATAATTGAAGAGTGGTTTCCAATTTTCCCTGAAGGACGGTATGTCACCTTTTTGGAAAGTTGTGATTTTTAGTAAAGTTATGAATACCAATAGTACATTTTCCCACTGGTTTAAACTAAGAGTATTTTTGGATTTCCCGTTTTGTATGGTTGTTTTCTTGGTGATAAACTGTCCTTGTATGAAGTTTGTAAATGTATTTTTTGTAAGTCTCCCAGCAGGCATAGAGCAGGAGAGAGAGAAATTCTACAGCTCAAAATATCTGAAAGTTTTTGTGTTACTATTGTCCAAAAATTGTGAACTGGTGTACATACCCAAACTGCATGATAATATTTGTCAGAAGCACCCATTGTACACTGTGAGCAGATGTGAGTAGTTGCGAGTCCCATTTAATATGAATGGTTTTATGTTGAATTAGTTGTAAATTTGTTGTAAGTTTGTTGTCATTGCAAATATATTACTACAGATGTCAGTCCAGTATTGTGAGGTAAGAGGGGTGGATATATTTTGATTCCATTTAATTTTCGGTACATATATTAAAGTGTCTGTTTTAGTTAATAATTTATATAATTTAGAAAACAATTTATTATCAACTCTAGTTTGCATAATTTCTTCTAACATCTTTGGGAGTGTGATAGTATTATATTTTATGTTGATTTAATTTCTTATGATTGTTTTAAGCTGTATATAATAAAAAAACTGTTGGTATTTCAATTGCATATTTCTGCGATAGATCTTGAAAAGTCTTGAAATTATTGTTATTGAAGAGATGGTGACGATGTGTAATCTCTTTTTCTTCCCAAGTGTGAAAGTAAATAGGTGTTTTACGGGTATGAATATCTAGATTATGTCCTAATAGGTTGAATTTACAGGGTGTAGTTGTGGAGTTAGTGACTTTAAGCACCCTCCAGCAGGCTGTTAGAGTTGTGAATATGGCAGTATTTTAAAGGCAGTTTTAATTTTTAATCGAGGTATTGAGAAATGGTAAGTCAGACAGTTTGAGATTGGGACAGTATGTCTGTTCTAAATCTATCCATGAAGCATTATTATTGTTTGAGTTTATCCATTTGATTATATGTTGTAATTTATTTGCTAAAAATTAATAAAGAAAATTGGGTGCTTTAAATTCACCTTGAAAATTATTTTTTTTGAAGGGTTGAATACTTAATCTTGGCTTTCTTATTTTTCCAAAAAATAAACGGTGATATCGAAGTATTAAATGATTGCAACCATTTCTCTGTTGGGGTTACGGGACATAAGGGAAAAAAAGTAATTTATTTGAGGTAATATTTTCATTTTAACGGTGGCTATTTGTCCTAGAAGTGAGTGACTTAACCAGCATTTTAGATTGTCTTTAATTATTCTGAGGAGTGGAGAGGTACATTTTAGAAGTTTCGTTATTCCAGTGTAGAGATGTCACAGCAATTTTTGCAAACCTGTTAAATTAAAAATAGTTTAAAAAAATTAGCTGTAAATATCTTAACCGTAATCTGGGACATTTTTAGATTACAATTAGATTTGTGAAGTTTTACTTTGGGAGACAAAATCATGCTGTTAAAAATCAACTGGTTCTATCACATGTACTGACCTGGCACATTGCCATTTTTTAAATATTAGTAAAAGACAAAACTCTGGCAGATTGAATAGACTTCACTTTTGGATAGAAGGGGTAAAAATATATGAAAAAACCTAACCATGAATTTTTCAGAGCAGTGAATTTGTATATGTCATGAGTTGCACAGTGGATTTTTAAGTGGGGAAAGAGCAGATGACTCTGTCCTGATCCACAAGAATTTACACTTCTATTCTGACTGTATGATTTTATTTGTTTGTGTGGTTTTGACAGGAAGATAAAGTCAAATGGTGCCTATGTAGACCACTCACATCTATAGAAAATTGCTTTAAAATTGTTATCACATGGAAATCAAGGTGACTTTCCATATTCAGGCGTGAACTAAAGGCTAACTGCACTCATGTTGAAGTTGCACTGCTTTTGAATACTAAACACTGCAACACAATCAGCATTCTAGAAGATCTCTTTTTTTTCCTTTTTGCACTAACTCCAGTGCATTTTTTTGAGTGCTGTGTCTTATGGCCAAACTCTTAATCAGACACACTTGCTCTCCAGGGACATTTTTATTCTACTGCTTCTTTGCATCTACAGAGCACTGGTCCTGCTCATTTGCTTTGAATGTCTGTTTGCTCTCCCTCTCCCCCAAAGAGCAGTAAGTTAACCCTGTTTGATCTCAGTTCTTTGCTTTTCACAGTTGCCGTTTTCATGTATTGTAACGTTTTTTTGCTCTTCCCTGGGGTAAGAGGAAGAGGCCCCTTGCGGCTCCAGATATAGAAAAGCTTTTGTTTTCCACAGAATTTCAATGTGTGTTAGTCTTTGTTTCATCCCCTATTTCTTTTAATGTGTGCTCTGTTTGCCACTGTATTTTGTTTTCTGTCTCTGTTTATTGCCTAATGAAAGGTTACAAGAACATTTTATACTGTGATGCATAGCTTCCTTTACCCTTCAGCTTGTCAGAGCTTTGCTTTCTAAGATCACAGCAGATTAGGTCTAGGATTATTGATTTTACTCATAGAAAAGGAAACTATTAGCTAGATGGGTATTGACTATAAGTAATGAGCAGTTGGCTTTACTAAATTGTTTTGCACATTGCTCCAGCCAAAAGATGGATTTCTTCAATCAAACAAATGATATGAAATATTTGATGTCTCTCCTGCTCACACATTGACATTCACATGTAACGTCTTATTATACCTCAGTCTCTCAATCTTCCTTATCAATTTTTCTTTCTTCCCCATATTTTACATTTTCTTCTATGTGCTTCTTCCTTTGAACACAAGCGTGATAGTGAGCTCAGAGTACTAGCTGGATCTCTCAGTCTATATTAGCAAGATTTAGCTGAGTGATGTCTGTTGCAGATCTTTTTCGCTTTTTCTATCCATGTGCATAAGGGTGTGCGTGTTGCGGGTTTCATTTTTTGATAAGTCACCTCTCCCAACTCTGTCTCTTATCAGTTCCCTGAAAAGTCACACCACAAAGATAAGCTGTGACAGCATTTTTTTTAACTTTAGTCTACTTTTTGTCTGGGTGCAAAAGATACTTAAAGGGTTTGCTTAGTTAACATTTTTGTAAGTGAGCTTCTGTTAGGTTAGGTACTTCTTGTGTTGTATTGCAGCAATGAAAGGCTAGCAGCTAGTCAGACGGATTTCTTGTCAGAGACAATTTTAGCTACATTTTTTTATTTTTATGGTTAGGTCCATGTTGTACAGGAACACAGTATTAGCAATATTTAAGTTTTATTACATACACTTTCACAAGAGACAGGTTTTAGTTTGATTCTGTTTTCCTAGCCAAAGAAAATCATTGTCACTATGTAGAAGTTACATTGGTTGAGGTTCTGAGCCGTATCAGTTAGGGTTGTGCCGATGGACGATATCATCGTCCATCGTGATGGCTGACCGACATCACGATGGAGAGCCACCATCGTGATGTCACGCCGCCCACCCTGTAAGACACACACTAATCCTATAGTATAGTCAGGAGGAGGAGCGCAGCAATGCAGCGGCTTTGTTACAGGTGCGCAAAAACTTGTTAGGCTGCACATAAAAGGAGCTGAGGCAAGACATCAAAACCCACTGGCTGGAACACCACGAGTGATGACGCGCACATGTCTCCGGCAAAACTGCGAGAGGCAGACAGGCAGTGCTGCCTCGCCTGCCAGTACAGTTTCACCTCTGTTTTCAGGAGCGAGCGAGGATTGCCGCACACATCGATGATCTGCCTCGCGCTGCCTGTCTGCCGTTCGCAGTTTTGCGGGAGACGTGTGCGCGTCATCGCTCATACTCATGGTCTGTGAGCAAGGCCGCCTTAATGCACGGGCCACCCGGGGCGGTTGCCAGGGGCCTATGACGCTCAGGGGGCCTATCATTTCAGGTAAAAAAGAAAACCCAAAAGAAACGTTTTATTACTTGTCAGATTTTCTGTCAATCATCTTATATGCTAATTTAATGCTGCTGATTGATCCAAATTACAAGTGCCCTACTTCACCCACGTGGCCTCTAAAGTTCCCATTGCACCATGAGCTCACCAATCAAACAATTTAGACAATTTCAGGGAATGGTCATCTAGATGTAAAGAAACGTTGAAAAATGTCGGGGAAGAAATTTGAGAGCATTGCTCAGAAAAGAAAAGCGATTCGTGAGAAGGAGCTTCGAGACAAAGAAAGAAAATGCCTAAGCTGACAGAATTCTTTAAGTCAGCTAAAGAAGTTGGACATAGCTAGCTCACTGACACACCGGGCAGAGAGGAGGATGCAGCAGCAGCACCTTCGTTTTTTTCACTTTTTCTTTTCTAAACACACACTGGGTATTTTAGTTATTCTGGAAATACAGTCATATCACGGTGGATTATTCTTTTCAGCAAGGAAAAAACAAAGGTAAGGAAAGTTTTTCAAATGCTGTACGTATTTATGGGCTTATTTTGCTGCTCATTTGCTGAAATTTGCACATAGCGTGATGAAACTTGCAGCTTTAGAATCTGTGAGATGCTGGCTTTCATGGAAGGCAAAGTTTGCTCAGTTCTGTTCGGCAGGGTGACCGACGGGTTCGGTTGAATGGGTTCATGTACAAATCGCAAAATAGCACAACTGCTTTTTTAGTTGCTTGTTATTTTTTCTGGGTTTGGAGGTCACAGAAAATATATATGAGTCTATAGCTGAGATTCTGAGGTTTATGATAGGAGATGCTTAGCAATCAGTGACCACAGGTCAGGGTTAGGGTTAGGGTTAACTAAATTCGGACATTCTCTCCGCCTTTCCCCCACAGTGACCCGGCGGCGGGGCTGTGGGGTGGAACAGGTTAAATGTAAATCAATAAGCACTTGCTGACACATTGGCCATATTGCTGCCCATGGTGCTGAAAGGTATGTGTGTGTGTGTGTGTGTGTGTGGGTGTGTGTGTGTGTGGGTGTGTGTGTGTGTGTGTGCGTGGGTGCGTGTGCGTGCGTGTGCGTGCGTGCGTGCATGATGCACAACAACCTGTTCTCAGCTGCTTTTGATTAGGTTATAAATTATAAATCTGCACGGCTTCTTTTAAGATAGATTTTTTTTTCATTTTAAATCATGCTTTTTATTCCTGTACTTTTGCTTTTTCTGCACCCAGCTGTAATGCTTTTGATGTTTTATGAAAAGCACTTTGAATTGTCCTGTAACATGAATTGTGCTATGCAAATAAACTTGCCTTGCCTTCTTTAAAGAGAAGGTCCTTGCACTGACTTGTTAGTTGCTGTTCTTTGTTTCTGCTGTCATCACTATTTGATGTTTATGCAGAGGTGATGGTGGTATTCACTACTTTGTTATATGTTTTATGGTGTTCAATACAAAAATAAAATAGATATGTTGGCTTTGATAAAAAAAAAATCAATTTTCAGCTTTTCTATTTATCTAAGATAGATAGATAGATAGATAGATAGATAGATAGATAGATAGATAGATAGATAGATAGATAGATAGATAGATAGATAGATAGATAGATAGATAGATAGATAGATAGGCCCTGTCTGTGAGTACCGTTTCACCTCTGTTTTCAGAAGCAAGCGAGGATCGCCGCACAACTTGCGCTATGCGCACTATAAGTCAAGGGTGCGCAGATACTGGTGCCTGCCTTTAGTTTGTCCAGCTGTTTTTGGCTGAAGGGGGTCACGCCGAAGGTGGAGAGGTGAGAGCGTCAAAGGAGATCAGCTGTTCGCCTGTCAGTCGACATGGGGGAGGAGCGCGTCGTGGAGCTGCTCGGTGGGAAGAACTTATTGTAGGGCTGTTACCTGAGAGGAGAACGACCTGGAGTAGCAGGTGGATCCTGATACAAAGACCGCCTTCTTATGGGTGACTGAGGACAAAACCTGGACGTCAAGTTTTATTTATTTTTTTAACTTCTTGGCATCAGTGACTGGTCCACCACGAAAATAAATTATGCTTCACAGCTCGGTTCATCAGTCAACCGAGTGCCACGTATTGAAAAGGCCGGGTGAGTACAGTGGGTCCCGTTGAATTGGCCACTTCATTTACGCTTTCAGTGATTCACAAAGATGCGTGAAGTGTACAACTTGAAATGTACAACGTATTACAACTTACAATGTATCAGTGTTGTAAAATAATGAAAGTACAGTTTACGAAATTGAGGTTTTTGAGTAAAAAATTTTTTAGGCCTATGTAAAGAGATAGTAAAAAAGTGTCCCCCCCCCGACGACGATATCATCGTCCATCGCGATGTTTTACTGTAAACAGGTGCCTTGGTGGAGGTCTGTGCTCTCTGAGTGCTTTTCTAGCTATAACTGTGTTATAATACTATTTAACAGCAAAAAAATTTAATTAGTTTTGATATCAATTTTTTTAGCCAATACGATAACATGAAACCATTAACTTCTGATTATTATACTTTGAGAATTTCAGTCTAGACAATACCTAATAATATTACCTACATGTTAAAAAGTGAAAAGGTGTTACCATTTAACCACTCTCAGAATCTCTTTTTTTCCTACAAACCAACTATAATGTATTTGTTTGCTACTGATAAGGGAACTGTTACTCATAATAACTTCTCAGAAAACTCTTTAAGGTTAGCAAATTCTAAGAAAATATGTTTAACTTTCTCTGTCTATCTATGAACTCTCGGTTTGCACTATCACAAAGCATACTACCTTTTATTAGTTTGTGATATGAGCTGAAGGTCAGGCTTCTGTTGGGGTTCTGTATTTCTGCTCTTCCAGTGACAATTGCCTATTGTAGTCATTATTTTTCCACATTCTTCATTCATCTATTCTCCCATGGTACATTTCTGCTACAGTTTCCCTCTTTTTGGTTATATTCCAATTGTGCCCTCCTCTGTCATAACAGCAATAGGTTCGCACAGGCACACCACAATTTAGCAGCTTTTTACCTCAAAGGTTTTTTAGCAGTTACTCATATAACGCCTCTTCGCTGTGATTGAAGATGTACTCGATAGCCTGAATCAATTTTCTCGCCTTTTAATGCCACCTCTGTTTCATTTACTTAACGACTGCAGCAAGAATGGTTTTCATTGGTATTTTGTTAAATATTTGTCTTTCAGCTACATAATTTAAAAAAACTGTTTTTCGTGGCTGAGTCTTTGCCAAGACAGTGAGTCTCTTGAGCTGGTAAATAGAATTAGAGCTAAGATAAAAACAAATAATTACCCATCATTTGAAGACACTCTATTAGTTTCTCTTTCCGTTGAAAATAATGAGCTTTTCCCAATAAGCCCTACCCTGAAGTGGGAACTTTAATTAGTCCAAAAGATGGCAGGCTGGTGGCTCAGTGGACGCCAACAACATGGCTGATTTATCAGCCAAATAGGAAACTACCCCCCCCCCCCCACTAATACATAAGAGCGCTTTTTTTTTGTCTATAAAGACTAAGGGTGCAGCAACAGCTATAGAAAGCAGGAGAGTGTTGTGTGTTTCACTCATTTTTGTGCCTTTTTTAATCTTAACCATCAACATTTGATGATTGCTACACACTATGAAGGGCTGACAATTAAGGTGGCCTGTCCATCATTTCTGCTTGTGTGTCTGTGTCATCTGGTCATGAGGATTTTATTTCTATACCTCCATCACACCTTTGCATACCAACCTTACATTTCAGTGGGGTTGGAAGAAGCATTGCCTTAGATAAACAACACTCCAGCATTATCTTTCAATTCATCTTGTTGTGACACAATAGGTTTGTTTTTTTGGCTATGAATAATTGCTTAGCCATCTATGATTAAAATTAATACTTTAGGTCAAAATGACAAAGTTTGGGGCACCACCCTGGGATCCAGGAAAATAATAATAGCCAAATAGTTCAGCCTTAGTTAATGTTTATGATTAACTGCCTGATAAGGCTGATGTAATAAAAAATCATAAAGGAATAAGTTCAGTGATCTAAGTACTTTGAACAACAATTTACTACATATGTATATATATTAATACCAAACAACAACTTTCCAAAATACAAAAGTTTATTAACAAAAAGCTACTAACACACACAACTAACCACTAAGTAAAAACAAGAATGAATAGTAAAACTAACAACCAAAAGAGCAGTAAACATGTACCAATGTCCTTAGAAGTGGAAGCAATAATCAATTAGTTGATAGTGATGTCACAGTTCAGTATGAATATCTATGCTTAAAGACCCAGGCTTGTATCATAGGCAAAGTTAGTTTTAAGCTAATTGTGATTAGTTCAAGACTAATTAGCACCTTATGGTTTGTACTCAAACAACAATTCACAATGCAAAGCAGAAGTGAAGACAAAACATTATTTCAAGTAAGTAATGTTTCATTAAATTATTTTCTGAATTAGAAATCAATAACCTTTGGAAAATATATTTATTTTTTGGATCAGTGATGGATCTAAATTTTGTATTTTGACATACTAAGAGGGTGGTTTCAAAAAGAACTTACACAATTCGTTTTCGATGTTTAAACTATCAATTTGAAACCTGATCTGAATTTTGAATACCTTAAAAAGCAATCCTAACTGTTTATGAATGCTAGAAGCAAATAGACAAACGACGTTCATCAGCACCAATGATGCATGACGTTACTTTAGTATGTAGAGCAAGCTAGCGGGTCACTCTGTATAGCTTAGCACCAGAGAACAAAGAAGAGCTCCATTGGCACGGAGTAACTCATGTTGTATGATTAAAATGACCCTTTCTATCAGTCAATAAACCTTTCAAAAACATTGTTTGTACCACAGCCCGAACGGCGTGTTTGTACCCAAGCAATCAATTCAATCAATTTACAAATACAGCAAAAACACAGTCAAATAGATCATCAAAACAATCCTTAAATTGTTTATCTCAGTTAATGTATCTCTGCCCAGACACAACGTTACTTGAACGATCCTCAGATCTCCATTGAAGGGTGACTTCGTCTGGAAAGATCAGCGATAAAGCAAAGAAGCTGCAGCTGTGTGGGTTGCTAGCAGTGGTTGCAGGTAGCAGCGAGGCCTTCTGTGTGTGTGGCTAGTCAGGTTGTCCTCTCAGCTTGAATCGGCTCAGCAGGTTTCGGCTCATATCTTCTCCCACATACTGGTCCTTTTTCTTGGACAGCCTTCAGCTCATCAGCGTCGGGTGAGCTGAAGGCGTAAAACAGCGAGGCTCTTTCTCTTTCCGATGGAATCTGTAGTTTATAGATTCCTTCTGCAGGGTTTTGAACAAGTCAGGTACAGGACTTATTCCATCGGCCAGAAAACGGTTACCTGACCCACGATCAGCAGACTGTACAGGTATTTTGTATCCAGGGAGTTTCTTCCAGAAACTAGCTCCCCCTCGCCAGCGAAGGATTATAGTTCAAAGCGGGCACCTCTACCGATGCGAGCCGGCCGCCGTCTTGCGGGTAAGAGAGCAAGCTCAAGGGAGAACATAGTTTTCTTTGGGTGATAGGGTTCAAAACTCCTCCTCTTCCTGTTGGAACTAAGCCTGGATTGTGTGAGTATTAGTCCTTTCAGGTGGAGGTCTTTGTAGTCCAGTTCTGTCTCCATGGCTGTGGCCCAACAATCTGATACTGTAGTATTATTTGATATCCTGCTAAGCCAGGCTGCACCAAATTTTATTGAACATGTCATAGAATTTAGTGGCATGAGGTTCCAAATATGCAACATGTATGCACCATTTTTATGGCACTATAACAATAGCTACTTTTTTTAAAACAACTTTAAGACCTGTCCTTTTGGTTTGCCTTTAGCTGACTTCTAGTAACATTATTTATTTCTATTTCAAACATATCTCAAGTTAACGCTCTTTTGTTTTATCCCACTTGTAGTTTGATTTTCAATAATTTTCTTTACTTTTTATTTTGTTTTATTGTTTTGTTTAATAAATATTAAATGTTTTAACCAGTTGTTTAAACCATTTATCATCACAGGGCTGTAATCACTTTCCCAAGCACTTAAGTTCAATTTCCGCCACTGGATCCTTCTGCACTGTGTATTTGATTCAGTCTGCATGCAAAATCCATACAAATATTCAAGATACTTGCTGCATGCCTCAACTGGAATGTATGCATGTAGTGCTATTCCCACATATGCAGGGTCTCAGCAGAGTTAATAAAAATTTAATATTTTTAATTTGTTTTCTGTTGAGTTGAGACAACCTGAGACTGTCGGGTACAAAAAATATCCTCAACATATGTATCAAACATACCAGAGTCCAGAGGAGGAACAGGTGGTCTGGTCGGGTCCTAGGCTGGTGGGCTGCTTCACCACTATGGGGCCCTTGGCGGTCTGCTTGTCTCCGTCCTAGAAGGTAGGGGATCCATCTCCTGGGTCCAGGGGCTGGTTGCTCTACTGGGGCATCTGTACCTGGACCTGGGAGCATAGAGTGTGTATGGGGTGTGTGAGTGAGGGTACAGCATCATTTCTTGGGTATCTTGGTGTGTCGTGAGAGTGTATGCGTTTAAGAGGGAGGGAACGTATGACTGTGTCTGTATGTCTTTGTCAACCTGTCAGGTTGGGTCTTGGGCTGCCCTCTCGCCTGGCGCACCTCAGACCTTACATCTAATGGGGGGCCTATTTCCCCTCCGTCACTCCCTGCCAGTGACTGATGCCCCTGCCCACTGGTGCGTCGATGGTCAATCCGATTCGGCTGATGTTCTGAGCTGATGTCTTCCTTTTGTTGGTCGGAGCACCTCTTTCGGGGGTGCCAGGTTTGGAATTGTTGGGTGGTGCCTGTTCGGTGGCTTGGCGGGATACTGATCCAGCGTGTCTGCTCGTTCGATCACCTGTTCTGTGCGCATCGTGCGTGGTCGGTTCATTGGCGGGTTGGACTGGCCCTGGCCTTTGTGGGTTGCCTGGTCTCAGTGCTCTGCGTTGCGCGGAATCAGGACTCGGTACTCGGAGCTGGTACTACTTGGTGTCCAGGTGCTGGCCTGGGGATGCCGTCCGTCCGCTGCAACTATCGTTGGGGCGCCCCAACGTGGGGCAGGGATGGGGCGCTTGGGTGTTGGCAGTGGGAATTTTCCTGGGGTGGCGGTGGCAGCCGGTATGTTTTGTTTTGTCGATGTTCCTTTTTCGTTTTTTTGTTTTGTTTTTTTCCCCTCTCTCTGCCGTCCGGTGGGTATGGAGGCAGACTTCGATGTTTTATTGTGTTTTCCTTGTTCCCCCTCCTCTCTTGTATTTTCAACTCACCCTCTCTCTGTACTTTTTGTTTCCTACCTCCCTTCATCTTCTTTCTTTCTTCCCCTTTATTTGCCATCTCCTTGTCCATAACATCAGAAATGAAATTAAAACCCACAGCAATTCATAATAAACATTTTTCACACATATATATTAAGTGGAGTACTGTAGCAAAAGCTGTAGTGCTCCGCTTGTGAAAGTAAATCTGTTGGGCTTCTACTTGGTACTCAGACACCAATTCTGAGCTCCATACTGCCAAACAAGACACGTTAAAAAATAAAAATAAATAAATAATACCAGAGTGGACTGAATACTCACATCCACATATTTTATGTCATGTTAAATTATATTAGATTAAAGTCTGGATAAAACGTACACTCAACAAAAATTTTATTGATGGCATTTTGAATGCACAGAGATACCGTGATGAGATCTTGAGTCCCATTGTTGTGCCATACATCCATGAACATCACCTCATGTTTCAGCAAGATAATGCACGGCCCCATGTTGCAAGGATCTGTACACAATTCTTGGAAGCTGAAAATGTCCCAGTTCTTGCATGGCCAGAATACCCACCGGACATGTCACCCATTGAGCATGTTTGGGATGTGCTTGACCGGCGTATACGACAGCAGGTACCAGTTCCCACTAATATCCAACAACTTCGCACAGCCATTGAAGAGGAGTGGACCAACATTCCACAGGCCACAATTGACAATCTGATAAACTCTATGCGAAGAACATGTGTTGCACTGCATGAGGCAAATGGTGGTCACACCAGATACTGACCGGTTCTGAGTCCCCAGACCCCCAATAAAGCAAAAAACTGCACATTCCAGGGTGGCCTTTTATTGTGGGCAGTATAAGGTACACCTGTGCACTAATCATGATGTCAGATCAGCATCTTGATGTGGCACACCTGTGAGGTGGGATGTATTATCTCAGCAAAGCAGAAGTGCTCACTATCACACATTTAGACTGATTTGTGAACAATGTTTGAGAGAAATGGTAATATTGTGTATCTGGAATGAATTTTAGATATTTAAGTCCATCTCATGAAAAATGGGAGCAGAAACAAAGGTGTTGCGTTTATATTTTTGCTGAGTGTATTTCTTATTTCAGTCCCAGTGATCTAAGGCCAATCTCCTTTGGCCAGTATTGATGCCCACATAGAAGGTTGCTGTAGACCATGACAGTCACAAAAGCATGGAGCAGAAAAGGGCACAGCAGAATTCTGGGATGTAGCAAACATGCCGTGACATAACACCGGGTCACCTTAAGGTCTTGAAAAACCATGCAGCTGAGTAATGTCAGCAGATAGTTAAAATTCCCTTGTGGGGTGTTGAGAGACAGAGGGTGTGACCTGTGTAGAAACAAGCTGCAGTAAACAGTGCCTTTTAACTCTCACAGACCAACGCTGAGGTAAATGGAAAACAACAAGGTATATGAGGACTGACAGAAATAAGGATCCAAATAAAAATCACTGATGTGGTGAGTGGGCTGTGCAACTGGTTGATGCCTTTTTGATGCCTCACACAGCTCTGAGACTGACAGAAAGCTTTTGATAAGCAATCTTAATGTCAGTTGCACTCAAGTTCAGCCAACGTGTAAAACTCCCACGTCCGTCTGTATCACACAAGTGCTCGCTCTTGTAAGTTCAAAGTTGTTGAAATTACAAGCTTGAAATACTTGACATTCACATCAACCAATCCCAATTTAGACAAATCTCTCTTCATAAATAATGCCATTTTAAATTTGATTCTGTCTTGCGGCAGTGCAGAAGCTTCCAACCAAAAGCTGGCGCATATTTTTCCATGCTTAATGCTAATTAACATAAATACACTTGGCATTTACGGCTGTGGAATCACAAATGTACACAAATACTGGAACCATCAACTGTTTTCACATAATACTGTTAACAAAAGAACAGTGCGTGAGTACAAACACAACATATATGGACTTATATGTATGCCATTAAAAAACTATTGATAAATCTGCTGCATGGGTGAATTAATATTGAGTTTATGGGTTTTCTTTCAATTTTGCTCAGAAAACATTCAATCAGACTACTGAACAATTTTCCATAAACATAGACCAGTTTTAAATGTGTTCTGAGCAGTCAGATCGTTGTGCAGCCCCTGTCAGTTCTAACAGAGTTTGACTCCTTGATTTTTACTCTGTTCCCTTGGACTCCCATCACCTGGGATGTATTTTAGCACCTGCTTTGAACATCTTCGTAGTCACACTTTTCAAATGTCTGTATCTCTGGAGATGACTTCCTAGAATATTTAACTCTGAAAACCGAGGCAGACTGTACTTTATATCTTTTAATTTTAACAAGCAAGCCAAGTCCATAAACTTCAAGTTTAGAAAACATTGGGGTGGATATACAGACATTTTTGTTTTCTTTTTTAGGCTGAAGAAAATGTAAAGTTTTATGCAAAAGCGTATTTTACTTGCTAAGCCATTGAGGATAGTATCGTTTACAACTTAAAATCTGAAAATCAAGATGTGTAGTTGGAATTAAAATAAATGTGTGCTTTGGTGTGGGACTTATTTTGATGTAGCCTTTGTACAGTCTCCCTATTCTGAAATTATCAACTTGTTCATTATATTGTACACTATCAGGTGTAAATGCTATTTTCTTACTTTGAGCTTGAAGGTTCTCAACATTAAAAGGACAGCATATGCTAAATCTGCTTTCAATAACTGTTTTAAGTTTAAATGGTTGACATGTTTCAAGGTATGCTATTATTTACTAATAAAAAGTGCCAGGCTCAATGTAGTTAATGAATGAAAATGAATAAGACGGTCACATTTTTAAACCAACAAAAGCGGTACTATTATATGTTGAAAAAGCAAGTCCTAGTTTTGTCTTTGTTTGTAATAGCACTAACCTTGGTATGATATGTTTATTTTGATCTGAAATAACTCAAATGTATTTAATGCAGTTCTGTTTAAGAGACATCCATGTGGTCATTATTATAAACTGTAACTATATACTGTAACAATAGTCCATGGTGTGCAAATATTTCTGCCAATAAATCAAAGTTACTCTTTCATAAAACATACCTATCACCTTTCAGGCCTACAATCTGCATCCAACATACTATTATCCTTTACCCTTGATTATGACATAAAGATTGTTCATTATACAAGCCTTAAGGCACACTTACTATCTTGTTTCTATAGTTTTACTCAAAGCCTCAAAAGTCAGATTATGAAAAACATAATCTAAAAAAAATGGCTCGAACTTGATGTTCAGTACATGCAATTAAAAGAGAATTAATGGGGACCTGATTAAAGAGTAAATAAATACAGTTGCTCTTTTGTTAACTAAGGTTTTGCAAGTGAGGAATATCCAAAACAAATATCTCATGCTGATTTTTTTAACTTGTTCATCTTGTGGAACACAAAAAAAATGTAAGCCTTGTAAAATTAGCTAAAATTTAAGGTGAAAACATTAAAGTTATCACTGTCTCTAATGGACTGTAGCTGCAATTCCTTCAGCTATACAGAATAGTATCTTTATCTGTTCCATTAACTCTGACTAAACAAAAAAGCTTTCACTATTTTTTGCTATGATTTTCTCCAGTCTATCTTTTCTGTATTAACTTTCTGAAATGTATATCTAGATAGATGAGAAATAATATATTTTCAACTGCTGAACCCACTGTTTTGGGGTTCAGCAGCTGTTCACGAGTAAGTGCCTGTTCAATGTTTTGCTCCTTTGTTTCTGAAACCAAACCACACTCTTCTTTTTGATGCACAATATAATCACACAGAGCTACACAAAACCATGTGCTGAGGTCAGCAGAGCTGTCTCAATTTTTACTCTTTGTACTTGTTCTGAAAGCTTTAACGGCAAGCCTCTGGCTAAATATTTCTAGAGGATACATAACTTCTTCCTGTGTGATATGGAGATTAGAATGGCACCAAAGGGTAACCTTTGGGCAGATTTTAAAAATGGAAATGATTTTAAACTGTTGCTCTCTCTTTTCTCATCTTTTTAAAGACTTTTAATGACATTGGGATATCTGAAAAATATTATATGTTGATTAATGTTGACCAATATCCAAAACTGTGTCTAAATGTATGGCCTACCATGTTGACATTGGTTCTGTCAATCTTAATGAGTTCTGAGGTCCCAAGTGAAATGAAAAGGCTTTCTCCTGGGAACCTTTCCAAAATTTCAAAAGTATGTGTAGTCCTTCCTATTATTATTTTTTCAGAGTCCTGTTGATCACCTAATAATTTGATTCCGGGGCACTGATGCAAATACATATTTAAAAGGTGCAGGGTGCATGCATATGAGGACTGGAGTTTAGGACTCCCAAACCATTAGATTTTCTAGATTGACACATGATGGTCAATAGGAATTTTAAAATTAAACTTGCATTCTGTGTTATTTCCACACCTGTCTGAAACACTGCTTTTATTTTAAAAACTGGCTTTCATTCTAAAGGTGAGTGGTGCTGTTGCTCTGTTTAGGAAGCTACATTAGCAACATTGGGAGACTGATGCAGAATGTTGAGGTCATGAATGCATGTTAATAATATAGTCATCTTGGATTAGTTTTCACTCCAGATGATGCCCAAATCTGACACAGATGATGGCTCTTATAACTGTTGAAAACAGTGACATCACAATCAATGACATCTTGATCAGGAGATGTCAGGTAACTCACATATTATAGTGAAACCTGTTGGAGGTGATTTTTGTCAATCTAAGCTAAGGCCTCCTTTAAAGGAACAGACACCAATTTAATTTTCTGACTCTCAAAGGATAGGAACTCTCGTGCTCTTGTTTCACCTTCCAGTGTGTTCTTACATATCTGTAAAAAGGAGCACTAAGAAGGAACAGACAACAGTTATGAATTTTGCCATGGAAGAATGTCTGCAGACGGGCTCAGCGATCAACTTAGCAATCTTTCTGCATCTCCGCATGGCTTTTATTGACCCAGAGCATGAACCCCTGCCCCACAACCTTTTTTCACAGAATAATGGTCCATGGTTCTTCACAAAAGGCAACGCGTGATGTACTACACTCTTCTTGATTGATTACTGTTGCTAAGTGTTTTCACATGCCCTGCAGAATCAGACCCCCGTAAAACAACTTTGTGCACTCTGTAGGAACTCTAAACAAGTCATATATTTAGCAGGAACATAATTTTTAAAGGTCACATGCAAGTCATCTATCAGCCGGAACATAACCCTAAAGACCACATCACCACCTCACGCAGATGTCTTTTCCGTTTCCCCCTGTTAGACAAAATACTTAATTTTACACACAAAATAAGTGTACGCTCAACATTTACAGAATTTTTATCTCTTCAAACCCCATTCGTAAAGATTAATTTACTGAAGTATAAGCTAACATCACTCTCTTTGTGGAGAACAGACTCAGCAGACGGCTAAGGGTTATTGTTTTAAATAACTTTGTCATAGAGTGAAATACATATTTATCATTTTTGTAACAAACATTTTTCCAAAATAAAATAATTACGGTAAGATAATGCTCAATTTCCATTGTCATTGTGGCAGATTCCATATTTTCAACTGCTCAGCCAAGCAAAATAAAAGTTGCTTTTTTATCCGAATGGTGAAGGTGCATGAGGCGTCTTTGTGTTTCTTCCATCTGTAGGAGCAGAAAATAATTATATCCGTCTAAGCTACATTTACCCATCCTCTGTTCAGTGGCAGCTTATGATGAAAATAACTGTCAGGAGGTGTTCTGAGATGCTAAAGAAACTCTGAAAGGTCATCGTGAAACCAAAAGCCAGGATACACTCTGTGAGCCACAGGGAGATTATATAAATGCCATTACTGATTGTGTGACAGACTAAATAAATTTCATTGTGGAACATCTCAACCAGAAAAGTGATGTGCTTAACCCACAAAGAAATCCCTAGATACCCATGGATGTAAGTGAGTTGCTGAACAACAAAAGGAAGGCTTCGAAGGACATTGACTCATTGTTATTGAGGATTGTGTGCTTCAAGGTGAAGGGATTTCAGACTGAATGTGTTTTTCAATTGACTCAGCTCTAAAGAAGGCTTAGCATTCTCCTTGACTGCCACACAAACCTCACATCCTCTTTGGAACCCACATATTCTCCTGTCACAGTCTCATTGACATTAACAAAGCCTAATCAACATCTCCGCCTACATCAGGACACTTAAATCCCTCACCTTGTTCTCCCTCACGCCATTTGTCTATCTTCATTAATTAGGTAGAGATCAGAGCTGGCTAGACTGTACTGGAACAAGGTTGTATGTCCAGATAGGGCCAGCCCCAGCATCCTAAGTGCCCTCATCTATTGGTGCACAAATTTACTGCAGGACCTTTGCAAAATAAAAATAAAACATGCAAGAGTTCCCTTTAGTAGCTCTACTTCTTTTAACTCTGTTAATGATTAGAATAAGTTTTCCACTCTTAGTGTTCTACAAAAAAACAAATCCATCATAAAAGCCTTGGTTGTAAGTTTTTACTTTGAAATAAACAGCAATCCTTTTTTTGATTCCACTGAGCATTTAACAAGATTTAGTTGCAAGTCCATGTGAGAACTTTCAGAAAAAAGGGGGCTGATGCCCCTACAACTGCTTGAAATATCGACTACCTGCCTGCCAGACCAGTTAATAAGACTTAAAGGCTGTCTGACATGGTGGTCAGAGATACAGAAACACCGATCGCTTAACATTTCTCTTCTCCTTGTTTGCCTCAGATTTCCGTTAAATGCTGAGCATCCTGTCCCCTGGAGAATTACACACATTACTCTGGAATTGTCATGTTGTTGTGCTGAGCAGGAACAGAAGCATCTTATCCCAAATGTGATGTAGGGCAGGTAGTGATGAGGGGGGATCTTTTGAAAACCAGTAGTAAGACCTATTTTGGTGCTCGAAGGGACAGAGGTGGCCAAAATATTTGGCTGTTCATCTGGACAACAGATTGGACTAAAAATGCAACGCTGAGACTGTTTACAAGAGGAAACGGAGCAAAAACTACTTGAAAATCATTGGTGTTTTTAATGCTTGCAGCAAGATGTTGCATATCTTCGAGAATGTGGTGAAATGTACAATTTTCTTTGAAGCCATCTGTTGGGGGCAGCAGAATCAGAACACAGCAACTAAAAGAGACTGAACATCCTGAATAAAAAGGCTGACTCTCTGCTGGGGACTTCTCTGAAGCCCCTGGAGCTGACATTCCAAGAATAAATGAATGTACATATAAGATGGAAATGAGAATGGAGCAGCTAAAGCATGAGACAGCAACCTCTGGCCGTGTCCAGTGAGGGGTGTAAAGGGCAGTGTGCCTCTAATGCAGATTCAGAGCATACTGGCAGGGTGACTAATGACCTACAGTGCTCTCAATTATTATCACTTGCACGGATTTGCACACACATGCACACACACTTTCATCCAAACCCCACATGATTCACTCTAGTTAAAGCTTTGTGGAAGTATGACTCAGCTGTAGATTTCCGTCACCATCTCAATTTTCCCAAGACCCGTAGACTTCAGTTCTAAATGAGGACATCAGCACTCTGGGAAATAGGTTTGTCCCACAGAAAAGCCACCCCTGGGCAGCGTAAATTAGCTTTCTGCCCTGCCACAATCAATGTGAAAATGGGTCTCATTAATTCCTGGGGCCATATCTTTCATCACACTACAATCTTATACCTTGAAGGTGCTTTTACCTCTTATGCTTTGGCTTTATTTTTGAGACATGGTGTTTGTTAGGTTTCTTTAATATCATTTAAGGACCTGTCATAGCAGTTTATCTAAACATACTTTTCCGTTTTTATAAGCTCATCATTGTTAGGGATGCCTTCTCACTGGGCTGTATCGCTGTTGTTGGAGAATGGGGGTGGCAGTGTTTCTGTGGTCTCGTGGGTGGTGTGCTCTCTGCTGATTGTAGTGCTATATTTTATTCTGCTGATATCGGGGATGTCGTTTTTTATGGATGCTGTGAGTTTGTAGGGAGCACTGGGAGGTCAGCCAGGGGGCCTACTGGGTATTGTCCCTTATCTGCCCTTGCTGCTCTGACTTTCACTGTGTCTGCAGACTCTTGGGCCTGGTTCCAAGCTTGTTGGGGCTGCTCCTCTTCCTCACCCCTTTGAGATCCACTTTTAACTTTAATTTCAGGTCACCTTTGCCTCCACGTCTTTGCACGCATTTATACAGGTATATACAGACATGCCTGCTACTCAATGCACGACAGGTATACAGTACATGAATGCCGATTGAACCAAAATGTTACATATATTCACAAAAAACATGCAACAGTTTGCGAGTTCTGAATCACAGAAAAGCCAAATCTGGCAGCACTGTTTTTGATATACAGGATCAAAATTATCCAAACCCCTGGCAGATTTAGCTTTAATATTGTTTGTATTACACAAACTGGTTTGTATTTGATTGAAAATGAGACAGACTTCTCGCAAAAGATAGCAAGACAGTGTTCAAGGGGTATCATTTTCAAAAACTATATATATTTCTTTAAATTTGAACTAAATTAGCATGTAGTAAGTTATTTGTACAATATAAAAAGCCTTCATTGGTGCTTAGAACTGCTGAAAAGCTTTCTGCTTGTCTCCACGGTTATTTTCACCTTTATTTGACCATTGTTGCTTTTGCAGTGAGCTCCAGGTTTTGGATGTTAAAAATCTCCTTAGGACCTTGACACAACTCTCCGTGTCTGTAAATGTGAACCAACTAGACTTGCAGAAAAGTACACTACCCTATTGACATTATTTTTAGCTCAGCTGAGCAACCGCGTTCCACTCAGAGTTACAGTTTAGGGGCTCTAATGTGTTTATTCAGAGCAGAAGAAGAAAGGAACTGAAAAGAAAGAATAACGTGATTTCTTACTGTATTATTAATACAGTATCTGCATCATTCTCGGTTTCAGATAAATTATCCAGTGTGGATAACGATGTGAATCCTCTTGCTATTTCTTAAAAGTAATCATCAGTGTTGTTTTTCTTCTTCTGCTTGTGATCTGACCTGCTGCGTTTGGAGCCACATTCTGTCTAGGAGTATTACTGTCCATGTCGTGCAAAACCAAAATGGTTACAAAAACCTGAGCTGTACCTACAAGTCAGCAGAAAACCTGAGCTGAGCCTAGTGGTTGGGTACAAATAATGAAATTTGTGCTTTAACAAAAGGAGAGCGGACTGAGAGGTATGAATACTGGTTTATAATGGTTAATCTAAATGTGTATATTTTCTTTTTTTTTTACAATTAGTTGTGCTTTTTATCGTCTCATGGGTTTATCCCACCCTTTGTCTTTTCTTTAATTTCACATGTAATTTCTTTTTTCTTTATAATTGTCCCAATGTACACTTTGATGGCTGAATATGATGGAAAAAGTTCAATATGTTTGTCACTCATTCCAGAAAGTGAAACACATATTATTTATAGGGGTGTCAAATTATCTCGTTAATTGCAATCAATAATTACAGCCATATTTAGCTCGCTATGTTTTTTAATCGTTAATCTAATTTTTAATCTTTAATTTTACAGTTTCTGCATGCGACTTCCCTTTAAATAAAACCCATTTTATGCACTGGGCCTCTTGTGCTTGAGTTGTTCGGGGTTAAACACACCCTAAAGTGGACATCGGTTGGCTGTAAACTCAGAAGATGACTGGCTTCCATCATAGTGGGGAGGGTGAGGTGAGGAGGAACGGTGAGTTGCCGACAATGTTGCCAACTTTGCTATATTTGGCGAGTTTTGAGACCCCTTTAGCGTTTCTTTCTAAAAATAAAATTTAAAAAAAACTACTAGCGGCAAATCTAGCAACTTTTTATGAGGTTATTGGAAACTTTTGGGTGAAGCATGTAACGTTGTTACTCTTCTCACCGAGCAGCGGGGCGCTCTGCACACTGCAGCTCCACCCGGCCGCTCAGGTCCACCGGTATGGCAAGCCTTCGGTATTAAGAAAAATAAAGCGTATATTACGTGTTGTTTTAACCCGTAATACAGTCGGACTCAGAGAAGATATTTACCCCACTGCGTCCAGAACACTAATGAATCGCGCATGCTCGAAGCAGAAGGTTGTAGGCGCCACTTGGGACGAGTCACAAAAACAGCAGAATGTAAATGGCTGGGACTGCATCTGTTCAAGTCTGTTAAATACAATAAATGACTTCATAAAGCCAGTTTTTTTAATTACATGCATCAAGCTTTTGTTCTACTACAGTAATGTAATGAATTTAAAAGAAAATACCTCAAGATGAGGGCTTTTCTCAACAATTATTTGGTGAGATTAAAAAAGAGATTAATTAGATTAATTACATATCATAATTAATCTAAAAAAAATTAATCTCATGACAGCACTAATTATTTATATTTATTACACATAAAGTTAAATATTCCAAACCTCTATTTATTGTATCTTTGATGATTATGGCTTGCAGATTATGAAAACTCCAAATTCAGTGTCTCAGAAAATTAGTTACAATCAAGGATATTTTAAACATAAATGTCAGGCTTCTGAAAAGTATGTTCATTTCTATGCACTCAATACTTGGTTAGGGCTCTGCTTGCATGCATTACTGCAGTGTGGCAGGGAGGTGATCAAGCAGTGGCTCTGCTGAGCTGTAATGGAAGCTCAGGATGCTTTCAAAGTGGCGTTAAGAGGATCTGTACTCTCAGGTCTGGTGTCTCTCATCGTCCTCTTGACAGTGCTCCATAGACTCTCTGTGGGGTTCAGGTCAGGTGAGGTTGCTGACCAAACAAGCACAGTAACTCCATTATCAAGATGTGACACCATGAGTTTCCAATGCTGAACTTTTTGACAATATCCTAATTGTCTGAGACACTGAATTTTAGGTTTTCATCATCTGTAAGCCAAAATCATTCTTTCATTCTGAAACAAATGTAAGAAAATAATTTTTCATGGTATTCAATTGTTTTTTTAGGTGTGCCTGTGCTATTTTTAAAATAACGTCATCTTTGTATTGGTGTTACAATAAATCTATTCCTTCAGCTAGGCAGTAACGCTTGTGTGGTATGTTTTCATGTACTTGCTTGTGGGATTTCAATGATTGTTAAAGAGCTTGACTCATGTGTTTCCTCTTAAGCTCATGTAGGTTAGGTAAGTAAAGGAAGTGTTTGTACTTTTTCGTTTTAGCCCCTGCTTTCATCGATACAGGAAGATGTTTTAAAAGCCATCTTAACACTGAAGCAGCCTTATTTATCTTTTCCACCCATAATTACATGCATTTATGCTTTTTTTTTTACATAAAAGTGAGCAATTTTAAGGCCGACACTCATTTGGTTTATATGCAAGCTCATAGCAAGAGATTTAAAACCAGCTCTTAATCATAACATTCAACAAATTAATTCAAATTGGCTTGCTGGAGGATGGCATCTTTATATTACTGCTGCCGGGTTTGGCCTTTAAGCTGGAGCCTCCAGTCTGGACGGCTCGCAGACAGCGCTGCCTGCAGAATATGCCTGCAGCCCCAGGAGAGCATTCTATCCTGCTGCGTCTGCTCTTCTTGCTCCTCACACACATCCATCCCGCATGCTCTTGCTGTCAAACCTGGGTCCCCTCCAGCACAACCCCACCTCCCAGCCTCCCTTTCCTTCCCCCTGTTTCCCTCCACTGTCACCCCCTTCCTCTGGTTCCACCTCTCTTCCTTTGCTCCACTGGGCTTGTGAAGGTGAGCCTGTTCCCCAGTGGCACAACTGTACAGATTGCAATGCTTCCTGCTCAAATGGTGGCTGTTCTCCTGTGAATACATCCTTTTAGAAAGTGGCTGTGTTGCTCCTCATCTTTCTCTTTATTAATCTTTTGTTTGGTTGTTTTTGTCTGCTACATCCAACTTACTTCTATATGCCCTTATTACTTAGTCTCTATGGCACTCTAGGCCAGCTCTCCTTGACATGACAAGCAGGGGAGCCTCAGGCTGCTCGATGTGTCACCTAATAGCAAGACTAATGAAAAATAAACTTCCCCTGAGGTTTAAGGCCAGTTTGGTGACAGCTGCCATCCCATTACTTGTCTCTAAAAGCTCCTTTATGAGCAGAACATGAGCAGAGTAATGGCAACAGTATTACAGATGCTCCAGACAGCTTTAATATAGCTTTATCCCTGAAGGTCATGTGTGTTTTGATAATGTCCATCTGCAGATTTGTGGCAAATGTTGCTTTTCAGAGCTAGTTTTGTATTTTAACTCTATAGAAACCTCATCTTCAGGTTAGCTGTGTACATAATAGCTGTGTCATAGGGTTACTTAAACAGACGGTTGTACTACATTCTGTGATTTTAATACTGAAGCAGAGACCGGTATTAAATGTATTAGACTTTTATAAAGAACTTTAAACACCCATAGGATTAGCTTAAAGTTTTTAAATACTATATCAGTTGATTTACAGTTGTGATCTAAAGTTTACATCCCTTAGCAATGAAGCCTGTGTTATTATCCATTAGTGAGGTTCTGGTATTATTCTAACTTGATATTTCGATATTTATCTTGGAAAATTTAGCATTTATTTAAAGTTCCTAAAATAAATTATGGAAAATCTTACAATTTAAGATTAGTCCATAAATGTTCATTATAGTTGTGGTTGGAACTTTGGGAAGAACATTCCAAGAACAACTCAATACACATCAAGGCCTATCATACACTGAAAGATGCTGAGACATCAGTATCATTGCAAGTTTACAATCAACATGGATTAAGAGGATAGTCCTGCTCTAACATCTACACCTTTGAGTCGGTCTGAAGTTGGCAGCTACCAACGATCCATTTGGCCTCAATGACAAACAGGAAGTTTGGACAATTCATGGTAGGGCTTTCAAACTTGAAAAAACTGTACTTACTATCATGTTGTGGGACTGTTTTGCTGCCCGTGAAACTGGTGCATTGCACAAAATGGATGGAATGTTTAAGACCAAGGCTCTTTCCTAATACTTTGACTGCACCTAAGATCAGCAGCTTGCGGTCTGAAACTAACACAACTGATTGTTTCAACAAGATAATAATCCATAACAATAACACAGCTCGGTTTTGATGTGTTTGAATTGATGAAGCAGGGAATTGACAAAACGATCTAAACCCTATTACAAATGAATCCACTTTACTTAAGAACTGATTCCCCACCCGGAAATCTCTACTGGTCAAACATTCGGCCAGAACTATGCCAGAAGCTTGTTGGTGCCAGTAGAAAATGTATGGTGTCTTTACAAATTGCTAAACAACATATATCAAAATATTAGTAGGGTTGTATGAATATATTTAAGACTGTATGTAAAATGTTAATGCTGTGTGGTCAAGAGAAAATCTAAAGTAAATATATAAATTGATAGAATATTCATCCTCATATCAAGTGCATGTAAACGGCTGGCTGGGACTTTACATTTGATAATTTGAATCAAATCCTATGCTTCTAGATGAATAAACAAACAGAAACTAATTTATTTTTAATACTAACAGAGAAAGCCAGCCTGTGACAGCATTCAATTTGACATCAGTTGGAGTTAAATTCCCTGCACATTCGCCTCTGTTCCCATGCTCTTGTAAACAGTGTTATCTGCCCATGCTGTTCCTGCAGGTAAATTCACTGCCTCTTTGTCTGTGTTTGTGCAGGTTTTTGGAGATTATTATCACTTCAGGCACCATGCCGTGGAGAAGAGGGCATTGTCAGGCCACAAGGGAATGCACATCAGACTGCAAAAAGAACCACAGGTAAGACCGGTGTCAGCTCTCTCACAGTTCACCGTGGCACTCCTTATTGGCAACAAAAAGCCGGATGACAGATTGGATTACACAGTGAATGTGTATACATCACTAGAGAAAAGGACGCCAGCATCAGTGACAGCTTGTCAACCCTTTTTTTGTAGTCGACACTTGTCTTTCCATCTGTCCCACTGACACACTTCAGAGCACCACATAACTGTAATTATGCTAAATAGGAATGTTTTCATATCTCAAACTTTTTCTTGTGCTTTAAAACCAGTGTGTGCACATAGCTAAAGATGATCATTATGAAAAGAGCATTTTTTTAAACATAAATTCAGTATGTAGTGTGTTATTATAATATATGTAAAACATGTTTAGTGTTAATATTATATAGTTCAAAAAGACAACAGTTCTAAGAGAAAAATGGGAAGGTATATTTTTCTTCACCTTCCTACCAAGAGCCAGAAAATAAACCTATCAATGATGTATATGTACAACTGCAGCACAGGAGAAAGGTCTGGTAGTCCCCCACAGTCACCGGCAGCATGTATTGATTTGATTTTTTCTTCCAAAGAATATTACATTTTTCAATTTCTAAAATATTGCATGTTGTTGTAGTTTCCTACATCATTTAAAAATAATAACTGCAGCCTTTTGCTTTTTAAGTCTAATTTTACACACAAAAATGCCAACAGTTTTGATTTCACGTCTTTTTTTCAAACGATTATAGCATAGCCTTTTCTCTATTTAACCTGCATGTTGACATGGCACCTAAACAACAAGGGTATTTGTCCTGGACTTAAATTAGCTTACACTGCAATTTTGGCAGGAGATGTTGCCCTAAGAAATTAAGGTAGATCACTTCAGTGACTTGTTACTGGTATGTTTAATGTATATTAATCATTCATCTAAAGATTGTTTTTTCAAAGAAATAATCCAAGCCATTGTAAAGTCAGTCTAGACAAGGGAAGGGAATGGGGTGGAATTTTCAACCTATTGTATATTTTTCTGTTGACAAATTTTAGGTCTCAACTGAGTTATGCACATGTTCTAATTCAAAACAAGCCAGTTCACATAAAGCATATTTAATTACTAAAAAATATTGAATAGCACTTAACATCAATATTGAGAACCAAGTAATTAAAATTCCTATTGGGAAAAATATGCTTTTTAAATAGGCTCCGTGGCCTTGCCATTAGCATTCTTCAGTTTGAGTGCTAATTAGATTCTTAATGGGCTGCACAAGTACAGATCTCTTTACAGGTGGAATGATATTGCTTGTGTGTTGTGAAGATTGAAACCAAATGAATCCCCCCTGCCTCAGCTCCTTCTTCAAATCATGTTAGACATTGAATAGACACTCCCAAGAACTCCTTCTTCTTTATTTTTGTAAAGTGAAGTATAGATATACATGTTACAAAAGTTGAACTTCTCTTTTGTGTTTACAGAACAACTGTGGCTTGCTAGGTAGAGTAGTTGGCTTGTAATCGGAGGGTTGTCGGTTCAATTCCAGCTTTCACATGTCAATATAATCCCAAATTGCCTCCCAATCTGCATATCGGTGTCTGAATTTTTGCACGTTTATGACTGCGAATGGGTGAATGTGGCTCCAGTGTAAAGCGCTTTGAATGGTCAGTTTGACTAGAAAAGTGCTATATACTGTACGTTCAGTCCATTTACCATTTATGTTTCTCCATACAGAAAATGTATATCAATATCAGAAAGAGGAGAACCTGGAGGATAACATTTAACACTTAATAAAAAAAAATTGTATTTTTCAGATATTTTTATTACAGTGCCTTGCAAAAGAGTTCCCAAATTGTATTTAATTATATTGGATATGTCCCCATTTGATAATGTTACAACCACAAATTTTAATGCATTTACATAGGATTTGATGTGTTTTATGGATCTACACAAATTAGCACATAATTTTAATGGGCAATAGGCACAGTTGTGTATTACTCTGATTTGATCATTTAAAAAAATCCTGATAAGAAATTGCTTAGAACTTTGTTGTTGTAATGTATCAGACTGTTGAAAAGTTAAAGTGCTTTGCATAGGTTTGTGAGAAACTTCAGGTAACAGGAAAACCAAATAAATGAATAAAAAACATTAAAACATAAATGTTGGTAATATATGTTGGATTATTGCTATTTTGGTTCACATTACATAAAGTCTATATTTAAGTTTATTTATTTTACATACTTATATTTATCCTGGTACGGTCCCACTAAGATATGTCTTTACAAAGTGTTGGAAAGGTGTTTTCACTCTAATTTAAAGCCTCTCTTAAAGGAACAGACACCCATTTAATTTATGACCCTGGGCTCTCTGGGCTCTCATTTCACCTTCCCGTGTGCTCGTTCATTTCTGTAAAAAGGAGCAATAAGAACAACAAACAACAATTATATATTTTAACAGCGAGACGTCGTTCGCTGGACTCAGTTCTAGTAACTGAGCACAGCTCTACATCAGCATAATGTTTTTATTGAAACAAGTTTGCATGAAACTCCTCCCACATAGATATTCATTCATAGAATAATGGTCAGAGCTTCTTCACAGAAGGAACACATGATGTACTACATTCTTCTTGATTGTTCACTGTTTCTAAGTGTTTCCACATGCACTACAGAATTAAACCCTCATACGACATTTACATAATTTTTATCTCTTCAAAAGGTAACGTGCTGCTGCCCAAAAGGTCTGCTATTAAAATCATTAGTAAAACCACAGACACTCTTCAATGGATTCACATTGTTTAATATTTAAGATTGGCCAAACACTTCAATTGAGATAAGTTCAGATATTTTAAAATCAGTTTGCAGACAGTAAAAGACTGAACTCATTTAGGAGAGGCACTCGCATATAAGACATCACCAAAACCAAGCTACAGTTGAAAGGTTGCAGGTACAATAAGTTTATTAGCCCTGATGGAGAGCAGTAGTTGTATACAACAACAAATACAACAACAAACCATTAGCAAATACTTAATTGAAAAAAACTTAATTGAATATGAAGGGGAGTATAAATTAGACAAATGATCAAAAAAAGAGGAAAATGTAGACTGACTTGCCGCTCAGACACTTCATCTCGCTTTTCCTGTTGGCCCTCGCTATGCCAGTTATGCCCAGTGTGGGCTGCAAGAAAACAAAGGAGGAACACCCAGCAGGGCCCTAAGATGCAACAAACATCCCCACCCCCACAAAGGACCACCGACCCAGACAAACTCTGAACCATATGCTGTTCCTGCCCTGTTCCTTTGTAGATATAAACATGGCTTTAATTCTTTCTTGTGGCAACTGAGCTAATGTGGAGCAAATAAAAAAAGCATGCCGAGTGACAGTTCCTATTTTCCTTTTTCCTACTTAAAACCAGCCTTTTTTGCTTCAATTTACATTCAGTACTCTCACCCCCATCTCCCTGGGTCGCTGCCCAAAAGACAAACTGATGCTAATAAATTCAAATACCTCTCAAACTAGGGTGCTGCATTATTAGCTTGTGTGGAGACATCTGCCTTACCTACCCTCTTTTTTCACTGTTGCTACCAGGGGACTGCGAGTCTCATGCTGATGGCGTTACAACTGAAAAGAGGGAGACAGCAATGGTAATCGCTCCTATAAAAATATATATATAATATATAGCACCTGACTACTGATAAAAACATGGGTACTTGCCAAATGAGATCTGATGTTTCCCATCACTTAAATATATCTCCCAAGTGGTGGCTCAAAGATTTTTCTTTAGCTTTTCTGAGCACCCCATCTTGAAGGCTGAGGAAAGTACTCATGTGGTTTGACAAGCACTAAGGCTTCAAGGCATATTACTAGGATATGGTGACATTTACTGTGGGCAGTAGTCAAGAGTCGAAGGGAAATCTCACTGAGTTTTCTCATATGGAGAAGTCTATCAGCGTGCTGATGGAGCTCCATAGCTATATAACTATATGATTTGTTTTCAGATCTCAAAAATCCTCCAATGTGAAATCAATTAGGTTTTGAAAGGGTGGTGGCAGATGCATAGATTTTGTCATTGTCACTTGAAAGGGCTTAATGATGTGCAATACTCAATTATAGATCACTGTGCTGCAGCAAAGGACAAAATGCACACTTAACAAAGATTACTAGTTGATGGTTTTCTGCTGCTAATATATGTCAAGGACCAGAATTTATCAAAATTATACACTCAGAAATCCTTTTTTTTTTTTTTACGTGTCCTGTTTGGCAGTGTGGAGCTCAGAATTGGTGTCTGAGTACCAAGTAGAAGCCCAACTGATTTACTTTTACAAGCGGAGCAGTACAGCTTTTGCTATAGTCCTCCACTTGATATATGTGTGAAAAATCTTTATTATGAATTGATGAGGTTTTTATTTCCTGATGTTATGGACACGGAGACGGAAAATTAAGGAGAAGAAAGAAGGAAGATGAAGAAGAGAGGTAGGAAACAAAAAGTCAAGAGAGAGGGTGAGTTGAAAATACAAGAGAGGAAGGGGAACAAAGAAAACACAAGAAGACATTGAAGTCTGCCTCCATACCCACAGGACGGCAGAGAGAGGGGGAAAAACAAAACAAAACACGAAAAAGGAACATCAACAAAACAAACCAAACATTGTGAACTAAGAATTACACAACCACATCACACAAAAATAGATATAAAAATACAACAACAATGTCACAGGAAAAACTCATGGTACCGATTAATCAAGCTCTAGTAATGATAACCTCAGCCCAAGAATATATCCTTAAACACCAGAGACCCCACATCTATGTGTGTGTGTTAGCATGCTGGTGCATATAAGGTTTCTCCATAAGAGTGTTCGATAGTTGGTGTGCGCAGGCATCCATCCGTCTCCCAGGAATCGATGCAGACTTTAAGGAGATCGGAGCCAAGACGTCCAAAGGACCCCCAGAGCCCCAGGCAGACCCGCATGCAGCCTTTAGGAGTTACCACCCAAAGCCCAACCCCAGGCCGGCCACGACGTCCAGCGCCCCATCCGCCCTGTGATCCCACCCCCTGGGGTCCCCCCCAGACGCCTCCAACCCCAAAACCCCCACATCAGCAACAGTATCCCAAACGACAAAACCAAGTGCCCCCCACCCCCACTAGGTGATGGAGCCGATCAAAGGAGCCCAGAGAGATTGATCAGATATGGAGCCAGAGGCCGTCTCAAGACCAATTTGTTTCAACAAGAGATTTCTATACTGATTAATATTAAGAGCTTTTTTATTTTTCCAGTTCAGGAGGATAGTTTTCTTAGCGATGCATAAGGCAATGTGAACCATTAAAACTGACTTTGTGTCCATGGTGACATCATTTAAATCTCCTAACAGGCAAACTGAGGGAGATGGTGGAATGTTACATTTCAGACACTTTGATAAGTCCTCACATATCTGGCACCAAAATTTCTTAACAGGTGGACAGAACCAAAGCGCATGAACATAAGTATCTGGTATATTGCTTGTGCATTGTAAGCAGGTATTAGACGATGTAAAACCCATCCTAAACATTCGTTGACCTGTATAGTGTACTCTATGAAGGATTTTGTATTGTATTAATTGCAAATGAGGATTGTTTGTTATTTTAAAGGTTCTTAAACATATCTGAGACCAGACGTTTTGGTCAAAGCTGGCTGATAAATCCACCTCCCATTTTGAAATAGGGATGGCTATTGATTCATCTAATGTAAATAAAGTTGTGTGTATTTTAGACCGCAATTTGGGGGGGTTGAGATTAACAAAATCTAAAACTCTTGCTGGAATTTGTAATTCAGCTGTATTGAGCCTAAATTTACCTTTAATAATAGATTTAATTTGTTGATATTCTAAGAATTTGTTTTTATCAATTCCATATTGTGTAATGAATGTATCAAATGGGATAAAGTCTGTTCCTTCAAATTTATGTTCCAGGTATTCAATTCCATTGCACCTCCAGACTGGAAAACTTATCATACATTTTTTTTGCAAGATGTCGGGGTTATTCCAGATGGGTGTACGTCTGCATGGGATTATTGTGGACTCTGTCATTTTTAGAAACTCCCACCATGCTGATATTTATGCTTTTAAAGCATTCATATTGTTTTATATTTGAGCTAATAAATGGTAGGTCTGAAAGTTTTATCTTATTACATAGTGTCTGTTCTACGTCTATCCAGGACTCGTCTAGGTAGCTATGTTTTAACCATCTTGAGATGTATTGGAGCCTGTTGGCTAAGAAATAATGATGGAAGTTTGGTAGATCTAGACCTCCTTTTTCTTTGGTCTTCTTTAGTGTTTTTAAGATGATACGAGGGGGTTTATCTTTCCAAAGAAATTTAGAGATAGAGGAGTCCAGAGATCTAAACCAGTCTAGTGATGGTTTACTTGGGATCATTGAGAATAAGTAGTTGATTATGGGCAAAACCATCATTTTTATTGAAGCAACCCTTCCCATAAGTGATATGGGTAGGGATTTCCATCTAGCAAGATCATCTTCCACTTTTTTTAAAAGTGGGATGTAGTTTAGCGTTATTAAATCTGCCAGTCTTGGTGAGACATTGATACCTAAATAGGTAATATTCCCTGACTGCAGTTGTGTATTAGTTGGATTCTGGACAGAACAATTGATTGGAAGAACTGTAGATTTTAACCAATTTATAGAATAATCTGAAAAATTTGAGTAAGAGTTTATCAACCCGATTACCTGAGAGAAAGAGGTTTGTGAATCCTGGAGAAAAAGTAATACATCATCTGCATAAAGACTGATTTTATGTTCTATGTTATTGCATTTTATGCCTTTAATATTGTGAGTTTGCCTGATTGCTGCAGCTAGTGGTTCAATAAAAATAGCGAACAGGGAGGGAGAGAGAGGACATCCCTGCCTGGTACCTCTCTGAAGATAAAACCTAGATGATGTTTGGTTATTTGTCCTGATACATGCTGTTGGTGAACTGTATAATATTTTCAACCAGTTTATTAAAGAATTTCCAAAGCCAAATTTATGTAAGGTTACAAATAAGAATTTCCAGTTAACTCTATCAAATGCTTTTGTGCATCTAAAGATAATATATTAGTTTTAATGTTTTTACAGTAAGAAAAATCTATTAAATCTATTAATCTACTTGAATTTGTGGATGAATGTCTCCCTTTAATAAAACCAGTTTGATCAGGATGTATTATAAGAGGGGTTACTTTCTCTATCCTTTTTGTGAGGGCTTTGCAGATTATTTTAAGATCAACATTAATAAGGGATATGGGACGATCACTGGTGGGAAACAAAGGGTCTTTACCTGATTTTAGTAGAAGACTAATGTAGGCAGAATTCATATTTGGTGGGAGTCGGCCATTTTCCTTGGTTTCCTGCACCATTCTGTGGAATGTTGGTGCCAGAATATTCCAGAATTCTTTATAGAACTCTGCTGGAAATCCATCTGGGCCTGGAGCCTTTTTATTGGGCATGCCTTGGAGGGCCTCCTGGAGTTAAGCCGCTGTTAGTGGTGAATCCAGGGCCATCGCTTGACTATCAGATAATTTAGGTAATGTTATGTTATCCAAAAATTGTTCAATTTCATGATCTGATGGATTTATGTCTGGTGAGTATAAAGCCTTGTATAATTCTTTAAATATGTTTTTTATTCTTCCAGAATCATATACTGTATTCCCGGTCTGATCTTTAATAGCAGATATAGTTGTTTTTTCTTTATTAATTTTAAGCTGGTTAGCCAAAAATCTACCTGATTTATTACCTTGTTCAAAGTTTTCTATCCTAAGTCTTTGAATTAAGAACTGGGTCTGTTTATTAATAATTTGATTTAATTCTAGCTTTGCTTTACGGATTTTGCCTAGTCTCTCCTCATCTAGAGAAGCTTCTAATGAATTAATAGTTTCTTCTAATTCCTGAATACGTTTTCTTTCCATTTTCTTTTTATTTGATGAGAATGAGATTATTTTACCTCTAATCACAGCTTTTCCTGCCTCCCAAAGAATGGATGGCAACGTACCAGGGAGGTCGTTATATTCCAAATATGAGGCCCACTCTTTTTCGAAATATTTAATAAATTCTTTATCCTTAAGTAAGGATATATTAAATCTCCAATTTTTGCTTTGAGGTGTTTCTGTTTTATTTACTAAAGTTAGAGAAACAGGAGCATGATCGCTAACAGCTATAGGGTGTATCTCAGTGTCTGAAATGTCAGTCAACAGTGAGCTGCTGACTAACAAATAATCCAGTCGAGAATATGAATGGTGGACATTTGAGAAGAAAGTATATTTTTTGTCATTGGGGTGAAGAGATTGCCATGCATCACAAAGTCCATAATCGCTCATGTACTGTTTGACTATATCTATAGATTTCCAGCTGCGCTGAGTCCCTGCTGTGCTGAGCCTGTCATTTTCTTCATTTAAACCAAAGTTGAGGTCGTCCCCAAGAAGAAGTGAGCAATCCATGTGTTCAAGGAGCACCGAGAAGAAGGAATTAAAGAATGAGGGGTCATCAACATTTGGACCATATATACTGACAATACATAACTTTTGGTTATGTAAAGATAGTTTTACTATAATAAATCTACCCTCTGGATCTGTAACTGTATCTATTACTGTAAAATTAAAAAAAAATTTTATTAATATTGCTACTCCCCTTTATCTAGAGTTATAGCATGCATAAAACACATTAGGAAACTCAGGGGATTTAAGATCATCTGCAGCTGAGGTAGATTTACGGGTTTCTTGTAATAAGACGACATCTGCCTTCAATCTTTTAAGCTGGTTAAAAATCTTAACTCTTTTCTCTCTGGTGCCAGCTCCATGAACATTCCACGTGACAAACCTTAGAGTAGTCATAGTTTTGAGATAAAAGTTGTAAAGTCCATATCACCATAGAAACTGATAAACACAGGTGCATTATTAATTTGTGCTTGGGGTTGCCTGATTGAAAATCCAAAAGCCGAGATATAAGAAAGAGAGAAATAGAAGAAAGTTGTGAAGGTGTGAAGGGTGAGGGTGAGAGAGAAAGAAATAGTTATGTTATGAAAAAATTCTGTGTGTGTGTGTGAGTGATAAATGAAGAAAAAAGGAGTGACAAAGACATTTGGTGATAGACATGTGAAGATGAGAAAAGAAAAAAGAGCCAGTAACCCAGTGCTTAGCCCTGGCCCCGCCCACATTGAGTAATGTAAACAACTTTACAGAGCTGTGCTAACATTACATTATAGTTGACTGATAAAAGAACTCTTATCTGACCAGTGTTACATGACTAATAAAGCCGAGGAGTAAGCTGGGGGTCCCTGAACAGCTGCCCATTAACATAAAGTTTATCTACCGCTACTGTAGCTCTGGTGCCTTCACTGATATATTTCTTTCTGATTGGGAACAAAACGCGCCTTCTATCCAGGATTTCCTTCGGATATTGATCATTAACGCTGTAATTGGTTCCCCGCAGCTCTCTGCCCTGGCCTCTGACTTGCTCTTTTTTCTTGTAATGCTCGAATTTAGCAACAATTGGTCGCGGCCGGCTGTTGTTGGGCTTCTTACCTCCTAGGCGTTGAACGCGGTGAAAAGTGATGTTTTTTACAGTGTCGCTTGGGAGCTTTAACTGATGTTGGAGAAAATCTCGGACGGTGGATTCAGCGTCGTCCTCAGCCTGTTCTGGGATCCCGGAAAAAACAAGATTGTCCCGCATTCCCCTGGCCTGTATATCCAAGATAGTTTCTTTTATCCTCTTACTTTCTCCGGACAGCTGTGTCATCCCCTCGGTGAGTTTCTTCACACTCTCGCTAAGCGTTTGCTTTTCTGCAGCGAGCGATGCTACCTGTTGCTGGCTGAACTCCAGGGATTCCCTTAGAGCTTGAAATTCTTTATGGAGAACCTCAACCAGGGCCAGACGGGTGTCTAAGCTGGTTAGCTTCTTATCTATTGAGTCCAGGACATCACTGTAGCTTTTCTCTGGAGAGATGGTGGAGGTGCTGGCCTCAGAACGAGTGCGTTTTTGTGATGGTGTGCTTGTCGGCATAGCAGAGGTAGATTTCTGTGTGACATTTACTGTGGGCAGTAGTCAAGAGTCGAAGGGAAATCTCACTGAGTTTTCTCATATGGAGAAGTCTATCAGCGTGCTGATGGAGCTCCATAGCTATATAATTATATGATTTGTTTTCAGATCTCAAAAATCCTACAATGTGAACTCAATTAGGTTTTGAAAGGGTGGTGGCAGATGCATAGATTTTGTCATTGTCACTGGAAAGGGCTTAATGATGTGCAATACTCAATTATAGATCACTGTGCTGCAGCAAAGGACAAAATGCACACTTAACAAAGATTACTAGTTGATGGTTTTCTGCTGCTAATATATGTCAAGGACCAGAATTAATCAAAATTATACACTCAGAAATCTAATGGTTTACTCTGTTTATTTTAATTTAAAACAGGCAAATGAAAACATCTCAAAGTTTGAAGTGGAGCTTGTTTTAAAACTGTACATTTAAAGCCTCAAGTGATAAAAACATTTTTTTATAAAGAAGATTCCATATCAGAGGTCGGTAGTTCAAGTTCTATAACTCGGTAGATGAACTCTAATCTGTCAAGGCCATTAGGTTTTGGCTGAGAAACAACAACTTGCACCAAATGTACCTTCACACCTACACAACCTAAAAGCAGAGAAAACCTTTGGCAAAGCATGGCTGCTGCCAATAAAGACAACTCCATGGGATAGGTGAGTGGGATTGTGCTTCCTTGTGTTTGAGTGCATCTGTATAGTCATTTGGGTCAATACAACTATCTAATCTGCAGAGTAAGAAAAAAGAATGTTATGCTTCAAGTGGTTTAAGAAAACAAATTTAGAAGGCAATAAAAACAGAAAGGTTGGATTTGGATTAGTCATTGCTAAGCTTTGAGCTCGTTACAGTGCTTCCTCCTCCTAATCCAGAAGCTGCATTTCACGCAACCATCATTGTCTCCTTTCCTCTGCTTCTGTGGCACTAGCATGTCGCTTATCACCGTCCCCTTTGAATAATCACGCAGAGGCAAGATGACATTGACAGTTGCATAATCTTTTACCATTATGATTCTAGGGGTTCTTTCTCATCTTCCTTCTGCACAGCCATCCACCCTATAAGGGAAATAATTTATTTGTTTTGGGTTTGCTGCTGTTTGTTTGGCATAAAATACAGTCTAGGATAGTTTACTGCATACAGTGTTTTAGAGAATTTGTACATTACTCTTTCTTCATCTCTCCTCACTTCTCTTTAAGATTTGCAACAATTTGTCTGACTTCAAAAGTTCAGTATTTTCATTGTCTTCAAAAAGCCATAGTGTTTGGAATGGTAATATTCTGAGTTTATGGCTGCACAGTGGTGCAGTTGGTCCTGCCAAGAAGGTCCTGGGTTCGAATCCCTTGCCAGGGGTCTTTCTGCATGGAGTTTGTATATTCTCCCTGTGCATGCGTGGGTTCTCTCTGGGTACTCCGGCTTCCTCCTACAGTCCAAAAACATGACTGTTAGGTGAACTGGTTTCTCTAAATTGTCCTTAGGTATGATTATGTCTCTGTGTTGCCCTGTGATGGACTGGCGACCTCTCGCCCACATGACTGCTGGAGATAGGCACCCCCCCCCTGCATAGGATGGACGGGTACAGAATGGATAGATGGATGGTTATTCTCACCTAATAGAGAAAGCAAAACTAATATCACATTAGTTTATCTCTGAGATTTCTGACTCTCAGAACCCTTTGTGACTTTCAACCCTCAATTTAACTAATTACTACTGGTATAAATCCCTAATTATGAAGTAGTCAAAGAAGAAAATATTTAGCTTGACATGTATTTGTGCTTTGAGATGATTAGTGGAGAAAATTGTATGAAAAAGTTCATGGATAACGAGGTAAAAAGTTGCAAAATAATAAAAGAAGGCCATGTGTGTGTGCTGTACACAAAGGATGGTGCCATTCTCCTTTTTTATGGCTTTGGATAGTTTAAAAAAAATTATTAAATGCAAATAACACTCATCTGGACTTAATGTTCACTGCTAGGCAGAGTATTTTAGACAATAATGGAGCTTTAACTCAACAAAAGCAGTAGATTGTTTATTGGTTCTTTTCTTGTATTGGTCAAGTTTAAAATGAGACTCTCTTTGTGGATGCATTATCTAAAATGCAATTTAAGATATTTATTTAGGGTTCCTATGTCTGGAAGTTTCTAGAAATTGATTTAAGTATTTTACAGTAATCAATAAGATGAAAATCAAGTATGGAAAAGTTTATCTCCAGACTTTATTTGCTATTCTATTGTTAAAAATTCCTGTTTTGTTGTAGCTTTTATATTTAGCCTGACCCCTGTACAAATATGTGCCATAAATTCATATTGAACTTTGTATTCTTACTCAGACTTAGGAGGAACTGAGAACTTTAGAACATTTAATCTAAAGAAGTTTGGAATAGCAATGTCAAAAATTTGACCTATCAAAAATAGATTTTAGCTGGTTTTTCTTTTTCTTACATATCTGTAATTAGGTGTTCAATATTTTTTTCTAGCCTTCCTCCCATGCAGTTTTATTCATTCATATTAGGAGTAGTGGCAATGCCACTCTGTCTCTGGGAGAGGAGCTGCTGCAACACTGTTATAACATTTGCATTACTTTAAGCATTTATAAATTAATAATAAAAATAAAATGGAGCCATTTGGCTTTAATACATCCAGTTTTTCTGTTGTCTACCAGAAGTTCCTTTCAGGTTAATTCGTTCCTTTGCCAATTTGAAAATTTTTGTCCCAATGGTATTAAAACGTCTAAAATTGTGTCTAAAATTGCAAAAGTATTTAATGGTGAAAGAGTGAAATCGATAGCACCCTGTGAAGTCTATTTCTTTTTTGTGGCAGCCTGAATTAACAGTTGACATGCCTCAACAGAGAAACCCAGTTTTCTTTTAATTATCTTATCTGACCAATATAATAGTTGTATCTAGAGTGGCCTATTAACTCAGAAGTACAGTGCATTTGCTGATCAGATTTTTTTTAGACAGGTCAGGACAGGTCTAGCTGAAAATAGAGAGGTTTCAGTCATTGGAAAATATATTCCTACACATATTTTTTTATGTCAATAGTCATAAAGTAATCAACATCTTTTAGGAGATTGCCCAATAAGAAAATATAGAAAAATAAGCAGTCAAAGTAATAAACAAATACATAAATGGACAAATGAGACACCTAAAGCCCTGATTAAAATTATGTGGAGTGTTGTTTTAGGCTTGTACAATGCATGACCTACTGAAACAAGTGAGGGTTTAAGGAAAAGTCTGAAAATGATGAAAGAGTTGGGAAAAATATCTGGACTGCAATAAGCCAGTACATCTAACACCAGTACAGTGTGTAGCATAACATTGTTTAGTGAGTTTCTTTAAATTGGCTGTAGATGTGAATATGAGCATGGATGGTTATCCTTCTTCTTGTTTGATGGACTAACAATCTGTTCCAGAGTGTACTCCCACTTTCCCTTACTGTCAGCTCACATTTAGTGAGGTCCATTTAGTGGGTAAAACTACTGGTGGATGTCTTTTTTCCTCTCTTATAACACAGTAGCCATGTTACCAATCAAATCCCCAGATCTCTTGTTTCCAGTCTATTTGTATTACAAACAATAGCAGCATGTTGCCTCCTTAGTAATCAAACAGTAAACACCCTCAGGACACTTTGCAAAAGATTTTTTTGCTCATGCAGATTGCCCTCCTCTAACCCATGCCAAGACCTCCCTCTTCTCTCGTGATTACTTCTTTGCGTGCTGGTGTATGTCTAGTCTTTGTCCTTGCCCTACACCTTAGGTTGCTTTTTTTCTTTGATATTAAGTATTGTTAATCATTTGGCTTTAAGGACACAGCTACATTTGTTCTGTTTTCAGAGTGATTGGTCTTATAGAAAGGATGTAAAAAAACTTGTGTTTCACTTACTGTTCCTTTCAGAAAGTTACATACACTAATATTCAGCATAAAGGTCATATTCATTTTAATGATTTATTTGCCGTTTTTCATGATGAAGTGATTATATAAATACAAATACATTTATTGAAGTGTGATTACTTTTCAATTGTACATATTGTACAATTGTTGGCATGTGGGTATTTCTGTCAGAAGGCACACAATATTGGGTGGAGAACATGGAAATAAGTAGGTGTGATTTATCAAACATGAAACTGTTTGCGCCGGCTGTTTTTGCATCTATTTTTACCGCTTCTGAAAGGCATGTATTAAGTTTGCGACACCACGATTCAACATAAGTTTATTATTGACAAATGAAAAATATAATTCACACATTCTAAGCTAACAGTAATTAACACTCTAATGGCCATAAACCTGACAGTTATGTTGATTTCCCCCCCCCTCTTTTTTCCAAAGATGCGCATAATAACTCACTGCGAACTCACTGCGTCTACACCTGCTGTTTCTGGAATGCGGCACCTGCATGGAGCAGAGAGGGGCGCATGTACACCGCATGCATTAAGTTTATTAATGAAAAACAGAAAATATCATTCACAGACATTCTAGACTAATAGTAATTAACTCTCTAACAGCCATAGACTTGATAGGCATGTTGTTTTTTGTCCCTTTTTTTGCCAAAGACACATCATGAAACCACTGCTCCTATTTCGCCTTTCTCTGGGTGTGGCGCAGTGCATGGGGCAGATAAACTGGCACACACAGCAGCAGACACAAAGTTCTCATTGAAATACTGCTCTTTGCGACTGTTATGAATTGCACAATCAATCTTAGAAGATCAACCACAAATGAAGGACAACCCACTGGGGCTTTTTTTTTTATGCTATGGGCCTGATTTATCAATATTCCAAATAACCAGTGCACACAATTTCACACTCTTTATTTGGAATATTGATAAATCAGGCTCATAGCATTTTAAAAAACAATAATTAGGAGAACAAGTGAGAATTTATTTTGGACTTTTTCTAAAGCATGCATAGACAAAATTATACATCCTGTCTCAAATATATACAAATGACCACACTTATCTGGATAAATGTCCTTTACATAGTTGTGTGTTCTCCACACAAGCCCAGTACATATATTTTGAATAGTGTTTATGTCTGAGCCTTTCCATAAGCATAACTTTAGCCTCCTTTATTCATTGCGAAATCCATTTTAATGTGTGTTTGGGATCACTTTCATTGATTGTTGATGTGAATTGTTCAAGAATTCAGAGGCAGGCTTCTATTTTTATTATTTCTTTGACCAACTTTGAAAAATTCTTCGGTTTTTCTAGCAACAGACCCACACAATAATGCTAGCATCACAATAGTTAATATTTTATTGTTAAGTTTGAAAACTTAGCTTTAACTCATTCAATCATTCTTCCAACTGTGGCCACATATCTTAATCTCTGTGTTGTTTAGCAATAGATTTGTTTCTCAGATGGCAGATGGTTTGTCCATTTGGGCATCTGCGGGAGCTTCTTTCTTGGTAGACAACCTCCCAGTCTACATTTGTTGATTTTAAAATGTGTTTCTTGTGGACAGTGATACTGGTGTTCCAGAATCTTCCAGTTTATGTTGTTTCCTTGGTGGTTCTTGGCATCTTACTGAACTTCATAATCTTTTAAGCTTTTTGTGAGGTAACATATTAGAACAGATGGCTCAAATGTTGACACTACTTTAAATTCCTGATCACAAACATGCATTAGAATTTGTTTTGCAATAGACAAAGCAGACAAACATTAAGCTTTTGAAAAAATACAAAATATTTTAAATAAATCTACTAAATCTGCAAAGATAAGACCTGAAATATTGACCCAGAATTAAGGCAGAGGCTTGTTGATGGCTAAAAAAGTGTGTGGTTAAGGTACTTGATAAGTGTCTTTAAACCAAGTATTAGTGAAGATATCTATATATATTTGTATATATAATTTTGAATGTGTATGTCTTGTATGTCTTAGAAAATATCAACCATAAATTCAAAGTTGTCTATGCAATTCTTGTATTTAAAATTCATTGAAGGTGTTTGTTGTATAATAATCTAACAGTTTAATACATATTTTCAAAGACCTAAATTGTTTTAAGATTTATGCCCATGATGAGTGCATGTGAACTAAATAACATGTAAATTACCTTGATTAACCACAAATATTAGTAAGTATTCATATTATATATTTAATGTTCTGGTTTTATCTTGAAGCACGCTAAACAGTACAGGAGCCACTGTCCCTCTGGTTCTGAGCACAGAAGATATAATAATAGATTTTCTCTACGTCTCTGTTTTTCTGTCTAGTTATTACTTTTTGAACTCAGCTGGGGCCATGTTTTTTCCCGGCTCTAGTCTTGTTTGACAATGCAATCATATCGGAAAAAGGAACATTAGTAACAACAAATAGGATGTGAGGGCAGCAGTGTAAACTGTGAATTTTCCTTTGTGCGTGGGTTTATTTATTTGTATGCTCTGTGTGTGTGTGTGTGTGGGTACTCCAGGTCCTGTGGGCAGAACAACAAGTGGTGAAACGAAGAAAGAAGAGGGACGTCTTTGAAGATCCCACAGACCCAGATTTTTCCAAGCAATGGTACCTGGTGGGTTCTGGTCTCTCTTTTCATTTAGATATCTCAATTAAATGCAATAGGCTGACATGATGTAATTGACAGTACTTTACATGTAGTTATGCACCTATTACATGACAGAAGTACAGTACTATCAAAAACAAAATTGATGTATAAAGTCTGAAGGCTATATAATACAATCATATGTGTATTTTTTTCTTTTAATTCTGGTCTTTGTTCTTAGAATAGAGTTTTGTGGATTTGTGTATATTGTTTTGTATTGTTTTTTATAGGTGCTTGTCATCAGTCAGATTACCCTAAAATATTGTTGGTATGCTTTAAGCTAAGCCATTCATCTGTCATCTTGATCACCAGCAAGAGTTTAGGGGTTAAATCTATAATTCATTACATCTTAGGATGTTGGCTATATCTGTAAAACATCAATACCTTTTGTTGCTGGTGCTGTCTTACTCATTATTCACATTCTTTCTTTGAAATTCTCCAATTTCCCCCCAATGCCTCCTTTTTGTTCTTCTTCCTTTACCTTAAACTGATGTCACTGCAGCACACCAAACGTGACAGAAGAAAAACAAGAAATGGAAGTAATGAAACCACCTCTGACATTTAGCATTAGGCTTTTTAAATGTCTGACTTTCTTAACATTATTTTCCTTTCAAAGTATCTACTCAACTGTGACTTCAGAAATAAGAGGATAATAAAGTTGCTTTAGTCTGAGACAGATGCCACTATAGCTGTCTTGCAATCATAACCATATTACAGTAGTGAGAGTTACTTTTTTTAACGCGATAATTTGACACCCCTAATTAAAATCACCAGATATTTACACAAACACATTGGGGTGCTGTATCTGTAGCTTAGTGACAACGACACTAAAATAATACTGGTGAACTCTTCCGGCAAACAACATATAGAAAAACCTACTGCCAAGGGTTCAACATCTGGGCCACAGAGAGGACACCCCACAGCAACATGTCCCGGACGACAACATCCGCCGTCGACAAGCACCACCACTCCACCTCCCCCTCTCCTCCTGGTCCTCTTCAATTCAAAAAGACTTTATTGACCCCAGAGGAAAAGGTGGTGTTGTTGTAGCTCATGGTATTTAATTCTTCAAAAAGTTGTCGTCAATGCAGATGGCTGTGGGCAGGAAGGATCTCCTGTAGCAGTCTGTGTTGCAGCGAAACTGATGAAGCCTTCGACTGAAGACACTCTGCTGTAGCATAGTCTCATGAAGAGGATGCACAGGGCTGTCCATAATTTTCTTGATTCTTCAAATCGCTGTCTGGTCACAGTCAGGAATCCTGGCAGAGAGACGCCCGAGCCAGGGAAACTATCCCACAGCCATATCTCCTCATCATCTGAACCTCCTCATCTCTTTTCGCTCCTGCTCTGCATCCACGACCCCCCCTCCAATTCACCAGGGACCTGTGGCCCCCGCTGAGGTGCTACTTCAAGTTAAGCAGCTGCTCCCAGCCGACCACCCCGTCGCCTTGGCCACGCATTGCAACAAATAATCAAAAAGTAAACAATGTACAGCAAAAATCCTTCTAACTTCACAGCACCCAAAAACTACAAAGAACAAAGGCCCCCAAAAGGCAATCTCTCACTGAACAAAAGAGGAACCAAAATCAGAAAAAACAAAACTCCACATGTAGCCAACAGAGCTACTCTAACATGCACCCACCCTAAGCAGCGCAATTCTAAAATAAATCAGATTTTTGATAGACTTAGGGGGCCAGAAGGATATTTCCACCACCCCCAAACTACATGTATCTTAAAGTCTATGGAAATAAATCCCTGCCATTAATCAAGAGCGTATTTTGTCAATTTAAGAGCATTATTTGTTGTTTTTATCCTCAGGTCTTATGCTTTTCTCTTTCATAATACTCTGTTTCGCTGCAATACAGACCGCCACGCACTCAGAAAGTTCCATCTTGCGTTCAAATATGTGTTCTTGCACTTAAATTGACTCCTCTGCATTTTAGCTTCATTCCTTTCTGCTCAGTGAGAGTTATTTTTATATGATGTGTATTTATTATATGTGTATGTGGATTGATTAGGTGCTGGGAAGAAGTATTTTCTCCTCTTACAGATTTTTAGGTTGTTGGGGTTGCTTTTATTCTCACACCTTAATTATTTAGATCATCTAACATATTGTGATATCAGACAAAGATGTCTGTGTCCTTCCATCCATCCATCCGTTATCTTCCACTTATCCAGAATAGGGTCGCAAGCTTAAACAGAGAAACCCAGACTTCCCTTTCTTTAGCCCCTTTTGCCAGCTCTTCCGGGGGAATCCCAGGGCGTTCCCTGGCCAGCCAAGAAACATAGTCCCTCCACCTTGTCCTTGGTCTTCCTCTTGGTCTCCTCCCAGTGGGACGTGCCCGGAACACTTCAGCAGGGCGGCGTTCAGGAAGCATCCTATTCAGATGCCCGAGCCACCTCAACTGGTTCCTCTTGATGTGGAGGAGCAGTGGCTCTACTCTGAGCCCCTCCCGGATAACCAAGCTTATCACCGTATCTAAGGGAGAGTCCAGACACCCTGCGGAGAAAACTCATTTCAGTTGCTTGTATTCGTGATCTCGTTCTTTTGGTTGCTACCCAGTGCTTGTGACCACAGATGAGGGTGGGAACACAGATTGACCGGTCTATCGAGAGCTTCGCCTTTTGAGCTTAGCTCTCTCTTCACCACGACTGACCAGTACAACGCCCGCATCACTGCAGATGCAGCACCAATCTGTCTATCAATCTCCCGTTCCCTTTTTCCCTCAATCGTGAACAAGACCCCAAGATACTTAAACTCCTCTACATGGGGCAGGACCTTGTATCCCAAGAAGGCACTCTACCTTTTCCGGCTCAAGACCATTGTCTCGGATTCGAAGGTGCAGATTTTCATCCTGGCTGCTTCACACTCGGCTGCAAATTGCTCCAGCAAGATCATGGAGATCATGTTCTGAAACCAACAGGACCACGTCATCTGCAAAAAGTAGAGACCCGATCCTTATGCCACCAAAACGGATCCCCTCGACACCTTGGCTGCGCCTAGAAATCCTGTCCATAAAAGTTATTAACAGAATTGGTGGCAAAGGGCAACCTTGGCGAAGTCCAATATTGTGCAGTTGTTTCAGTGTCATACTGTTTGGCTCACATCACCATTAATAATTAGAATTAATATTTAAAAATTAATGTAATTATTAATGAAGTTTGAGTTTTTTTTGTTCAACAATTTAAGGCACCACCTTCATCGGAAGCAATCTTGAACCAAACACTCAGTCAGGAGAGAGCAACTGAGCAGGGTCCCAGCACAAGTATCAATTTGCTTAGCAGTGCAAATGAATAGTCAAAGCTCTGCTCTTGATTCAACCAGTTTAAAACACATAGCAAAATTCACAACATGCAATCAGCAGCTTTAGTGAAAAACAGCAGTTTCAATACACATCATTCCAACTCTATGTGACTATATCTAAATCTTTCTAATTTATCTCTGCCCAGACACATTGAGAAGAGATGGAATAAATAGGATGCTGCACGATGGGTCCCAAAACAGCTATCAGAGTCCTGTCCAAGGAAAAAGATTTAAAAAAAATGGTTTTGGCCAAAATGGCCAAGCTGGCGTGCTCAGCTGGTTTTGATGAACCTGGCAGTTCCATTTGCTGGAAACGGGGTAAAACTGTGAGTCAAATTGAGTGATCGGCTTCTGCCTTCCTCTTCAATAACTGCATTGAGCGCAATTTGGTCATTGAAAGAACACTCTCAGATGGGCGAAGAGGAGGTTCAAAGGCCATTTCAGCTTCCACTTTGATGGTTTTAGAAGTCTTCTTCCCTGTCCTGCAGGTTAGAAGAAAAGGGCCACGCGTATCTGTCTCAGGTAACAAAAAGCACTTGTGTGGAAAGACAAAGGAGTGTGTCCGTTTGTCATATTTATCAGCTTTTGTAATGTCATCATTGTTTGACCGGCAACTAGGAATGCCGGGAAATGCAGTCTGTTCAGTCTGATTTGAGTTAAAATGAATCCCAACTCTCACTGGAAATAAGCCTAACTTACTGTCATACAGGCACCTAACAGCCTGTATCAAGGTGCACTCTCCCACGCACTCTCTAGGACCTCACAGAGGGTGTAGAGCTGGTCCAGTGTTCTATGGCCAGGACAAAAACTACATTGTTCCTCTTGAATCTAAAGTTTGACTATCTGGCGGACCCTCTTCTCCAGAACCCTCGAATAGACCTTACCAGAGAGCCTTAGGAGTGTAAGCCCCCTGTAGTTGGAACACACTGCAGTCCCCCTTAAAAAGGGGAACCACTGCAGGCTTTCATTAGGCCACTTCCAAAACCTTAATTTAAATTTCTTAACTATCGTTATTTTTTATGTTTTTTAGCCAATCAGAGGTGGACTTGCAGGTGTTCTTCAGACCATCTGCTGTATAACCCAAGTACACTTAAGCTGAAGGTCTTGAACTGCTGACATTCTCCTTCAGGATTTTCTGCTAGAAATTAGAATACATCCTTCCACCAACTGGAGCAAATTCTGCTAGTCCTGAAGCTGCAAAGCAGTGCAGGCCATCACACTACCACCATAATGTTTGACTGTTGATTTCCTGGACTGCCGTGTTAGCTTTATACCAGATGTAACTAACCCACAACATCCCAGAAAAAACATCAAAAAATCCTGGGGACCATCAAGATATTGTTTGGGAAATATGAGACAGGCCATTTTGTTCTTTTTGATCAGCAGAGGTTTTGGCCTTGGACATCTCCCGTGAATTAAATTTTTGAGCAGTCTATTACTGTTGAAACACTGACCTTACCTAAAGCAAGTGATTTGGATTTTGTTTTGGGTTCTTGTTTTACCTTTCTGGTTGAATTGTTAACATGCTCAAGGTCAATTTGTTTCTCATTTTTCTTTAATTTCTTTAGATAGAGACATACTTTCGGAAAAATTCATGTTGTCAGCCAGGTTCTATCTAGGTGATTTCTTGATACTGGTTGTGATTGCAAAAATTTTTTTCAGTTATCTTTTTTCAAAAGGCATTACCAAACAAACTGAATGAGATGTTTACAGTGATTCAATTCAATTCAATTCAATTCAGTTTATTTATATAGCGCCAATTCACAACAGATGTAATCTCAAGGCACTTAACAAGAAGTCATTTCAATACATTTATACAAACATTCCAATCAGTTAAAAAGTTTCCTATTCAAGGAATCCCAGCAGGTGGCGTCAGTCATTGTGATGTAATCACCTGACTCTGAGTTGACTCTAGGGTTGTGTGTGTCTTACGTTTACCAAAAATATTGTTTACATGATAATTAATAAATAATACACAATAATAATAAATAATAATATTGTGTATTGTGTCGTGGAATGCATATGTCTTTATACCATCAATGTGCCTCAATTGCTTGAAAATAAAAAAAGGCTTATATGAACTGCACAAAGAAAGCATTGAGCAGAGCAGTGTAGTTTTAAGAGGGTGTCTTTATATTCTATGAGTCTATGTGAGTCTATCTTTATCCACCTCTTCCACCTACAGTGGATACTTTTCCTCATACCTCTCACAGTATGACTTTCTGCACCACTGTGTAACCCCTTTTTGTGTCCCACTCCTTCCACTCAAAAGCTCCCAGACTGTTATTTATGTCAAGAGCCAAATACTTTCAAAAGGACTGGTGAACTGCAACAAGTTTTCTTTCTTTTTTCAGTTTTTTTTTCAGTTTTGTGCTTTCAAATTAAACATTGCTGTATTGCTGTGTAAGTAAAAGGTTTTCTTTTGCAGATGATTTGAGCTTTTCTGTAACTGAAATACACTTATAGTTTTTGTTTGAGAAGTGTGGCTCGAAGCAAATAGACACCTAAAGAAAAGGCTTTTGTCTATTTCAGTCCAATCCAACACGTCAAGACTTGAATACGAAAGCAGCCTGGGCTCAAGGCTACACTGGGAGAGGTGTAGTGGTGACCATTTTGGATGATGGCATTGAAAAGGACCATCCTGACCTAAACAGCAATTATGTAAGTAAAAAATGCTAAACATACAGGTGCAACAGCAGCTAGATTTATCCCTTATCATATATTATAGTGTATTCAGATAAACTCAAAAACTTCAGTAGTGAAAACAGAGGAGGCCACCGCTGGTTTGTGCAGTATTAAAGCCAAAAGCAGTACACTGCTGACATTATGTTCTAAATGTTAATTATGAATATGTTACATCTGTCTCAGCAGACATGTTTTATTTATTTTCAGCATGAGTATTTACAGCTGCGTGTAATACTAGAGATACAACATTAACGGGTTAGCAACATGTATTTTCTGTGTCATAAAGCTGCCCTTTATCTTGGAGCAATCTAACCTCCTCTGCTGGAGGTCATTGGTATATAAGCCCCAGATTGTCAGCTAAAAGGCAACATTTTACAAAAGCATTCACTTCCTGGCTGGAATTTGTTACATAAGCAAACATTTTAGTTGAATTCCTGCAGTGCCGTAAATTAAGAAAAAGCTAAATGTCACAGGACAAGTAAGCATGAACTATGTCTAAGCATGAAGTGCACCTAAGTGCTTAAAAATTGTTAACATACAGTGTTCTGCTATCAGTGTAACCACTAGTGGTTCTTGCATAAATGGTGCCCTGGATGAGACCCACACACACAAGCCCGAAATTATATATATATATATATATATATATATATATATATATATATATATATATATATATATATATATATATATATATATATATATATATATATATATATATAAGTTAAGTCAGCAGAACCTTAAAAAACTGAAACAATGTTGCTTTGCTTGATATTAGACGTTGTGCTAAATAATAAATTGTTTTTTCAATAGAATGAAAAATAGGATAAGTTAAGCCTAGTTCATGCTTCTCCGTCTGCGGATGTGTGGAGACAAACAGCGCCATTATCCGTTGACGCAAGGGCTCTCCGACATGCATGCAACGACAGACGGAGTAGAGCCCAATTTTGTAATTATCCGTTGAACGCAACGGCGAGAGCATGTCTGTGATTGGTCAGTCCAACATCAGCCCAAGATCATTTTACCAGAACGGTGCTCTATAGTAGATGTAATTAGTTGTCAATGCCGCTTTTGGGCCCCAGATGCTTTGTATTGCAAGGCCAATCTATCTAACATGGTCTTTTGGCGATTTTGAACACCAGGAGGTGTAGAGAACAACAAAACAGATTTGCTGTGATTGCTTGTTTAGATGCTTTTATAGCGTTAATGTGCGTTTACAAGCTGAAGTTTTTAAGCAAGAAAAAAACAAATAGAGTTCAGATTACTTTGAAAGTTGAGATTAAAATAGTTCCTTAATTTAGCTCTGTCAATCAGTTATTCATTTTAGGTTGGCAATATTTGCTTACACTGTACACAACACAGGCCCCCCATATCACATGGTCTAGGCATGCAAATAGGCAATAGAAAATATTAGTGAGAACTTGTGTCCCTCCCCAGCCTCTGGTGCTCTAGTTGCCCAGCCATATTGCTCCTATCAAAAGCATTTATTGCATAAGTTAATTAGCTATATGACATGCTTACAAAATATATAGTAATTTCCTTTAAAAAGTTGTTGAAAATGATAGACACTCAGTAATGTAAAATATTACATTTCTGGCAGTATTGCAACCAGGGTTGATTTTTGTTCAAATAAATTTTGCTTACTTTATAGCTGTTCTTAAAGAAAAATAAAACCTTTGACTGTAACAGTTGGCTGACCATCTAAATTTAAGTGAAAAGAAGCTCATTTAAAAAAAGTTACTGAATCTTTAAGATTTGTTGAGCTAGCAAGAGAAAGAAATCATACTCCATCATGCACTCCTCCGATTATTGCAAAAATCCTGGCATTGTTTGTTTGGCCAAAACGAAATCCTAAAAACGTTATTTTATCCTATTTTTTATATCACATAAAACATCCATCCATCTAGGGCTGGGCGATATAGAAAAAGAGCATATCGATAAAGGGAATAGTCATATTGATCGATATTGATAATTATCGATAAATATCACAAAACGTAAAAAATATATTTTAAGTCCCTCCCCGGTCATTTTGTTATTCTTCAATGAACTAATTTTAACTAAGAATTAAATTAATTCATTTTGCAAACACCTCTTTTTATCATGAATAAGTTTGTAAGACAGAAACAAATCAAGAGACCTGAGTAACATCAGTAAATACAAAGAAAAGTCATATTATTAACCATTATATTATATATTTTTTAATTGTTAGTAATAAAAATTAAAGGCTTTTCTTGATGCATTTTAATCTTTTAAACATTTTATGACACGTTATAATATTGATGGCTGAAACCTTTGGTTTAGTTGGTCAATAAAGCTTAGGCTATGTGCACACGTAGCCTGTTTTTTTTTTTAAAGAATATTTTCACCACCTCGTTTAAAAAAAAATCTCAGTCCACACCTAACCGCATAAGTGTGTTAAGCACATTCATAGACCTGCCAAACCTGTAGGGGGCAATAGTTCCCCCAAATCCTATCCACTCAGAGTAGCTTTCTATGTTCTAACCTCTAACTTCTACATGAACTTGTAAAAAGCTAACAAGCAAAAAGCGCTTGGACAATCGATGATGCCACATCTCTGAGGGCATCATCAGGTACATTTCAGCCGGCTGGCCTATCCAACCCTGTTGTGTTTTTTAAAGCGTTTTTCGCTTCTGAGGACCGGGAGCAGAACCGAAGGGGACATTTTAAAAGCCACAGGTGTTGTTAGCAGCGTGACCTGGGTAAGTTTCCTGTCTCTCTGTAACGGATCCGCAGCGAGTCGGGAGAGGGGAGTCCTGCTTAAGACAACTGATCATAGTATTTTATTTGGTTTATTATTGCTACGTTTAGTGTTTTAGTGCGTCAAGGATCGGTTCAAAACAGGATGCAACCTTTACCTGAGTCACTGAAACATTTATCCGGAACAACTTCCTCCGCTGCTCCCTTGCTGTGACATCTGACCGACGTGAAGTTACGCCGATGGTTCGCTTAGGGACCATCAAAAAATTCTCTTTCAGCTCAAATCATTTCATCCTTTTTGTGGTTTGAAAGGAGAGAGGGGTGGCTGACAAAGCTGCCTATCAGTGGTAATGATTTCTTTGGAGTAAGTAATAATTGTTGTATTAGGCTACCTGATAGGCTATAATGAAAAAATGAGGGGAAAACTTTTTTTTTCTATCAAATTTTATTATCACCCCCTTTTTTTTCTATGGCACCCCACGTCTATCGATCGATATATATTCATCCATCCATCCATCTTCTTCCGCTTATCCGAGGTCGGGTCACGGGGGCAGCAGCTTAAGCAAGGACACCCAGACTTCCCTCTCCCCAGCCACTTGTTCCAGCTCCTCGGAGGAAGAATCCCAAGGCGCTCCCAGGCCAGCCGAGAAACATAGTCCCTCCAGCGTGTCCTGGGCTTTCCCCTGGGCCTCCTCCGGGTGGGACGTGCCTGAAAACCTCACCAGGGAAGCGTCCAGGAGGCATCCTGACCAGATGCCCGAGCCACCTCAACTGACTCCTCTCGGTGTGGAGGAGCAGCGGCTCTACTCTGATGACAAAGGGCAACCTTGGCGGAGTCCAACTCTCACCGGAAACAAGCCCGACTTACTGCCGGCAATGTGAACCAAACTCTGGCACCAGTCGTACAGGGACCTAACAGCCCGTATCAAGGGGTCCGGTACCCCATACTCCCGGAGCACCCCCCACAGGGCCCCCCGAGGGACACGGTCAAATGCCTTCTCCAAGTCCACAAAACACATGTTGACCGGTTGGGCGAACTCCCACGCACCCTCCAGGACCCTGCTGAGGGTGTATAGCTGGTCCAGTGTTCCACGGCCAGGACGGAAACCGCATTGTTTCTCCTGGATCCGAGGTTCGACTATCCCTGAATAGACCCTACCAGGGAGGCTCAGAAGTATGATCCCCCTGTAGTTGGAACACACTCTGTGGTCCCCCTTTTTAAACAGGGGGACCACCACCCCGCTCTACCAATCCAAGGGAACTGCCCCCGATGTCCATGCAATATTGCAGAGCCACGTTAACCAACACAGCCCCACAACATCCAGGGCCTTGAGGAACTCCGGCCGAATCTCATCCACCCCTGGAGCCTTGCCACCGAGGAGCTTTTTAACGACCTTGGTGACCTCAGCACCAGAGATTGGAGAGCCCGACCCAAAGTCCCCAAACCCTGCTTCCAGATTGGAAGGCGTGCCCGTGGGATTGAGGAGGTCTTCGAAGTATTCCATCCACCGACCCAAAACGTCCTGCGTCGAGGTCAGCAGCACACCATCCCCACTGTAAACAGTGTTGGTGGCAGACCGCTCTCCCCCCCCCCGAGACGCCGGATGATGGACCAGAATCGCTTCAAAGCCGTACGTAAGTCGTTCTCCATGGCCTCTCCAAACTCCTCCCACGCCCGAGTTTTTGCCTCTGCGACCATCCGAGCCGCACTCCCCTTGGCCTGCCGGTACCTATCAGCTGCTTCAGGGGTCCCACAAGCCAAAAAGGCCCAATAGGACTCCTTCTTCAGCCTGATATCATCCCTTGGGTTCGGGGGATGACCGCCGCGACAGGCACCGACCAAATTGTGGCCACAGCTCTGGTCGGCCGCCTTGACAATGCCCCACTCGGACTCAATGTCCCCCGCCTCCCCCGGGACGTGTTCGAAGTTCTGCCGGAGGTGTGAGTTGAAGTACCTTCTGACAGGAGACTCTGCCAGACGTTCCCAGCATACCCTCACAACCCCCTTGGGCCTGCCAGGTCTGTCCGGCGTCCTCCCCCACCATCGGAGCCAACTCATCACCAGGTAGTGGTCAGTGGACAGCTCAGCCCCTCTCTTCACCCGAGTGTCCAAAACATGCGGCCGCAGATCAAATGAGACGACAACCAAGTCGATCATCGAGCTGCGGCCTAGGGTGTCCTGGTGCCAAGTGCACATATGGACACCCTTATGCCTGAACATGGTGTTTGTTATGGACAATCCATGACGAGCACAGAAGTCCAATAATAAAACACCACTCGGGTTCAGATCGGGGGGGGGCCATTCTGACCAACCACACCCCTCCAGGTCTCACTGTCATTGCCCACGTGAGCATTGAAGTCCCCCAGCAGAACAAGGGAGTCCCCCGGGAGGAGCACTCTCCAGCACCCCCTCCAAAGACTCCAAAAAGGATGGGTAATCTGATCTGCCATTTGGTGCGTAAGTGCAAACATCAGTCAGGACCCGTCCCCCCACCTGTAGGCGGAGGGAGGCTACCCTCTCGTTCACCGGGGTAAGCCCCAACGTACACATAAAACATGAATTATTAAAATTATTAAAAATGTCCAAATATGATGCAGGGAAACTGGTCAATAACTTTGTCTGTTCGAGTTTGGTCAGCTGAAATGCTGCACGGGAGAACAATTAGTTCCCTAAACACCACACAGCTGGCCCAAAGCTGTCCAGCCAGAGTATTGACTGGTTCAGCAAAGTGCGATCACATATTTTCAATGCTGTCTTCCTGTGAAAGTTGCATTTCAAATCCTATTTATCACATATAAAGCACTTAATGGCCAGTTTCATCCCACATTAAAAATCTCATTATTCCCTAAGCTTCTTATTCCGGGAGCACAGGGCAAAAACACTTTCTGCTTATATTTTTCTGCCTTGTTGCCTTTATTTATATATATATATATATATATGTATGTATATATATATATATATATATATATATATATATATATATATATATATCTATATATATATATATATATATATATATATATATATATATATATATATATATATATATATATATATATATACCAGGTGTATAAAATATAAAGCACACACAGACACACCACACACACACATATATATATATATATAATTGATTTCATGAAAGGTACCTTGCAAAATTCATTCATACCCCTTCTAGATTCCTTTTTTGTGATGGACCGACAAAAAGTGGCTCAAAATTGTAAATTGGAACAACAATTATTCATTACCCACCCCCTAATCCATGCCTTGGGGTATAACTCTACTAGCTTTGCAGATTAAGAGACTTTTGTTTCTTTGCAAAATGGCTCAAACTCGGTCAGATTAAATGGTGAGTGTCTGTGGACATCAATTTTCAAATATAGATTCATTTCATATAGACTTAAAATACACTGCTCAGATAACAGGAACACTTAAACAACACAATGTAACTCCACACTTCTGTGAAATCAAACTGTCCATTTAACTGTCTGAGCAACTGTGGCCCCGTCCGTCTCAGTCGTTGTGTCCTTGGGCAATACACTTCACCCTTTTGCCTACTGGTGGTGGTCAGAGGGTTCGGTGGCGCCAGTGTTCGGCAGCCTGGCTTCTGTCAGTGTGCCCCAGGGCAGCTGTGGCTACAATGTAGCTTGCCATCACCAGTGTGTGAATGTGTGCGTGAATGGGAGAATCACTGAATGTAGTGTGAAGCGCCTTGGGGTCCTCAAGGACTAAATAAAGTGCTATACAAGTACAGACCATTTACCATTTAGGAAGCAACACTGATTGACAATCAATTTTGCATGCTGTTGTGCAAATGTAATAGACAACAGGTGGAAATTATAGGCAATAATCAAGACACCCCCAATAAAGGAGTGGTTCTGCAGGTGGTGACCACAGACCACTTCTCAGTTCCTATGCTTTCTGGCTAATGTTTTGGCCATTTTTGAATGCTGGTGGTGCTTTCACTCTAGTGATAGCATAAGACGGAGTCTACAACCCAAACAAGTGGCTCAGGTAGTGCAGCTAATCCAGGATGGCACATCAATGCGAGCTGTGGGAAGAAGGTTTGCTGTATCTGTCAGCGTAGTGTCTAGAGCATGGAGCTGCTGCCAGAAGACAGGCCAGTACATAAGGAAAAGTTGAGAAGGCCATAGGAGGGCAACAACCCAGCAGCAGGACCGCTACTTCCACCTTTGTGCAAGGACAGGAGGACTACTGCCAGAGCCCTGCAAAATGACCTCCAGCAGGCCACAAATGTGTGTAGTATGTGTCTGCTCAAGCAGTCGGAAACAAACTCCATGAGGGTGGTATGAGGGCCTGAGGTCCACAGGTGGGCGTTGTGCTTACTACCTAACACCATGCAGGACGTTTGGCATTTGCCATAGAACACTAAGATAAGCAAATTTGCCACTGGCACCCTGTACTCTTCACAGATGAAAGCAGGTTCACACTGACCATATGTGACAGACGTGACAGAGTCTGGAGTCACTGTGGAGAACGTTCTGCTACCTGCAACATTTTCCATCGTGAATGGTTTGGCAGTGGGTCAGTAATGGTGTGGGGTGGCATTTCTTTGGGGGGCCGCACAGCCCTCCATGTGCTCGCCTGAAGTAGCCTGACAGCCATTAGGTACCGAGATGCAAAGGTGTCAAGTAACGAATTACAAATACTTACAAATACCTTACTTAGGTACAAATTTTGGGTATTTATACTTCACTTGAGTAATTATCTATTGGCCTACTTTTTAATTCTACTCCTTACATTTTCATGCAAATATCTGTACTTTCTACTCCTTACATTTTAAAAATAGCCTTGTTACTCCTGTTTCATTTAGCCTTTTGTTAAAAAGAAAAACACAAAAAAATCTATCCAAAAAATGTGCCAACTGGATACAATTTGACTGTGGTTTGATAATAGTTTAAAACATCTACCATTCTGACAACCTGCTTGTATGCGATCCATCATATTCATCTAGTTGTTTGAATAGGGACGGAAAATCTGAAGGGCGCTTGTCATTTTGACAGATTACAATTCAGACCCCTGACCATTTGGTGTAGACGCGTGGACATTTTTAGCTTGGAGTTAAAACACGGAGTACAAGTAACTGAATCAATAAATTAATAAGTGCGAATTGCTCTGTTGGGAACATATGAAACAATTAGATCTCTGATGTATGATGGAGCTTGATTATTAAGGGCTTTGTATGTAAGAAGAAGGATCTTAAATTCTATTCTGGATTTAACAGGGAGCCAATGAAGGGAAGCTAAAGCAGGAGAAATGTGATCTTTCTTTTTAATATTCATCAGAACTATTGCTGCCGCATTTTGGATTAATTGAAGGCTTTTAATGGCATTTTGTGGACTACCTGAAGTAACGAATTACAGTAGTCCAGCCTTGAGGTAACAAATGCATGGACTAGTTTCTCAGCACCACTCCTGGACAGGATGTTTCTAATTTTAGCAATATTCCGGAGGTGAAAGAAGGAAATCCTAGAAACCTGTTTAATATGGGATTTAAATGTCAAGTCTTGGTCAAAAATAACGCAGAGGTTCTTTACATTATTACTGGGGGCCAATTTAATGCCATCCAGATGAAGTGATTGACTAATCAGTTTCTTTTTTAGAACTTCTGGTCCAAAGACAGCAACTTCTGTCTTGTCAGAATTTAAAAGCAAAAGTTTAGATTCATCCATGTTTTTATGTCTTCCAGACATGCCTGTAATCCACCTAACTGACCGGGTTCATCAGGATTTCTGGATAAATAAATTTGTGTATCATCGGCATAGCTGTGGAAATTTATCCCATGCTGTCTAATGATGCAACCAATTGGGAGCATATATATGGTGAAAAGAATTGGTCCAAGCACAGAACCCTGGGGAACTCCACAAGTAACCCTTGAAAGTGAAGAAGATTTATCATTTAGATGAACAAACTGGATTTGTCAGACAAATATGATTTAAACCAGCCTAGTGCTGTTCCTTTGATCCCTACAAAATGTTCAAGCCTTTCTAAGAGAATATTATGATCGACTGTATCAAAAGCAGCACTGAGATCTAACAAAACCAGAACAGACACCAGTCCATTATCCGAGGCCATGAGAATATCATTAGTAACCTTCACCAGTGCTGTTTCAGTGCTATGATGAGCTAACCTGACTGAAACTCTTCAAACAGCTCGTTACTGTTTAGATGCTCACAGACTTGATTAGCAACAATTTTCTCAAAGATTTTGGATACGAAAGGAAGGTTAGATATAGGTCTGTAATTCACCAAGTCATCTTGATCAAGGGAAGGTTTCTTGAGTAAAGGTTTAATTACAGCTATTTTAAATTCTTGTGGTACGTATCCGTTTACTAAGGATAGATTCATCATATCCAAAATGGGGCCAGGAACCAAATGGAACACTTCTTTAAATAATTTGGTTGGGCTTGGGTCCAACATACAAGTTGAAGGTTGAAGTTGAAGGATAATTCCGAAAGCTCGACTGAATCAAAACAGCCTAAGCACAAATTATGTACTACAGTTCTTTCCGATGCTGCCTCATTTACTGAGGAAGAAGTAATCATGTTTGGGAGGATGCCAATGATTTTATTTTTTATAGAATTAATTTTATTTATGAAGAATCCCATAGAATCATCACTGCTAAGAGCTGAGGGAATAGTTGGCTCAACAGAGCTATGACTGTGTAAGTTTGGCAACTGTACTAAAAAGAAACCTAGGATTGTTTTTATTCGCCTGTATTAATGATGAAAAATATGCTGTTCTAGCTTGTCGAAGGGTCTTTTTATACAGCAGTAGACCGTTATTCCAGGTTAAATAGGAATCCTCTAGATGTGTAGAGCGCCATTTTCTCTCCAACTTCCTAGTATTCTGCTATAAAGTAAGCAACTCTGCGTTAAACCAAGGAGTCAGCCTTCTATGGCTAGCCACTTTCTTTTTTAAGGGGGCTACACTATCTAATGCCAAACGCAATGAGGACGTAAAGCATGTGAACCAGACCATCAATTTCTGAAGGGTTAGAGATAGAATTGCTGCCATCCACTGTGTTACTCTGAGACACTGAGGAAAGTAAGAATGGAACAGATTCTTTAGAAATTGTTACACCATTGTCTGTTAAAGCTCTACTACAATGAAATGTTATTTCAGATTTAAGATGGTCAGTTAAAGTCAATTCACAAGTTATCAAGAAGTGGTCAGACAGGACTGGGTTATGTGGGTGGACTGTTATTTCCTCGCACTCAATACCAAATGTCAGTACAAGGTCCAAAGTGTGTTTACCCGAGTGGGTCGATCCCTGTACTTTTTGAGTAAAGCCAATTGAGTCTAAAATAGCATTAAAGGCTGCATTTAGGCTATCACTTTCAGTGTCCACATGAATATTGAAGTCCCCCACTATAATGACCCTATCAGTATTTAATACTAAATCAAATAAAAAATGTGAGATCTGATCCAAGAATTGAGAGTAAGGGCCTGGTGGACGATACAAAACCACAAATAAAAATGGTCTTAGTGTTTTGCAACTTGGATGAGGAAAATTAAGGGTTAGATGTTCAAAAGAACTGTAGCTATCAATTGGTCTGGGACTAATTATTAAATCGGAACGAAAAATGGTTGCAACTCCTCCTCCTCGCCCAGTATTTCTAGGAATGTGAAAATTTAAATGACTGGAAGGAGTTGACTCATTTATACTGACATAATCCTCCGGCTGGAACCAGGTTTCTGTGAGACAAAGCAAATCCATGTGATTATCACAAATCAAGTCATTTACTAACAAAGTCTTTGAGGAGAGAGATCTTATGTTTAGTAAACCACATTTAATATATTTATTTTTCTGTTCAGTCAAAGTCGTATTTATCTTTATGAGATTTCCATAATTTGCTTTTGTTGGCTTAACTTTTAATCCATTTAATTTGGGCCATGGGCAAGACACTGTTTCTATAGGGTAATGGGTGGGTAACAGTACAGAAGCAGCAGACAGGTGGGTTAATGTACGACTGTGCTTCCTGGTCTGGACCCTGGGTTGTCAGTGTTTTGGAGGACTAATAAATTCGGCCATATTCCTAGAAAGAAGAGCTGCTCCATCCAAAGTGGTATGGATGCCGTCTCTCCGGATCAGACCAGGTTTTCCCCAAAATGTTCGCCAGTTATCAATGTAGCCCACATCGTTTGCAGGACACCACCTAGACAACCATTGATGGAATGACAGCATGCGGCTAAACATGTCGTCACTGGTCCGATCAGGCAGGGGACCAGAAAAGATTACCGAGTCTGACATTGTTTTGGCAAACTTACACACCGAAAGCAACACAAATATTTGTGACCTCCGGTTGGCGTAACCGGATGTCATTACCGCCAGTATGAATAATAATCTTACTGTATTTACGCTTATCTTTAGCCAGCAGTTTCAGGTAGGATTTGATGTCGCCCGTTCTGGCCCCTGGCGAGCATTTGACTATGGTCAATGGTGTCTCCAATGCCACGTTTCTGACTATGGAGCTGCCAATTACCAGCGGAAAATTTGTTAGAAACGTGGACCGGTTGGTGGTGGCCCGTGGGCTGGGTCCTAGAACTATGCTTCCTACGTACAGTGACCCAGCCGGCCTGAGGTCCCGGCTGCGCGGGCTCTACCGGAGGACAGCTAGGGGGTTCTATCCTTGTTGGCTTCGCGCTGGCTAATGGGCTTCAGCTACCTGCTGGTTTTTCAACAGCGCGGAGCCGTGCTTCTAATTCTGATACCCTCGCCTCCAAAGCTACAAAAATATTACATTTATTACAGTTACCATTATCACTAAAGGAGGCAGGGAAGTAACTAAACATCTTACAGAGAGAGCAAGAGAGAAGACAAGAGTTAGAGACAGGAGAGAGAAGAGTAGCCATAGCCGCAATGAAGCTAAGCTAACTAAGCTAGCGAGACCTTACCACCCCAAGAAAAACTGTGAAACACAAGGAGTTCACAAAACGTAAAGTATACCACCACAAAACGTGTGTTTTAGTGTGCTTGTGTGTTAAAATAACTTAGAGAGGCCTCAGCACAGAGAAAACAAGATCAATTCAAGAGAGTCTGAACACCAAACAGCTCCAAGGAGCGCGACAACAGGAAATGACGCAATACGGCTTACCTCGTCACAGAGTCACGTACAGTCCAAGACATTTTTAAACCCTAATATCTATACTTCTACTTGAGTATTGAATATGAATACTTTATAATACCTCTGCCGAGATGAGATCCTCAGACCTCTTGTGAGACCATAGGAGGAGACCTTCCGCCACCTCATCAGGAGCATGACTAGGCAATGTTGGGAGGTCATACAGGCACGTGGAGGCCACGCACACTACTGAAACTCATTTTGATTTGTTTTAAGGACATTCCATCAAAGTTGCATCACCTTGTAGTGTGTTTTTCCACTTTAATTTTGAGTGTGACTCCAAATCCAGACCAATTCAAATTGCCCAAATTGGCAATTCCCCAAAGATTCTCTATGGGTTTCAGGTCAGGCGAGTTTGCTGGTCAATCAAGTACAGTAATCCCATGGTCATTTAACCAGGTTTTGGTACTTTTGGCAGTATCTACAGGTGCCAAGTCCTGCTGGAATATGAATTCAGCATCTCCATAAAGTTCATCTGCGGAAGGAAGCATGAAGTGCTCCAAAATGTCCTGGTAAATGGCTGCGTTGTCTCTGGACCTAATAAAGCACAGTGGACCCACACCATCAGGTCACATGGCTCCCCAAATCAACACAGACTGTGGAAACTTCACACTGGACTTCAAGCATCTTGGATTGTGTGCCTCTCCATTCTTCCTCCAGACTCTGGGACCTTGGTTTCCAAATAAGATGCAAAATTTGAAGTTTTCTTTTTCTTTAGCCCAGATAAGACGCTTCTGACATTGATTGTTGCTTTGGAGTTTGCTTGACAATAGGAATACGACATTTGAAGCCCATGTCCAGGATCCGCCTGTTTGTGGTGGCTCTTGATGCAACTCCAGCCTCAGTCCACTTCTTGTGAAGGTCCCCAACACTTTAGAATGGCATTTTCCTGACAGTCCCCTCCAGGTTGTGGTCATCCCTGCTGCTTATGTACATTTTTCTTCCACACTTTTACCTTCCACATAAAGTTTTATTAATGTGCCATCTTCTTTTGCAATTATCTTTTGAGGCTTTCTGTCTTTATGGAGGGTGTCAAATATGGTTTTCTCCACAACTGTCAGGTCAGCAGTCTTCCCCATGATTGTGATTCCTACTGAACCAGACTCAGAGACCATTTAAAGGCTCAGGAACCCTTTGCAGGTGTTTTGGATTAATTCGCTTCCGAACAGTTTTCTTACACTTCACATTTATGGACTACTTTGTAACTCTCCCATACAATACCAACAAAAAACATTGAGATCTGTAGCTATAATAAAAAAATGAAAAAAGGTTAAAGGGTATGAATTTTTGCAAGGCACATTTTGCAATGCCAATCAGTTTTCTTGTTTCACTCTTTCAAGCTTTGCTTCAGTACAAAATTTTGTGTTTCCTTGAGCTTAAATAGCACTATATGAAATAAGTTGATTGACTGATTTAAAGTGTAATGGATAATACACTGTGCTCTATGTGTATCATACAGCTACCGTTATAAAGCCAAACAATTTTCCGTAGAAATCCAAATAGAAAGTGGTAAAACAAGGTTAATTAAACTCCTGAAGTGAAATTTGAAATGACTTGATTGCTGTCCTTTCTTTTCATGTCTCTTTTAGGACCCTGAGGCAAGCTATGATGTTAATGATGGAGATGCTGACCCCCAACCGAGATACACACAGCGAAATGAGAACAGGTAATTCAGCAGCAAGCACTATAAGACATAAATTACTAATTTTGCTTTTAGTATGCACAACATATTTTGAATATTCTGCTGGGCAGTCTTCATGTTTTACCAAATGGCACCAAACAATACACACACTTCATCATGTTTTAAAGCATTGGTGCATATGTTCAGCTGAGTTTTGAGTGATTGTTTTCTTTGTTCTTCTTTTTTTTCACATTGGTGCACAAGCCCAGTTGCTGTAGCAGCCTTTCATGGTTGAGTACTTACAACCAGCCACATCTTCACAGATTCTTTTCCTATACAGTTTGTATTTGTTTTCTTGCCCTGTTTGACCAATAAGGACAAATCCTTAACATCCATATTCTCCTCTTTTTCATAAATACTGTGGTCTCTTGCCGATGAGAAGCTACTACCAACTTCAAAATGCACAGCAGGATTTGCCCCACTTGTCTTTTCTAGGGTGCCACTAAGTCTGTTTTTGTTTCCTTTTGTGGCTTTAAATTATAGAGTTCACTTGCATTTGGTCAGAAGCTTTGTAATAGTTTATAAGACATACAAAGCTAATGTATGAAAATAGAATAGTTGTTACTGAATGTTAAAACAGACTGTCCAGACTTGGCTTTAAAGTCCATCAGAATTATTATATATCGTTGGCCCTCTTTAATACTAAATAGCACTGCTAGTGTTTCTGTTTGGTTTGCTATCTCTCTGGAAATCTTTACTTAACTGGATAAAATATAAACTTACAAGAACTTCCGCATTCTGTGGCTGTCTACTGAGGACATCACAGAAGTTGTTAGTCCACAAAATGCATTATTGCTAACTGTGTTTTGTTTGGATTTGAAAAGTTGGACCTTCTAAGACTGCCTGTTAAAGTCAAAATTCCAATTGGGAATCATTATTTGTAGTTGGCACCAAAGCAAAAGGCAATCCCCAGTTTTGTTGCAAACACAGTGTGCTCAACTTAAGTGTGTTGTCATTCCTTGGTCTTACTTATGAGACAAGTCAAGTACTGTTACTGCGCTCAAAATGCTAGCTGTGCTTTTTCCTCTATTTTTATTAATATTTTTTCTTCAGTTGGATTTATTTGTATTCCCTGCAGCTGCCATAAAACTCCTGAGCCATATGTAAGAACTCTGTATAGATTTATGGATAATAAATAATAATTTGGTAACAAAAAAATAAACATGTGGAAACGGCTGAGTGAAACAGCAAGATTTGATTTTAAAGTACCTATTGTATATCTGAGAAATGCATCACCTGCCACAACTTTGAAGATGGCAAAGTGTTTGTCATGTTCATGACCGCTGTTCTGGTGTGCCTCACATTCAGCCGTTTTTATAAGTGGACAGAAATATGTTCTAATTCTATGTTTATGAGATTTCAGCAATTGAGACCATGATGAATCATTCCCAGACTTTTTTTTACTTTTAGTCTCACATACCTGTATATCACATACAGTTTAACCAGATAAACAAACAAATCTGCTGTTGGTGAAAAATATAAAAAAATTTAAAAAGGTGCTTTTAACTATCTTTGGTGGGAGGCGGCTATCAGCATCCCACATCTTGATGTAATAATTTACAGCCACTCTTCCTTGCAAATGTTCTTCGGGCCTTTTAGAATGTGAGGACATATCTTGTCCACAGCCCTCTTCATGTAAGCTCATAGATTTTCTGTCAGATTTAGCCATGCACTCAGGCTACAGAATTCCAAAAACTTTAATTTTCTTCTTCTTTTGTTGATTTGGATGAATGATTTGACTTACAGTGATGGTAAAAAAATGAAATTGTATTTCATCTGCCTGTTGAAGGACGATCATTGTCCTCATCACTGTTTGCTTCAGCCTCGCCATTCACGTTATCATCTATCACGGTTTGTGGACTGTCAGGGTTATATTCTTGCTGAGACGTTTAAGGTCGAACTCCTTTTAGCTGAAATGCCCCCTCGGTCTGATTTTCATAATATCAATCTTTGATTTGTAATCCTTGCAGCAAACGTCTAATAGACTTTATGAAAATGGCTCAGAAGTAACACTGGAATCTATTAAGTCAGTTGTCCAGTTTAGTGTTTACAAAAGCCATGAAATTTGCCTAAAACTCATGTCTTTGTGTCCAATCTTGTTATTTACATATAATTCTGGTCGCCTCATGACAGTTCTTATGATTTCCTCCTCTCACAAGTGACTTGCACACTAATTTTGCTTTTTAGTGTGCTCTAGAAAAACTGATTTTTTGTGAAATCCTGCATTTTAAACTAATATATTCCATTCTGTTGTTTGTTTTTGTTAAAGTTTTACCATTGTTGAAAGTGAAATGACCCACTGGCTTTTTACTATTAAGTTATTTCATGCATGCAACATTTACTGCAAATCTGTTTTGTAGTTGATCCTTATGTGTCCCTATATAACATTTAATCCATTTATCTGCAGTACATACTTCTCTTGGTAGCATCAGCAGGTTTTGAGCATATGCTTTGTTTCTTGCCCTTAACGACAGGGTTAGTAGCCATGCAGAGTGACCTCGGCTCCCTCTGTCAGTGTGTAGTAGATCCTACTCTGTCCTGCAGATGCAACAAAGTAAAATTGGGAGAGTTAACTCCCTGACTCTGGTTCACTGAAGCTCCCAAAGTGTGCCCTGCTATTACTTCAGAACACTCCCATATCCACACATAAAGACACCCTTATCAAACGCTTCTTTCTACACTTGTCAGTGGAATTGTTGGAGCAATTATTTTAGACTTTGCTGGTTTGCAGGCACAGAGTTGTCTTTGTGTCTAAAGTATGTGGGATTACAATTTGGAGATACCAAGTAAATGATACCCTTTGAGTTATATAAATGAGCAAAGAGTAAAACAAGTCATCAGTGATTAATTCTCAGTCCTCTAAATAATATTATATGAATATATTCATGGGACAACAAAAAGAAGAGGAAAATCGGAGGAGGGCAGTTTTCAGAGTCACGAAAATACGTTCATTTATATTGGTGACATGCTAGACTGATTTTTGAATTTGTATCCCAAGCATTTTTCTCTGGACATGCTCTGTCTTGAGTTGTTATTGTTGAAAGAGGTGCAGGCTTAGTTTAGGACAGGTTGAAGTATGGTGAAGCATGTAATCAATTTGTTCTTTATCATGAAAATGTTTGTCCTTATCTATTTTTTCAGTTTTCTCCTTTCTGATGTCAGTGTGATACAGATGTATTGCGCTGGGCTGAGGGTGGAAGAAATCAGGATTGATTTCACCTCCTGCCCACAGTAGCAACTAGAGCAAAACTTTTTTCAGAGGCCTGTACAGCAGTGTTAGCTGTAGATATTATTTTTCACAATAAATTTTTTCTACTTTTTATTAAAAGGTTGACAAAACAATTGTTTTTAGGAAATGTAAAGCTATTTCTAGCCGATTTATTTACCACCAAATACACATGCATCCTAATGCATTAGAATATCATAGAGAACTTTATTTATTCATTACACCCAGTGTGATATTCTTCAAGCATTTATTTCTGTTACTTATAATGGTTATGGGTTAGAGCTAATGTAACCCCAAAATTGATCAAAATATTTTAATATTACATTGGATTAGTAAAAATTCATAAAGATTATAATATGGCTTCACAGTGGTGCAGTTGGTAGCACTGTTGCCTCGCTGCAAGAAGCTCCTAGGTTCATTACAAGCTTGGAGTCTATCTGCTTAGAGTTTGCATGTTCTCCTTGTACATGCATGTTTTAGGTGTGAGTGTCCTGTCCAGGGTGTGCCCTGCCTCTCACCCAATGGCCGCTGGAGATAGGCACTAGCTCTCCTCCACCATGCAGGAATAAGCGGGTATAGACAGTGGATGGATGGATATATTAATGTTATGGCCTATTGTGATGAATTCTGACTATACAGTTGTCCAGCAGACAGTCATTGACAGACATTGTCAGAAGAAGGTTAAGCCACAAAATGTCTTTGATAAAAAGCTGGGTGTTCAAAATCCTCTACCCAAGCATATTTAGAGAATGTTGAGTGAGAGGAAAAAATGTGGTAAAAATGTCCAATACCAACAGGGAAAACCTTAGACTAAAGATGATTGTGAAGCTAAGCCCATTCAAGAACATGGATGGATGGATGGATGGATGGATGGATGGATGGATGGATGGATGGATGGATGGATGGATGGATGGATGGATGGATGGATGGATGGATGGATGGATGGATGGATGGATGGATGGATGGATGGATGGATGGATGGAAGAGTATAAAGCTAAAATGTGGGGTTAAAATCTAAACTTAACAGAGATAACCCTTAAATTATCTATAAACAAACAAATCACTGACTTTGAGCTAATCTTTGAGAGAATTGCAAACCAACAACTGTCAGCCAAGACATTAGTTAGCCTGAGACTCCATAAACTCCTGAAATTCATTAGGTAAGTTGATACTTCACTCTATCATTAGGGATGTTTTTTTTGCTATAACTCCAGAGTTGGAGTGGTCACTCCTCTCTTTTGCTCAATTGTATTCAGCAGCTCACACTGCCTCACTATCCTAATAGCTCACCTATGGAGAGTTATTACCACCTGCAGGGAACTTTCCATAGGAATCCAATAATTGAGATCCACATGCTTGCATGCAGGTTTAGTAAGAGCCTTTATTAGAAAGTGATTGGGATGCTACACAGCTTTGCATCCTTCATTTTAAGTGAACCCGTCATCAGTTGAATACTAATGCTGACTAAAGTCTTACTCTTAAAGGTGAAGTAGCTAATGTGTATGATGGCATTAAAATACACAGAGGAAAGTGTTTTCATGCTTCTATTGCTCCAGTAAATTGCTTTGTCCTTGGTGGCGCAAGGCTGTTTGTTTCACTGGCCATGAAAGCGCTTTATCAGCAAAGAGACAAACATTAAATGCTTCAGAAATGCTTCAGAAAACACACATAGGAGGTTTCTGTTGCTGAAAACTATCCTTATGATTTTATTTAACATTCCTCTTTAAATAAATAAAAACAACATTATATGCCTTGCAGGCATTCAAATCATTATGTTTGTAAAAAAAAAAGGGACCTTTACAAACAAACATGTCTAATGGTTGCTCTTACTGTGAATTTTAAACGTTTTTGCAACCTCCTTCACCACACTCCTCAATCTGCATGAAAATCAGTCCGATCTGAATTCCAGCTGCAAGATTAGATGGCAAGAAATCTAAATCAAAACATAAGTTTAATACTTCCTTCTTGGTCAAAACAAGTGACTGAGCTCTGGAATAATGCCTACTTGTTTGAATATAAAAAGAAAATTTCCTACCCCCTGCTACAATACACCCCTGCCATAGCTGTACATAAGCTGAATGCATATCTGAGTCTACATGGAGGCAATAAGTCTATGTCACCAAGGGAGTGATACAGGATGAAACACAGTGAAGGAGTACACAAATCAAAGGAGAAGTGTTCCTCCCAGGTCTCCTGCTTTAGCAGCTCTGGTCCAATGTTTGACGCAGAAGGTGCCAGGTCCCACCAGCTCTGTGCTGTTGGCTCTGTTTCTGACGCATTTCAGAATGCAGCGTTTTTCTGAAGTTGGAATTCCTTGAGCCTTCACGTTTATGCACTTACATCAAGTGCCTGCTTGGCTCCACATAAGAGATGAATTTTCCTCAGTGTTTTAAGCACCAGATAATATTCTTAAAAAGATTAACCTGAGTTTTATGTCTCTTGTGCATCTGGTTAGGAGGAGTTCTATGTCACCTCATAGTTTTACGTAAAAGATCAATTTTGCTGAAATAAAGAAACAAATGTTGCTTAGGTAAGACCACTAATGAGACCCCATTTGTCAGTTGGTGCCACACCTGAAAGTTTGACAAAAGTGTTTTCAGATTCTCACATTCATTATTTTACTCCAGTGAGGTGAAAACATATCACTAAAAGGAAACATGCACAGCATGCTTCTTCTGTTTATTTTTGCAGTTGTGGGTTAAGTAAAAATGCTTTTCCCTATTTATGCTGAATCTGTCAATTATTATTTATAAAGCTGCCATGCTCTGTCTTGCTTGAATGCTGTAATTTTGTAAGCTTCCATCTTGTTTATTCTATCTGGGACAGCTTGTTTGTTTTCTAAACTGCCAGGCAGGCATAGGGGATGTTGGCATGGGCTTCATTCTTACACCAAAATCCTCTGGCTTTCTGTCTTCTTCCTCAGCGGCGCCTTTGTCAAAGAAAAGAACAGTGTGATTTAAAGCAGCCATTTTTTGAACATTTTTTCAATGAATAGCTATTGATGATTGGAGGTGACAGTCCTGAGTCAAACCCCATTCTGCAAAGCATTACTAATCACCCAGAGTCAGTCAATATTACTCTTGCCCTGTTGACTAGATACTGATGAATGGGATGTTAAAGCAATTGTGTCGGTGCAGTGTGAAGAAGACCTTGTTTACACATGCTTCTGTATGTTGAGTCATTTGTTTTTTCTTTGTAGGTTACGTTAAAAAGCAGGAGGCTATTTGAAGTTATTTAAATATTCTCCAAACAAGATGTATCTCCTTTCCAAGTTTCTGTTCTTTTTTTTTTTTGTTAGATGACATTTTATGTTCCCCGCAGGTCTAAATAAGTGGAGGCATGTGAATCACATTGACTGGGAAGTCTAAATTGCCCCTAGTTTCAAATTGCATGACTACATTTCGAGTAAATATCTGTCTTTGCCAGATGATGGACTGACCACACTTCTAATATGCTGCTGGTTACTGTCCTACAGAAAGGTTTTCAGACCTTTTGAATCAAAATAGTACATAACTATGGAGTGGAAGGCTGAGGATACTCTGTTTATAAAATGTGCATATGTATTCACACCTGCTCCTTCCCCTTAATCTGACACCCCTGAAAGTCCAGTCCAACTTTCAGAGGTCACTTAAATGATAAATCCATGTGTATTTAATTTAAGCTATGTGTTGTTTCCCAAATTGCACGTCTCATTACTAAACATATACCTATGGTAATACACAGTGGTGGCAGCATGATGCTGTGCGGATGCTTCTCTTTAACAGGCAAAAGTAAGCGGGTCAGAATTGATGGGATATCAGATTGTGGTAAATACAGGGTAACACCAGAGGAAAACATGTTAGAGGCTTGAAAAGACTTGAGGCTGTGGCAGAGCCTCAGCTCCCAGTAGGACAACAACCGTAAGCATCAGTCACAGCTGTATGCTTTAGTCGAATGCCCTATCTCAAAGCATATTCATGTGTTAGAATGGACTTGAAATTAAAATTCTGTGGCATGACGTAAAAGTTGATGTTTATTGGTTTTATTCAGTTGGACTAAGCCTGTGCTAGTTTGCAAAGAACAAGCAATAATTTTATTGTCCGTATGTGCAAAGCCATTTAATCCAAACATACCGACTGATTCAAAATCATTTTCATTCTAATTCCAACATTGAAATCCTAGCTACAAAACAGTACAAGGTCAGTTTACTATTCGAACTGATAAAAAGTTCCTTAATACAAACTGAAAATACTCAGATCTGACATTTTAACTGTTATAGTCATATCACGTCTTCTACATAAAGATTCTAGAGACAGGATCCTGTTTACCCATGTATTGAAAAGAATTTTATTGGCACTTCAGTGTAACCATTTGAACAGACCCGCCTAAGGCCACAGCTGAGCTGAGTTAAAGCAGAAAATAGCCTAATCGCTTTGGCAGCTTCAATGAACAGACTCTATTCAGTCCTTCTGAAACAGATAAACCAACAGACCAATGCCAAGAGACACATCCTACTGTTTGGCCAAGCCCTTGGTTAGACATTAGTCACACATGGAGATGCATATCTTAACATTCATGTCCTGTGTAGAATTAAACAAACATTTAATAAGTGTGCAATATGTGCAGTTACATTGATTTATTATCTAAAGTAAAAAAACATGTCTATAAAAATAATTCTATTTTAGTGAAAGGCAAAATGTATCATTGCAATAATATGAACAAATATATAATTTTCATCTAATTTCTGGAGATTACCAGAATTTTGAAACAAAAATTATAATCTCTAAGGATTGAAAAAGTACGTTGTCATTTTAGTTTGGACATGTATGCATCTGCTTGAAAATTTAAACTTTACATTGTTGCTATCCCTGTGTTTCTTATTTGAAGCTCGATGTTTGAGCAAGTGGTGACTTTAATTCGTCATATAATACAGCTTTAAATGGTAAATGGCCTATACTTGTGTAGTTGTTGTATAGTGCTTTTATTTAGTTCCTGAGGACCCCAAAGCCCTTTACACTACATTCAATCAATCACCCGTTCATCCACTGATGATGTTAAGCTACATTGTACCTACAGCTGCCCGAGGGCACACTGACAGAAGTGAGGCTGCCTAACACACAGGCGCCAGCAGGCCCTCTGACCACCACCAGTAGGCAAGGTGGGTTAGGTGTCTTGCCAAAGGACACAACGACAGAGACTGACAGAGCGGGGGTTCAAACCGACAACCCTCTGGTTACATTACAACCTCCTACCTCCTGAGCCACGGTCGCCCCAAATCCTAAATCCCTGACTTTCCCCATCTATTTTACTCTACATCAAATTATTATTTATAAAATTTACATTCTTCTCTAGCAATACTAGAAAAACTAATGACCAATATCTTTAAAATTCATCTTGTGAAACAGGACAAAATCATAAAAATATAAGCAGCATACATTCAGTTTTTTCTAAGAAAAAAAGGTATTTCAACTTTATGAGAATGAGAGAGTTTGGATGATCATAACATGCTATGAATAGTATTATTAGTTTTATGTTTTTTGTCTGTCAGTATTTGACATTTGTCATCCCGGATGCACAGTGGTACAGTTGTTAACAATGTTCTCTTGCATGTATTGGAGTTCCAAGGCTTGCATGCATGGGTTCTTTCTAAGAACTCCTGCTTACCACCACAGTCCAAAAACATCCATGTTATGTTAACTGGATATTCAAAATTGCCTTGTGGTGTCAGTGTGCATGGACATAGTTTTTTGTCTCCTTTCTTGTATTGTGTTGTCCCTTGCCTCTCTTCTGTTGACCACTCGAGACAAGCACCAACTTCTTGTGACTGAATATAAGTAGGTACAGACAAAGGATGGATGTTTTTTTTTAAATCCTAATTTTTTTTTTGCTGTTTTCAGAACATTGCTGTGAGAAGTTAGCAATGTGACAGTAAATAAAGGTTCCTGAACTGTGAACGAGAAATGTGAACACACATACCTGCTCCTTTTTTACACACAGTGTTGTGTCTATAAATGTCACAGCAACGCTTTTCACACAGCACTAAGCACAGGCTCTGTTTGCACAGCAGGCAGGCGTCACAGGATCAGCTTAGTGACATTAGCGTCATTGGTACTAGCAGTGTGCAGCACGCACTGGTACCCCCTCCTCTGACAAACACGTCAGATTGACTTTATAACATACGTGTTACAGTTAAGAACAATATCATTGGTGGATTGTCTTTGACCTCATATTTCACCTCTGCATTTTCATACATGATGCTGAAAAATAGCAAAGGTACTGTAGAGCCAAGTAAATGATCCCAAACTCTTCATTCTTAAGTTCACAGTCAATTAGTGATAAGCAAATACATTGTATTAAATTCACTCACAACTAAGAAGCAAAGAGATTTGCACTTTTTGTACTTGACTAATTGTGAGCCTCATATCGCATTTGGATAATGCCATGGCAACATTATGTCACAGTTCCTTCTTCCCCTTTTTGATAAGGACACCTACAGAGTACACTGGTCTTACTCTTTCATGGTTGCAGAACTGCATTAAAATGCCTTTTAGCACTTAGCAGACATTCTAATCATTACAATACATTCAATTCAGAATTGCTCAAATGGAAATTATGTTATTTAATTAGTTGAACATAACCTTAGGGTTCTTTGTTAGTTTCTTGTTCCGAATAGCCCATTTCCAGGCATACTTTGGGAATTGCCAGACTAATTTTTAATATACCTCCATAAACTTGGATCCTAATTCTGTGTAACATCTTGAAAAGGTTCTGGAAATTACAGTGTGAAGTAGCAACTTTTCAAACATGAGACAGCTTGGGCAGTCTACTCTGGAGGATTGGGCCAAACTACCAGTTGGCAAATCCAGATTTCTCATTATAAAGGCCTATTACTATTTGCAATAACTACAACTATTTATATTATTATAATTGAACATATTTCATGATTGGATCACAAATGGACAGATCAAAATGTTTCCAGTTACACCTAATATCAGAATGCAACTTCAGATTTGAAGAAGCAGGAGACTGGATTTTGCGTCCCCTGCCTGAATTCCAAAACAAGCAAACAAACATAAAACGACTTTACGATTCTCTGAAAATCTTAGAAACCTGCACATGCCAATTGTTCTTTCAAACTGCCACTCACCTGAATCCATGTAGTTTAATAACTGAGCCAGCTCGGCTATAATCATTTGGATCTGCTTCAGGCAGCTAATACCCCTTTCAATTAAACACATAGGCTACACAGTGACTCAGTCTAAAGGGGCTTTTTTGTTCTGTTTACTGGCCAACAACATTGTGAAAAAATGACTAATAATGCACCTGAATTTCAAACCAGATGCACACATTTTTGTTCCCCATTGTTTACTGCTATGATTTTAGAAAATAGATCTCAAAGCATCCTGGGTGCTTTCAGCTTTGTGCACAAATGCTGTTAGACCAGGGTTCATCATTCATCCTGGTAGTTTTAATCACAGGTAGACAGCTCTATGAAAGCGAGCTCACACCTGGCATTAAAATGCATCACCACCTGTAACTTGTTATTCTATATGCAAATACACACTTTGTCACAGTGTCAGCTGCCAGCTGAGCAAAGAATTGGACAAGAGCAAGTCTAGTGATGTTTAATTGACATCATACTACGTTTAATGTCTCAGCTCTCTTATTTAAACATTTACGTGTTTCAGATTAAACAGAATGGAAACTATTATAGAACTGTTTATGGACATTTAATTAAGCTTGTTTATTCAATACATCATATAGAAAAAGGAGCATAAAATAATTAACACCCCTGTCACACTACTGCTTATCTGCCTGTCTTTCGATAATTTAGATAATCACCCTTTTATACGTCTAATACTGTATGCAGGGCTGAAATAGAATGTCCTTAAGTGCTTTCTAAATCTCGCAGCAAATTTCAAATAAAAATAGTAATAAATCCCATGCTGTGCTTTGCTGATGCTCTGTCTGCACTGATGAAGATCCACTCACCATATTATGTTGAATGATTGAGGCAGCTGTAACTAACAGGAACGTACTTTTAATTAATTTAGCTAATAATTATTTACCCAGTTGGTGACTCTCATAGACTCTTAATCAGGCAATGAACTTCCATTCTCAGTTAGGCAGGTGATATGGAAAAAAATAAATGACACAGTTAAATCAAGGTTAATATATAGCATCCCTCATTCGGATGCAGTTAAATACTCAGCTCTACAACTTTCATCCTAAAGCATACACTACATAAAACAGGCATTTCAGAAGGGAAACATATTTTAAAGATGTGACAAGACTTGATGCTTGAAAAAATGCGCCTAATTTCTTCACATTTAAAGCCATGTAACACATGTTTTTGATATAGCAACATACTTGCCCAGATGGAAAACAGTGTGACAGCACTTTAGATCTTCTTGTGTCTTTGGATGCAGAGCTAAAAAAGTAAAGCTTTTAAACTTAAACTTCGATTCAGAATTTCTTTCAAGCTTCTGTCTGAAGTGTATCTCCACATTCTGAATTCCATTGTGTTGTGTGCACCTTTTAATTCTCAACAACAAATTGGCTTCAGGCTCCGATGCATCACGTTTAGTATATTGCACTGACACACCAGCTTTGCAGAACAGAAATATTCTCAGTATCTGACCACTGGGGGTAAGGCCTGTTAAAAGGTGAGTCTGAGGTCAACAAGGACTGATCACGACTGTTGGGCTCCCAATCACAGCTGCTTTGTTCACTGTAGATGGAGAAATTTACATAATAATGGATGGGTCATATCAAGTTGTTGTGAACCCTGCTTTATACAGATTTTTTATTTTTTCTGGAAACTGAGCAGATGGTGTGTTGCCTTACTTCAGGATTGTGGGTTGCAAATCAAGATGACCCAGTGAGTATTTTCATTCAGTGTTGCAGTCTCGGCGAGATCGACCCATTTAAAAGTAAATGCATCCTCAAGCCATATTTAGTGTGTTCACATCTGTATCTAAGACAACCCACCCACCTCTAGATCTGAGCAAGGTATTAAAGTGATCTACTAAAGATACAGCTCACATGTCTGGTGTTAAGATCAGATAAAATGCAACATTTGCTATAAATGCCCCTTTTTGAAAATGCTATGACAATATAAATGTTGAATCAATCCGCCTCCATTAATAGACTGAGCAGTGGCTTTGTATTTTGTCTTTCTGGAGTGTGGTCACTTTATATCATGTCATAAGTAATTTTCTTGTCTGATTTGTCTCCATTCTTAAAATATGGCAGGTAAAGGACTTTACTGAATATTGTGGCCTGTCCTGGTGAGGGGAGCTAAAGGCATTACTTCACTCTGTCCCTTTTACTCCCACTTATAAGATAAGGAAGGTCACATTGGCTGTGTGAATAGTTCAGTTACCTTTAATCTGAACTTTAGTTTATGTTAGGTGTTTATTCTACTGTTTGTATTTTAGGCAAATCTACTTAGCTTTTGCATGCTGACAGTTCACATACTAATGATTTGTTGGCTGTAGTTGTCTTACACGGAGATTAAGTATTTTGTTTTCCTCCTACGTCTGTTGTCCAAAATTAAACGTTGTCATTCCGAACTTATACTTTTCCTCTCTCCTTTGACACATTTTTTTTAATGGGTACATAGTGGATGCATTAGGAAAAGTGTCCTGGAAACCATTTAATTTCACGGACATTTGAGAGAAATAAATTGTGGCTCCATCATAAACGCTTTTGTCTGCTCTGGCACGTCTTTGGCTTCCAGGATATATTAAGCTGTCTGGCTGTTTCAGCTGAATTCAGTTCAGCTCAATCACTCACTCACACCCGTACTCACATGTGTGTAAACATTATGATAGTATTCAAAACAGCTGAATCTTGGCGTGTGGGTCTCTTTCTGTAAACGTCTTCTCAGGCCTCTGGCTTCATGTTCAAGCTGCTCGTCCTGACTGTTTCCTCTGCTTGGCATCACTTCTGTGGGTCCTTGGTCTGAAGATATGTGTTGGCTGAAGCACAAATCTTTTTTTGTGATGTTGTGGATGAAACAATAACTGAATATGCAGATATTTAATCTAAGAGCATTTTAAGCTGCTGGAACTCTGTCACATACTTTGGCCTACCTAAAAACACATTTTGCGTGGGACCAAACAGTAAGAAGTGCTTTAATCTCATGATGAGCTTTTGTTTTGTATAGTGCATTTTAGGATAAAATCGGTAATCCCATGACCATCAAGAATATATTTATATAATTGCAATACTATTGCTGAAAACTGGAATGATAATATCAATTATGATTAACTCACATTTTTCTGACTCTTTTCTTTCTTTACCATTACACAAAGTCTACACCACTCTGTGAGCTTTAATATCTTAGCCACAAAGAATATACATCCTGAGCATTAAAGGGGCGTTAAAGTCCATCCAACTAACTAAGTATACTGTCGTATTTAATAATTTAGAGTATTATTTAAAAGTTCATTTAGGGGCGTCGCGTAGCAGAGTGGTTAAGACGGGCGCCCCATGTTCAGAGGCCTCAGTCCTCAATGCGGTCGTCCAGGGGTTCGATTCCACCCCGCGGACATTTGCCGAATGTCTCTTCCCCCACCTCTCTCCCATTTCTGCACTATCCACTGTCAATAAAGGCCACAAAACTTAAATATTATATATATATATATATATTTATTTAAAAAGTTCATTTATTTCAGTAACTCAATTTTCTAAATGAAACAAATTATATAGATGAATTACATGCAGACTGATGTTTTAAAGCACTTATTTCTGTTAGTTATAAACATTTTCCACTTATAACTGTTGGGCCACAGCCATTCTGACATGGAACTGCACTACAAAGACAGAGACAGACTTCCTGGCTGTAAGAACTTATTCCACAATGCACTGCATCAAACTTGGCTTCAATAGGAAGAGAAGGAGTTGTGCTACTCCCTCATCTATAGAAAACTAAGTGATCCCCTGAGCTCACTCTCTTTGTCCATGGGCAACCGCAAAGGAGAGGCACGCACTTCAAACTTCCATCCTTCGCTGGCAGGGGGGGGGGGGGGGGGTGATTTATTAGATCCAAAAGACCTATACAGTCTGCTGATCGTTGATCAGGTAACTGCTTTCTGGTCTATGGAATACGTCCTGAACCTGACTTGTTCAAAACCCTGTAGAAAGGATCTTTGAATTACATATTCCACCAGAGAGAGAGCCTTGCTGACACCCTGCTGTGGAAGCAGATGCTGCTGAGCTGAAGGCTTCCCGTCAAAAGGGGCCGATCCGTGGGAGAACATTGCAAAGCCGAACCAAGTCTAGAGGACGATCCAAGTTCTTGCTAACAGTGGCTAGCTAGCCCTGCATGCCGAAGCCTCACTGCTAGCTGTGATCACATGCAGCTGCCGCTAGCTGACCAGCTAACGGCTAGTTTCCCACCTTAACACTGATCTTTCAGACAACTGAGTCACCCTTCCATAGAGATCTATGGATCATTCAAGTGAGGTTGTGTCTGGGCAGAGATACATTAGCTTAGGATAAACAATATAAGGATTGTTTTGATTATGTATTTCAATGTGTTTTTGCTGCATTTGTAAGATTTCATTCTTCAGATTGCTTGGGTAGAACAGGCCATTCGGTATGTGGTATAAAAAGTGTTTTCAAAGGTTTTTGATTGATGGAGTCATGTTAATCCTGCAACATGAGCTACTCCGTTCGACCGGAGTCTTCCTTTGTTCTGATAGTTGAAATGCGCCTATTGTTTCTTTTTAGTGCGTTCATACGCAATAAAGATTGTTATTTACGGGATTCAAAATACTGACTTTAAAATAACACACCGAAAACTACTCTTATAAGTTGTTTTTGAAACCTCCTTTTTAGTATGCCAAGATGCTAAAATTAGATCAATCACTGTGGTGACCGATCCATAAAATAGAATAAATTTTCTAAAGGTTATTGATTTCTAATTCAGGAAAATTATTTAATGAAATATTACTTTCTCCAAATAATGTTTTGTCTTCCCTTCTGCTTTGCATTGTGAATTGGTTGTTTGAACACAAAACCATAGGGTTCTAATTAGTCTTAAACTAATCACAATTAGTTTAAAACTAACTTAGCCTCACTTTCAAACTCTTCAATACAAACCTTGGTCTTTAGGCATACATATTCATGTTGAACTGTGACACCACTATCAATTCATTGATTATTGCTTCCACTTCTATGCACATTGCTACATTTTTACTGTTTGTTTGATAGTTAGTTTTATTATTCATTCTTCTTTTTATTTACAAGTGAGTTGTGTGTGTTACTAGCTTAGTGACTTTTTGACTGGAAAGTTTAATTCTTTTGTTAAACTTGTGTTTTGGAAATACGTTGTTTATTATTATTCAATATACACATGTAGTAACTTCAAAGAACACCAAGAACCTATTCCTTCATCTATTGTTTAATTACCTCACCCCTATCAGGCAGGTAATCATAAACATTAACTGTGACTGGACTATTTGTCTATTATTATTTTCCTGGATCCCAGGATGGTGCCCCAAACTTAGTAATTTTGACATAAAATTATTAATCTTATCAATAGTTCCCCTAAGCAACTATTCATAAATCTTCATTGCAAAACAAACCTATTGTGTCACAACACAACTAATAAAAACATGACATTGAAGATTAAAATTTTACATCAAACCAATAAAAAAACGTAGTTTATAACGAAATGTGGGGTTAATGAAAAGTGTTTAATACCAGTTTAAAGGTTGTTAATTTGAAAAAGTTACTTTTATTATGACTACTGAAGCTCATCGTTGCAACATTTCTACATTTATGAATATATATGTATTACTAATATGCAAAGCATTAATGCATGACAATTTTTATTATATTTACCCAACAAATTTTGCATCCTTGCAGTGCTTTTTGATTAGTAGTATTGCAGTTTTGCAACTGCTATTGCAAATCAGTATGTTGTTCAGCTCTGATGGATAGATGAATAGATAGATGTTTACTTTATTTTTCATTGGCATATACACTGTTATTATTTTAACATGGTTAATTTCAATACCTATGTAAGAAAACGTTTCATTATGAGCAATTAATTACACTTGCTGGAACCCCATGTCTGTCAAAAGTAGCCTGGGGTATTATGCAGCAGTTACCGTGATTTTTTTATTTAATTTATTTTTTGCCTTTGGATAAAAAACATTTCTTTTAAAGGCTTTAAGATCGGTATATCTGATCTTTAAATGTGTTTTCTGCTTCAGAAAGACAGCAGTATATAAATTTTTTCCAAGGTGGGAACAGAACAGCCAATAATTTTCTGGGAGGTGACACAGTATGTGAGCACACTTTCAATAGAGTTATGATAGAATGCCCTCGGCAGCCTCTGGGAGAGGTGGTTCTTTCTAAAGACTCCCAGAAAATAGTCTGCTGGTCCTTTTTATCAGTTCCACAGTGTTTGTGCTTCGGGTCAGGTCCTTCTCAACCTTGACAGCCAAAAACCAGAATGTTGGGATGCCCCGATTTTGAGAGTTTGAATGTCTGGTTTTATGTAATTTTTTTCCTTGGTCCCAGTTGGGCCTGATTAATGCCTTGACACCATGTGGATATCAGCTGCGGCTCTTCCCTTTATAGACAGACTCATCTCCCCCTGAGAAGTGTCCAACGACTGTGGTGTCATTGGTATACCTTATGATGGTCTTGCTGGGGTGAGAGGTGTGGAGGTTTAGAGTAGGGGGCTCAGCACACAGCTCTATAAGTGGCTCCAATAGTGGGTGGTCAGAAAGTAGATCAAGCTGTTTTATGTTGGAGTCACTCCAATCATTCAGTAGCTGAGGAGAGAGAATCTTTATTGTTCAGGCAAAGCATATAATGTAGCCCATGATTAAGAAACATTATCAGATCACTGCTGTAATATTGAGGGGGTCTTGCATAAGTTATTTAGCAATGGCAAAAAAATATGTGGTATACAGGTAAGCCCAAAGCTATTCAAACCCCTGACAGATTTAGGTTGAAACTAATAATTAAATTTTACCCGGCTATGTCTGCCTACATAGTGAAATTAGAATTCAGAATCGGGCTGTTTTGCAGTTCGGCATATGACCACACGTTTCGGCATATGTCGTCATTGAGTTCCAGCCAATTACCCCCTTCTCTGAACTACACTCTCCAAGTCCCTCCCCCCGTGGCTCGTATAACCTAAACAACGAGAGCTACGGTAAAAGGCAAACAACAAACCGACAGCATGGAGTCCAGACCGCATCAACACTGTCCTCCCCACTTCCGAGGCACTGAAAAGCTTGTGGATGGACTTTATTTATGCAGGGAATGTACCCTACCGACTCCTGAAGCGCTTAGTCGTTTGTGGCAAACATTTCTCTGACAAATGTTTTATTAACTTGGGACAGTACAGCAGTGGATTCGCAGATCGCCTTAAACTTTTATCAGGATCACTACCAACTCTCTGTGAACCAGCAAATATCCCTATACAAGTAAGTATATTTCTGCAATAATGTCCTTCAGCTGTTATATACCAGTGTTTCCCACACATATATAGACGAATCTGTGGCGGTGCGCCACAGATTAAACTCTGACCGCCACAGATTCAATACCGACCCCCAAAAAATAATAAAAAATCAACACCAACCGTCACATATTGCGTTTCGTTTTTCTTTTTTTACGCTATATAAAACACGCAGCGTATTCATTCCCTGCTCTCTCTTCGTCTCTGTCACTAACGTCTCTCGCACGCACACACACACACACACACACTCACACACACACAGCCCCTCTCCTCCGTGCACAGCACGTCTGTCTGGATCACCTGTGGAAGACGTCCTCTACCTTTCTGGTTTCTCCTCAGGTGCCTCGCGTCCGGATCAGATTCCGGATCAAATTGAAACGCCATTACAGATGCCATTACAGTCGCCAATAACTGAGCCATTACTGTCGTGGTGAAGCTAGAGATATTGTATTAAGGTACTTAGAGTGTGACTAAAAAGGGCCCAAACGTCGAGGGGAATTTCATGCCAGGGGCATGACATTTGTTGTAAATTGGTGCTATATAAATAAATTGAGTCTAACGGTGCGTTCACTCCAAAGCGTCAAAAACACACCGCACGCCAAAGTTTGACGCTTGAACAGTCGCAGCTCGACGTGCATCTAAAGCGAATTTGACTCAAAATATACAAAGTTGACGCGCGTCAAGCCAGAAATACGCAACTTGTGGGAGGAGCTAGTGCCAGACATTGTTTTTGCAAGATGGCAGCTGTCGATCTAGCGTTGGAAGAGAGAGTCTCCAATCTCTATTTACTGTGAAGAGTTGCTTACCCTGCGCTGGTTTGCAGAGTCAGTAACGTGAAAACTTTCAAAAGTGAAATGAACTTACCAGGTTGCCCTATATCCTCACTTATATTCCTCCAAGCGAGGTCCTTTTTATTCCTGTCTCTGTAGAGAAAGCGTAAGGTAGTACTGCTGCAATTTTGCAGTTTTATTATAGCATTGTTTTATTACCTTTTTAGAGATGCCTGTCTAATGTTTTTTTTTTTTTATCAAGATTTTTGGTTAATATAAACGGTTTTGTGCTTAACTGTATATCCCCTCTTAGTTTTTTTCCTTGGGCATTGGGTGTTTTTAGACCAGAGAAAATGTCCAAACGCTCTATGGCAGACTCTATGCTTTTAATGTTTGAAATGTTGAAAAACCACACCTTCTCTGATCTTTTCTAGAGCTGTGATGTTTTGGAGCTGTCGCTGGGCAACGAGGACTTTCAACTCCCTCCACAGATTCTCTATTGGATTGAGGTCTAGAGACTGGCTAGGCCACTCCAAAATGTTGAAAGGCTTTTTATGTAGCCACTCCTTCATTGCCTGGGTGGTGTGTTTGGGATCATTGTCATGCTAGAAGATCCATCCACGTTTCATCTTCAATGCTCTTACTGATGGAAGGAGATTTTTGTCAAAAATCTGACGACACATGGTCCATTTATCCTTTCCTTCATACGGATCAGTTGTCCTGTCCCCTTGCAGAAAAGCAGCACCAAAGCATAATGTTTCCACCCCCATGCTTCACAGTGGGTATGGTGTTTTTAAGAAGCAACTCAGCATTCTTCTCCCTCCAAACATGACAAGTGGCGTTTATACCAAAGTGTTCTATTTTGGTCTCATCTGACCACATGGTATTCTCCCAATCCTCCTCTGGATCAAGCAGATGGTCTCTGGCCAACTTTGGTCGGGCCTGGACATGTGCTGGCTTAAACAGGGGGACCTTTCGAGCACTGCAGGACTTTAATCCATGACGATGTAGTGTGTTACTAATTAAAACTTTTGTTTCTGTGGTCCCAGCTCTCTTCAGGTCATTGACCAGTTCCCCTATGTATTTCTGGGCTGTTTCCTCATCATCCAATAATTTTTTTTAAATCATAGTGTGATTTCCTGTTTTTTTTTTACATCTCTCTCAGAGTTGAATTATACCTATGATGAAAATTACAGACCTCTCTCATCTTTTTTAAGTGGGACAACTTGCACAATTGGTGGTTTCCAAATACATTTTTGACCCACTCTATTTGTCAAATAGCAACATTGTTCACAAAATGGTTTGAAAGATATACACATGATATCTTAAAAAAGAAACATGTGTTGTAGTATTGGATTCTAAAGATCTTGTGTTCTTTGCAGAACTACTAAATAAAAATTGCTAATTAGCAAGCCATCTGGCTGGTCACACTACATGAGTATGTATTATTTTGGCCATCACTGAGAGTTGCAGGCACTCTGGTCTTTGCTGAATAATAGCTAAACAGTTTGAGGTCTTTTAAAATCAGAGCTGATTTTTACATTCATTCTGTATTTTTAAACTACAAGGAAATTAATCATGCTGCAGATGAAACATAGAAAATTGTCGTTTTCACTTGTCCTTTTCCAAACACCACACGTATAAATGGAAACTGCACCTTATGCATAAAGGCAAAGATGAATGTTCATCATTATTTCACTGCTTATTTTTAGTGCACACACATTTATTTGGGAGAGATCAAGTCTGTTACCCCCCATCATCACAGTGCACATCTGCTTTGGGTTCCAGTGACATACAGAGATATGAGGCTGTAAGTAAATAACTCTCCAGCATAAGGTTATTACGCATCAAATACTGTAAGATTCCAAATTTACCTTATATAATCTACTGCTATAAAGTTGCATACATGATGCATGATGTTGCACCAATGACCAGATTAAAAAATATTCACTCACATCATCATGCTGAATGCTTGAAGTGACTCTACAAAAGTTATTTTCGATGTACTTTCTGATTTATTCAGCTAACAATCATTTGACCCCTTCGGTGCACTCATGGACCAGTATAGAGCTTTGACTTTTTAGCTCATGTTGAGCTGGCAATGTCAAGTATAGAAAACATAAAAATAGAGAAAAAACTTTTTTTGATGGATTTGTAAATTGTACACCCTTCATCCCACTAGAGACGCACTATTTAAAACACATACACAGATATATCATAGTAAGAATTCATGTTTCACTTGATTAGCTAATTTGAAAATAACTTAATTAGGAATTTTATTCAACACATTAAAATTTTAAGAAACAAAACAAACTAAGCAGATACCATCAGATAACATATGCAACCAAATCAAGAAACAATGTTACAGCAGAATAAATTGCTTTTAGCGAATTTCTTTGTGAATACACTCCACCACTGAGAAAGTTATCCTGCTCATGTTTGTTTTGTGGAGAAAAGAAAAACTGTGATATATGAACTTCTGGTTTTACAGCTCGATATGTTTTGATTTAAAGTTGAAGAAAAGCATCATTCACCACCCACATTACACACTTCTGCTCATAATAACATGTCTTATTTTTTAGGATACGTTTGTAAGGATGCTAGACATTTATCAGACCCACCACTCTGGGCTTAAATGTGGTGAGGGGGCAGGTCTATGTCTCTGATTAAACAGTGAAAAGTTTGTACCCTCTGAAACTTCTGATTGTCACTTCCCATACACACAGAGATGCCCTGGTGTTAAAAGAACATTTCCAGAGAATGTTTCACCAAGATCAACCTTTTTCTCATGCTTATTTTTCGTTTATTGAAAAGATTTGGTTGCTCTGGTTAACTGTCCTCAACATCTAACAGATTTCACCCATGGGAAAGCAGATTGTTCTCAGCGGAGATGTCAAATCTCTATCAAGTGCTGATATTAATGCAGTATGAAATAGCTTCCAGTGAAACGTTTAACCTCTGGTTCAGAATGATCAGCTTCTAATTGCATCCATGATGTATTACACTCTGCCATATGTGCAGAGTTCGTTGCACAGAGGCAGATATGCCAGTAAAAAATAAGCCTTGTCAGGCAAGTTGATTGCTTGTTTTTTTAAATCCCTTTAATGCTTCTGCTTGTTGACAGCTCAGATTAAAATTTACATTATTTCATAGTGCTGAAAATGTTTTTTTTTCCACACATTTTTATTGGGTTTTCAACAAACTGAGCGATAAAATAAAGCAATAAATTCTCTTGTTAAAGGTTTTTGAGTTCAGAGGTTCATTATACTTCACCGAGCCGTATAGTCTAATCAGGATTCCAGCTGGAGGTGTCGCTGGGCGCCGACCCTGAGAAAAGACTTTGTCCTCTGCCTTATCATGAGAAAGGCTGGCAGAACAAAAGGATAGGTGATCTTCTTTGGCTCGTCTAATATGGAGGTAATTTTCTTGGCTCATCTTAAACAGTACCGTTAATGTAATTAGCTTTGTTCAAATACACATTCACAGAGCAGATCTTTGCTAAAAGGACGACAGGCCTCTTTTTAAATCAGATACCGTCAGTGTTATCAAAAAATTATGTTAAAAACCTGTGTTAAATGAAAAACACATACTTCAAATCCAGATGTTAGTGAAATTAAATCTTTTTTTGCACTAAATTTTCATTGTGTTTTGAAGAATCATGCAAAGCTATCACAGCTTTCAAATAACATTTTAAAGACAATGTTGGGGGTTTTTGTTTTTGAACTGTTGGGAATCTGACAGCTAGATGATTCTCTCCAGGAAACCTGCCTGAAACTCATGGTTGAAAGACCTAATGAAGGGCTGTGAATGATTCAAGTACACCAATAATGAATATTGTATTTTAGATGGCCTTTGGCCATTTTCTTTCAAGACAAGAGGTATTTTTTGATGGCTCTTTGTGTCTTTGCCCAGTTTTAATTTTGATTGGTAGAGGATTCTCCCCTAAACCCGTCATGACAGGGGAAATGATTTCCAATATTTTCTCTAAGAAATTGAGCCAGTTTGGAAAGAAGAGCTCCCTGAACTGCTTGTGTTTAACATAAGACTTCTAAATATTTTATCTTTGCCGTTTCTGACAAGTACTTACTGTAGATCTCAAATGGCAATGCAAGACAATTTTATTTGTCTAGCACACTTTCAGCAACAAGGTAATTCAAGGTGCTTAAAATAAAATAACCAGTCACCAATGAAATTGCATCCCACAATGTTTATACGAATTGACGCATTGAAACTTTAGTTTTGTTTGAAACTATGTCAGTCAAATTCAAAATCCATTATTCAACGTTTTTTGTTTGGTTGATGACTCCCTTGACATCCAAGGTCACATAAAGGCAGTAACGAGGTCAGCCTTCTATCACCTGAAGAACATTTCTTGGATTAAAGGACTGATACCACAACAGAACTGTGAAAAACTCATCCATGCGTTTATCTTTAGCCGGATTGATTACTGCAACAGCGTCCCCACAGGTTTGGTTAAAAAGTCAGTTAGACAGCTGCAACTGATCCAGAATGCTGTTGCTCGCATCCTTACTGGAACCAGTATTTGAAAATGGGGTATAGCAAGTTAAAGTACATAAAACTTCTGCAACTAAGAGACGACCGTGGGAGTTCGTTCAGTAACCGGTGGGTTGCCAGATTGAACTTCCTCCTTACATCTCGGTCACTGTGTCCTTTTGTAAGACATTTCACGAGCTTTGCTTACTGGTGGTGATCAGAGGACCCCGTGGTGCCTGTGTATGGCAGTCTTTCAGGGTGCCCCAGGGCAGCTTTGGCTACAATGTAGCTTTCCATCACTAGTGTGTGAATGTCTGGGTGAATGTCTGAATGTAGTGTAAAGAGCTTTGAGGTCCTCTGACTGAAAAAGCGCAAAACAAATGCATGCCATTTACCATTTAATTAAGCATTAAAAAACGATTAGTGTTGTGAATTGATTTGGAAACGTCTTAAGGTCTGAAGAAAACATGCAGTTAAATTTTTCATTTCAAGCACTGTGAGGCGACCTTCCTCTTAAACCAGAAGAGAACTACTGATGTCTGGTAGCAGCTAGCAAACACTATCAAAATAGTTGACAGCAGAATTGTACTAATCACACCCAGCTGTACCACCACCAGTAGCGCTTAAAACGATTGTCGATAAAGGAAGATGCCTCACTCACGTACACAAGCAGACACATAGCAGGCTCATGATAGTGGCTCAACCGCGGCTGCTTTAGGAGTACAACAACAAATGTTCTTGCCATCTATCTAGAACAGACCGGCTGTTCGGGAAAACTCCCTAACTTCCATCTGGCCAGCCTACCCCTAAAAGAATCTCAACTTTCAAATGATGTATAATATGAATATGTACATAAAAAGGGTATCAAAAAAGGCAGATTTGACATGGAAGTATGTAACACTCTGCCAACGGGATGTAAAAACACTAAGGGGTTAAACAAAAACCCCAAAATAACCCACGGCACCCCACGGCTAAATTGCGCTGGGTCTGGGCCACAGTGGCCTTTATTAGCAGTAAATAGTATAGAAAGGGGGAAAAGTGGAGGCAGAGACATTTGGCAAATGTGTGCAGGGAAGAGTTGAACCCTGGGCGAAAGCTTTGAGGAGTGAGGCCTATGAACATGCAGCCCCCATCTTAACCACTATGCCACGCAATGCCCCCTCTACGCTTAATGCAGCACAGCAAAACAACAAGGTTCTTATTAGTTGTCTTCTTAACTTTGTGCGAGGAAAATATGGAAAAAAAATGCTGCTTTGATGCTTCAAATTACTTGTGACGTTCCTCATAAAGTGGAAGTTCTTTGTGTTGTTCATTTTTGCACTTCTCTTGAAAGGCTTTTTACAGTTCAAGGTTTTGCAAAGCCTCTCTGTAGCTGACTGGATCTAGCAGTACTTTATGATATGCTAAGATATTTTTGTTGGTGGGAGGGGGGATATGGTATAGTCTTCCTTCAATTTCGACCTTGTCATGGAAATCCCCTTTTGCTTCTCACAGACATGGGACTCGATGTGCTGGGGAAGTTGCAGCTATAGCCAACAACGGAATATGTGGTGCTGGTGTGGCCTATAACGCAAAAATTGGAGGTAAGTGAAATTATTTTTACTATAACATTGTCCACACTTAAAGCCTTAAAACAAGTTAATCTTGTATTTAGGGAGCATAATTATATACAGAGAAAAAGAGAAAATTCCAACATTTATTATGGTGACATGTATTCAGTGGGGAAAAAAACGAATGTTAAGAGATAATTGTTTTTACAAATCATCTACGGCTCAATTATTGGCACACCTGCTTGTACTGCTTTCTACACTCTTTACTGACCATAACTCTTTGCACAATCTCTTTAGGGTCCAGAGTTCTTTATTATGTTTTATTTTCTTTAGCTCACCCTTCAGGTTCTCTATAGGAGTTAAATCTTGGGAATGATTTGGCAATCAGAAAAAGCTAATTTTGTGTCTTGAGAAGCATTTCTTTGCTGATTTGGCCATATTTTAAGTCAACCACCTAAAAGTATAATAATGACCCATTTTTTTGTTTAACATCTTAAATTATTTCAAACTGCATGATGCCATACGCTCTAATAAGATTCCACATTTTTTCTAAGAAAAATGGGCCCACAGCATCACCCATCCTTCACCATGCTTAATGGTGGGCATCCATCGTTTCACCCCAGATCCACCTGTAGTGTTTATCACTGACAAAAATGTTGTTATTTATGTGAAAAGGGTGATGGAATAGAAAAAAAAGCTTTCTTTCTCCCTCAGTGGGGAGATTTCAGTGCATCCACAGAAAGGTAAGCAGCAAATGAAGTACACAGATACAAACACTAAAAAATAAGCAGGAATAACAAAAACAATAATATATATAATTATAAAATTCTCTCTAAATCAGAGCTCGAGTTTTACATGTTGAAAATATTTAGATGTTCGTTTTACAAAGCTTTTTAACTTGAGATTTGAAAGATCCCCTTTTCTATTGTTATAAACTTATATTTTTATATATTAACTATCTGGAGTTGGACCACAGGTCCTTATCATAAAAAAACAGCAGGATAAAATAATTTTGAATTTCCATCGCCAAATTTCACCAAAATACAAAGTTCTTACAAAGTTCACAAAAAATCATTCTTTCTGCTTGCTTGTTGACCGCTTTATGATCATTCTTGACAGTCTAGAGAGAGAGATCAGTTGTTTTGTGGGTCACCAGGCAATATATAGTTGGTATTTGAAACTTAAATCTGTATATCCCAGTTCATCCTCGTCCCCTTTATGACAGACTGCTGTTTTTGTTGCCAAATCATCCATAATACCCAGCGGTGTTCTTAGCATTTTGTTCAGGGCTTTTTTCTGCAGCTGTACAGAATAAAGGTGAAGTCACGCAACAATTCTGAATAAAAACTAAAAGAAGCCAAAAAATGTTGTACTTTGAGTGCATTAGTTTTACTTGATACTTGATTATGTAGACATGATTGATTGATTTTCAGTTTTAGTTTAGCCAGCTTCTTCAAAAAAACATTTGTGCTGCTTTACAATTTTCCTCCAGCAGATGCTGAGTAGAGCTGAATTATGGACAGAATATTATCACAATGCTTTTTCTGTATTGAACAGTTTTAGTTTCTGAGATGATAACTGTTATGCCAGATAATGATTATATTAATGAACACAATGTCCTGGAGAAATTTCAGTCTGGTATTAGGGTGAACCACAGACTAAGACGGCCCTTTTGAGATTTTAAATGATTTTAGATTAAACTATGTTGCTCCGAGGGTGACAGTGCTGGTTCTACAGGATCTAAGCGCTGCCATTGATACAGTAGACCACACGATTCTTTTAACCCGTTTAAAACAGATTGGCGTCTCTGGTGCTGTTCACAAATGGTTCACATCCTATCTAACAATCAGGACTTTTATGGTAAGTTTAGATACCTGCTCCTCTAAGGTCCACAAGATTACATGTGGTGTGCCTCAGGGTTCAATTTTAGGCCCAGTGCTTTTTAACCTTTATATGGAGCCTCTTGCCAGTGTCATCAGAAGACATGGAGTTAAAGGAACATGGGGCAGGATTTGTAAATAAAATAAACATCCATGTCCAGTTTTTTAATGCTGTTGGGTGATGAAGCGTTATAAACCAAAAAGAATGAGCCCACCCACGTATCGTTCCATTTTCTTACGGCTGTGACGTCAATTGGCACGGCTTGCGCGTTCTCGACAGCTTTAAAAGAGGAAGAAAAATGGTTGCAGATCTCCATTGATTTAATTGTGAGAATGGATTCTTCTCTTCTGCAACTGGGAAATGACCAAGGATGACTCACAGCCCACTAAAAAGTGTCACTAAGAAAAAGAAGTATGTCACTGTGAAGAGGTATGTTTTTTTTGTGAAGTGTTTGTGTGCACTCCCGTGCCGCTGGCTGCAGTTACTTGCAGCGCCAGCCGTGTCGCCCGTGAGTTTCATTTGTACATTCTGCCCCATGCTCCTTTAACTTTCACAGTTATGCTGATGATACACAGTTGTACATCTCCGTGTCTCCCGATGACACACTGCCAATGAATGTACTTTTAACTGCATTTTAGACATTGAATCTTGGATGGCAGAAAACTCCAGGTCAACCAGGACAACACTGAATTTTTTATCATCGGTCTTGAAGCTCAGAGAGAGATACTTTTACCAAACCTACAATCACTGTCTTTTAATCCTTCTTTACAAGTGAAGAACGTGGGCGTCATATTTTACTCTGAGCTGACATTTTTCCCTCATATTAAAAATATCACCAAAATAGGTTTTTATCATCTAAAGAACATTGCCAGAGTCTGCCCCATTCTCTCTTGGTACAACATGCTTTTATCACCAGTAGAATTGATTACTGTAATGCCCTGCTTTCTGGTCTTCCCAAAAAGAGTATCTCAGGTTTACAGCTTCTACAAAATTCAGCAGCACGTGTCCTGACGAAGACCAGGAGGCGGGAGCATATTACACCTGTTTTAAATTCACTGCATTGGCTACCCGTAGGTTTTAGGATCGATTTTAAGGTTATTTTAATGGTTTTTGAGTGTCTTAATGGTCTTGGGCGTTCTTATCTTTCATAACTGCTTTTACCATATGAACCTTTGCAGTCTCTGCACTCTTCTGGGAGCTGTCTCCTTGTCATCCCTAAAGTCAGGACACACACTTATGGTGAGGCGTCTTTACATTATTATGGCCCTCACTTCTGAAACAGGCTGCCGGAGGACCTCAGGGCCGCAGAGAACATTTATGTTTTTAAGAGCAGGCTCAAGACTCACCTTTTTAGCCTAGCTTTTAACTGATTATTGCTTGATGTTATTTTCAGTTTTTTACTGCGTAGTCTTATCATTTAAATCCCCTGTAATTTTTATACTTTCATCTGTTATTTCAATCTTCCTGCCAGTGTTTCCTCTGTGGGAGCCCTCTGCCTCGGGGGTGGTGGTCAACTGTGGCTGCTCTCCAGGTAGCGCTTGGGTGAAGGTGGGGGTCTCAGCCTTGCCTCCTTGTGTGCCTCAGCTGCTGCGGTTGATCTGCTACTGTTGGCACAGATGGCTCCCTTGATGGCGTTTCCTTACCTAACCTATATGCACTTGGCCCAATGTCCTTTTTATTGTTGTTCTTAAGTGTTTGTGTGCATGGGAGTTGGGTTGGGGGGAGGGGGGTATAACTGTGATCATGCTTTTAAATCTTTGGGTGAGGGATGGGAATATGGTGTATGTAGGGTCATTTTAATCTGTAAAGAACTTTGAGTTGCAACTCCTGTATGAAAAGCACTTTATAAATAAAGTTTGATTGATAAAATATAGAAACCTGCAGGACATTATGGGTTAATAATTAAACTTTCTGGTATAACACTATTTTGACATACAAATACAATTTGCAGTACTGTTAATGCCCAAATAGGCTTGAGTAGACCTGAAAATAATGCAAATCAAGTTCATACTACTTTCGGCAATCTCTTTTTCATCTAGTAAAAATGAATAAATGTTATTGTAGGTACTTCTATTAGGAATGTATCATGTATCGTCTGTCATATTGAATTTAAAATTTGCCTTTGTGATAGTTTTTGAAATTTTTTGTTTCTCAACATATTATTAGAATTATATTATTGCCCAGGTCTAGCTGCAGTTAAAGACTCCATAGCGTTGAGCAGCCCTCATATGTTTACATTATTATTTCTTTATTTAACCAGGAAAGACCCAATGATTTAAAATCTCATTTACAAGGATGACCTGCCATACCTCCCAAACCACCTCTTTGAAGGGAAATACTGTGTAATAGTTGCTATGAAGACTTGCTTACCCCAAGATTCCACCTTTTGCTGCTGTTCTCTGACAGTGAGCTTTGATTTTATTACCTCCCTTACCATCTTCATCACCTCGCGTGGTGGCAAAATAATTCAATTTAATTCAATTCAAAAATACTTTATTGATCCCAGAGGGAAATTAAGTGTTGTTGTAGCTCACACAATTAATTCTTTACAGAGTTGTTGTAGATCATGATGGCTGTGGGCAGGAAGGATTTCCTGTAGCGGTCTGTGTTGCAGCGAAATTGAAGAAGCCACCAACTGAAGACACTGTTGTTGCAGGATAGTCTCATGAAGAAGATGCTCAGGGTTGTCCATAATTTTTTTGATTTTATGAAGAATCCTTCTTTGCTTCATTATCTCCAGTGGTTCCACAGTAGTGCCAAGAATAGAACCAGCCTTCTTCATCAGGTTGTTTGGCCTGGTTGTAAGTCCCTGGCTCTGATGCTGCTACCCCAACAGATGATGGCTGAAGAGATTGCACTCTCCACAACAGACCACAACAGTAGAAGATATGCAGCATCTTGCCACAAACCTTGAAGGACCTAAGCTTTGGTGAGAGTACGGTCCCCTGTGGTGCTCCTGTGCTGCTGACCACCTGGTTTGACACACAATTCTTCAGTCTTACAAACGTTGATCTGTTTGTCAGGTAGTCATTAATCCAAGCGATTTTTGAAGGCTCCACCTGTGTCTTCAGGAGTTTCTGACAGAGCAAATCAGGATGAATTGTGTTAAATGCACACGAGAATTTAAAGAACATGATCCTCACAGTGCTGCCTGCTTTGTCCAGAGGACAGTGGCTTGGTTAAAGCAGGTAGATGATGGCATATTCAACTCCAACTCCACAGCGATAAGCAAACAGCAGCGAGTCCTGATATGTTCTAGTTTGCTTACTCAGGGGGCAACAGCAGTGGGAGGGTGAGGCAAATGGGGTAGCAGCATCTCCTGACTTGGTTGAAGACAAACTTGTTAAAACAGAAGAGTCCATGACTGAGGTGATGGATAAAAAATCAGAGGTGTGACAGGAAAGCTGTGGGTCAGAGGAGGGTGTAATGTCTGTTTGACTGGCGACAGGGGAGGGGGATGCTAAGCTAGTTCATGAACTGAACCTATTGAAGAATGTGTTCAGTTAACTGGCTCTGTCCAAACTTCCATCTATCCAATCCTTCCTGTGCATAAATCCTGTGAGCTTTTTCATTCCTGACCAGACATCTCTGATATTGTTCCTCTGTAGTTTGTTCTCCAGCTTCTTCCTCAATGCCTCCTTGCTGTCTCTGATGTTGTTTGCCACACTCCCAGTTGCTTTAAACTTTTTATTTCTGTAAATGGCAACAAGTTTTGAACAAGAAGCTGCTTTTTTCATGATTTATGAAGATAAAGACTTAGTTTTCTCACTTAAATGGCATGTTACCTTGTCTAGAACATTTCTTGGCAAAGCTAAGACAACTGTGTCTCTGCGTAATTTAATATTTATGTCCAGGGAAACTACAAGTCCTAAACTACCAATTTAAATTTCCTTGATACTCATCAACTTTAAATATACAGTATTAATCAAAAATCCTTCAGGTAGATTTATGCTACACTACAGTATCTTTAGGAACTTTTACAGGTGCCAATAAAAATGGTTCTAGAATATCTACTTTTTTCTTCACTGCATAAATGGCCTCAATGTGAGATTATGCTAATGCACTAATTTTGGAAAATATTTTAGGGCTATTTACACACCTTTACCATGGTTGCCAATAAGCATGGTGTGAACTGTATTTAATAAGCATAAGTAAGGAGTATATTATTATATTAAATGAGGTTTATAGTATTTAATTAGAAATGATATGCACATTAAGCTTACAGTCATTCACCAAGATGGTGATTTCTTGGTTGGGATCTAACACTTTAGTCATAAACGCAGTTTTACAGTAGCGCTCTCTTCACATTTTATTAATGACACAGTGGTAGCTTTTATAGCTGGTATCTTTAATGTGGCTTTATGCGCCATAGGCAGCCGGGTACTGACTGGGTGATTGTATTTTTCAGCAGCTGAAGTGTGACTGCACCACAGAGCAAGGCAGTGGGATGCAATGAATATTGCTTAAACCATTACCACTGAGAGGCCCAGCGAATCATGAGCTGCTGCAGTTGCTTGTTGACTAAATAGATCATGACTTCACTGATGCTGTAAATAAAAGTCTCAGTCTAATGAGTTTCTGCTGTATTTTCTGCCTGATAGTATTTGTTGATCTCCAAACTTGTGTTGAATGCTGTACAGATTCTGTTTCATCCCATGTACAGTATGTAAACATATTGTATATATGTTTTTGTTGACATAGCGATGAATCTGTAATTAATCTGCCACGCCTCTAAGCATCAGCCCACTTTACAATGCTGTGAAGAAGTATTTTTTCCCTTACAGATTTCTTCTGTTTTTGTTTTTTTCGTCACACTCAAACCCATCAGATTTTTTAATTGTTTAACCCCAAGGGCTTGGACTGGGGCGCATTCTTGTTGATTGAGAGCTCCCACTTGTGGATACGCAAATCTATTGCGTATATGATTATTTTTGTTGTAGAGGATGGGGAGGGATCTAGAGGAAATATAAATTCTGAAAGATATACTTGATATCATAGAACAGGGTCAGATAGTCCAATTTAAGCATTTCTAAGTTACTTTAAAAATAAACCCTAAATATACTCTGAACTACCTTTTCCAGCTTGAATGGAAAATCTGTGTGAAATGATTAAAAAAAGTGTAATTTTTGGCCGTAAAGCTAACATTTCAGAAAAAGAACACCACACATACAGTCAATCTTGTAAGTGAGATGTTGATGGTCTGAGGCTAATTTGCTGCTTCATGACTTGGACGACTTGCTGTTAGTGATTAAATTAAGAAAATCCTTAAGGAGAATGTCCAGCCATCCGTTTGTCACTCTAAACTCAAACACACTTTAGTTGCGCTACAGGACAATTATTCAAACCACATTGGTAAGTCTACATGGCAATGCCTTACAAATTTAATTCAGTTTATTTATATAGTGCCAATTCACAACACATCTCAAGGTCATCTCAAGGCACTTTACAAGAAATGTAATTTCATTTCTATCATACTTACATTCCAATAAATCATTTAGGTCATTATTCCAATGAGTTTATACGTTTTCTATCTAAGGAAACCCAGCAGATTGCATCGAGTCAATGACTTGAAGCATTCACTCCTGCTGGACAAACATGAATGTGAAAATGAAAATGAATGTTTTAGAGAAGCCTAGTCAGAGTTTGGACCTAAATCTGATTGAGATGCTGTTGTATGACCTTAAACAGGTGGTTCATTCTCAAAGCCCTCCAATGTGCCTGAATTTTACAAATTCAGCTAAGAATAACGGAACATTTCCCCCACTGCTACAGTATCTTAAAGAAGTTATAAAAAAGTCTTAAAGTTATTTATAATTGATGATTGAAGGTAATTCTCGCTGGCAGAGGGGCCAAGCCTGATATTAGCTTTCAGAGCAATTTCTTTTTTCTTTTTTCTTTTTTTTTACATGGGGACAGGTTGGTTTGGATGCATCTTCCACCCTATAAATAAAATCCTCATTTTAAAACTCTATTTTGTGTTTACACAGGTTATTTTGGTCTGAATTAAAATTACTTTAGTGATCTTGAACATTTTTGGGCGACCTAAAAGCAAAAACAACACATCTAAAGTCCTTGGCTCAAACCTTTACCTTTTTTCATTAATTACATTGGGACAAAAAAGGATTTAGCAGCCACTAACTGTGCAAGTTGTCCCATTTAAAAATATGAGAGAGGTCTGTAATTTTTATCATAGGTACATTTAAACTGTGAGAGACAGAATGTAAAAGAAAAATCCAGAAAATCACATTGGATTATTTTTTTAAAGAATTTATTTTTATAAAGGTGCAGACAATAGGTATTTAGCACCTACAACCAAGCAACAATTCTGGCCCTCACAGACCTTTCACTCCTTCTTTAAGAACCGCTTCTATCCTCCACTTGTTACCTATATTAATGGCATCTGTCCACACCTTCAGACAGTTAGACTCCAACCTCCACCATGGCCAAGGCCAGAGAGCTGTCCAAGGACACCAGGGACAAGATTGTACACCTGCACAAGACTGGGATGAGCCAATCCACAATAGGCAAGCAGCTTGGTGAGAGGAGATCAACGGTTGGAGCAGTCGTTAGAAAATGGAATAAATACAAGATCACTGACAATCTCCCTCAACCTAGGGCTCCATGCAAGATCTCACCTCATGGGGTACACATGATATTGAGAACAGTTAGGAAAAAGCCAAGACCTACACAGGGGGGACTGGTCAATGACCGGAAGAGAGCTGGGACCACAGTAACAAAGGTTACTATTAGTAACACACTACATTGTCATGGATCAAAATTGTGCAGTCTCCCTGCTTGGGCCAGCACATCTTCAGTCCCAACTACAGTTTGCAAGAGACCATCCGGATGATCCAGAGGAGGATTGGGAGAATGTCATGTGGTCAGATGAGACCAAAATAGAACTCTTTGGTTTAAATGCCACTCACCTTGTTTGGAGGGAGAAGAATGCTGAGTTGCATCCCAGGAACACCATATTGACTGTGAAGCATGGGGGTGGAAACATTATGCTTTGGTGCTGCTTTTCTGCAAGGGGACAGGACGACTAATCCGTATTCAGGTAAGGATTAATGGGGTCATGTATCGTAAGATTTTGTGCAAAAACATCTTTCCAATAGTGAGCGCATTGAAGATGAAACGTGGCTGGATCTTCCAGCATGACAATGATCCCAAACACACCATCCGGACAACAAAGAAGTGGCTACGTAAAAGCCACTTCAAGGTTCTGAATTGGCCTAGCCAGTCTCCAGACCTTAATCCAACAGAGACTGTGTGGAGAGAGTTGAAAGTCTGTGTTTCCCAGCAACAGCCCCAAAACATCACTGGTCTAGAGAAGATCTGAATGGAAGAATTGGCCAAAATAGCAGCTACAGTGTGTGCAAACCTGCTGAAGACCTACAGGAAATGTTTGACCTCTGTCATTACCAAACAAGGTTACTTTACAAAGAATTTCAATTAAATTTTGTTATTGACCAAATACGTGTTTTCTGAACCATTATACAAATAAATTCTTTAAAAATCATACAATGTGATTTCCTGGATTTCTTTTCACATTCTGTCTCTCACAGTTAAAGTGTACCTATGATAAAAATTGCAAACCTCTCTCATATTTTTAAGTGGGAAAACATGCACAATCAGTGACTGCCAAATACTTTTTTGCCCCACTGTAGATAAAAGGGTAATTCAATTTTCAAAGAGTTCCTCACAGATCACAATGTGTCTTAAATTCTGGCTGATGCCAAGAAAAATTACTTCACATTGCAATGGACATCTGGCTGTAAATCACCTGCCTAAGAAGCTGCTCAAACTCTCAGCACAGCGGCTTATTTAAAACGCAATAAACCTGCCAGCATGGAACGATCTGTATTAAGAGAAATGATATGTCAATCACAAATTAAGCATTTATCTTTGTTTGCTTTGTTTCCTGAACATTTTTACACTTGATGGAGTATTCCAAGGAGGCTTTTAGTAACTTTTGTCATGAAGCAATCTGTCACTGCCGAAATGGCAGCCAACAAGACTCAGTGGAGCCTGTGCAGCTCTGAGCAGTCCCGCTCACAGATGTTACTCATAACTCCCTATTTTGTCTTCATTACCATTCATCTCCCAACAGAACCACACATTGGCCCTGATCTCATACATTACTCCTCAGTGAATCTGTTCACGTCAAGGGGTCAGTGGATTGTTTATAAACAGCCGTGATTTCCTCCCAGACGCTTATGGTATGTGTTTGGGTGTGTACCTGTGAGAGGAGAAGCACTTGGGTTTGCCCAAGTATTGACGTGTGTGTGTGTGTGCACCCTTAAACAATAATGATGATTGGTGATTTGTGGCAAAAACTGTGCTGCTGACCCTACTTGACTTCTTTTGCATCTACTTCCTACCTTGTTTACCTTTTTCCTTTACACACATGCACACGCATACACAGACACACGCACACAATACACACACTTGCTCACACATATACACTACACCAGTACCTGCTACCTGTGCCTCAGTGTAGCTACGGAGAACTTGCACAGCAGTGTCTGGAGACAGCATTGTAAAGCTGCAGGATGTTGATGGGAATTGTTAAGACAGTAATTATTATTATTTCTGCAGTAACGCTCTTGCATAACGATCACAAAGCAAACCATGTGCTTCATGTCACCCATTTCTGATGCTTACTTACTCTTTGGCATTCAAACTTACACTACAACAATTCCCCAGCAGAGTAATTACTGCCTTGTTTGCCTCTCCATCAGCTTACTTTGTCTAAAAACTCTAATGTGAACGTCGTCACTCATAATGTTGTCTCTGATGTTCATGGGCCCCCAGCTGGTAATGGACCTTATTTGAGGGTGGTGCATTTCATGGCTTTCTACAGCTGTTAATGTTCAGAGGAGTGATCTGAGGCTCTGAACTTCAAAGGCACAGAACGTGTTCAGGTATGATGAAAAGTGACATTTAGTGCTACCCTGTGGACATATTGGTCTGTTGGAGGTTCGGTTTGTTCTCTATATGTGGTTCTTTTGTCAGTGGTTTGTCAGATTTGTCTACTTATCATTCCTGCATCACTATATCTTCTTTAAGGATGAAGAAACAGCTTGATTGTTGTTTATGAGGATACAAATCTATTTGTATTCCTCAAAGCAGAATTTGTGAGTAAAGATTTGTGCAATAAATCATAAAAACCTCAGCCATTTGATTTGTTTCCTGTTTTTGGTAGAGATACATTGATCAGAATTTTCTGTCTAATTTGAAGTTTTGTAAAGCCAACATAAGCTGAGTTTAGACTGTTTGGTTCTCTCTTTAAGAATTATATTATAAAAAATATAAACAGCATTGAAATATTAATGTTAGCCTTGCCGTAATGAGCACTCATTAATTATCTATGTTACAAGCAGAGGGGAAGTCATGCTCTATGTAGGAGAAAGCAGTTACTGTAAAACAAGGTTTTACTAAGTTTTTAAAATAAATACAAATATAATGGTGTTGTTACTTTAAACCATCTCCAGCATTTCGCATTAACAATGATCACAGTTAGGACAGCTAACAGTGCTGACACAGCACTTCCCGTATGTTTTCCTTGGAGAATATTGAAAGAACTACATTAATTTCATTAAAGTACATCTCATCCCATCTTTACGTTGCCTCGGGGATTTCCAAAAGGCTATGAACTTCCCTGCTTGTATCATGACAGAAGTTAAAAATTCAACAAATCAACTCTTTATGTTCAGTTGTAACTTTCCTGATATCTGATGAAAGTTTTGCTCTCTCTCACTCACTCACATCTAGAATGAACAGCATGTTCATTCTATTCACAGATGTTTAGAAATCATATAGAAAATAGTTTCTTTTTAAATTGTCTTTTTATGTCTGTGCTTCTTCTAACTTTATTTTTAAACACCGTACCTGTACTTTTGATAGTATGTAAAACTGTATTTATACTGCAAGTTTCAAGATGCAAATCACAAAAGAAAAAAGCGAAAATATTAAATATCAACAAACAACAAATAGTTAAGCAATTTTAAAATATGGTGTTTTTTGTAGTATTTCTGAAAGATAGTTCTCAAACTCCCTAGGACATAGTTACAAGGTCCTTGGATTGTTGCTCCAAAGGATCTGTCCCCTTTAGTTTTCATCCTTGTATGTAGTGCAACAAGCAGACCCTTGTCCCAAGATCTCAGGGACATGCTAGGTCCATACTGATGTAATGCTTCTGAGATAGACCAATGCTTGACAATTTATAGATATTGTAGAGCACCAAGCTCTTGCAGTGTACTCTGAAGTGCATGTAGCACCAGTATAGCTGGACAAAAAAGCTGTGTGACTTGAGAATGCTTAGTTGACTTGATCAGAAACCTTTTTATTTTTATTTTGAACAACCCGCAGATGGTCCAAGGCTGTTTTGTTCAGACAGGTGAGACAACTGTGACTATTATCCAGTGTCTAAGAAATAAATGCACCAATTAAAAATGTCCAGCTCTGAGCATGAAGTAATGACTCAACTTAGCAAACCAACAGATCGGACAACAACATCTAAAGTAAAACCATAGTTAAACTATAACCTGATGGATAACTTAGCACAAGACTTAATTTGTGCCCCACTACTAGAAATCCAATTTGATCTAGATGAAAAGAAAGGATTTTAGGGTATTTTCCCCTTCCGTTTAAGAGCATATGTAAAAATTCCAGCTTAGTGACCTATTAGGATTTAAAAGAGATGTATACCTAAATATAATCCAAATATGTCCAGCAGTGATAAGAAATGCCTTTAAAAGTGTTCAACAGGTGCCAAAGTGGTAGCATCTACGCCAAAATAACAAGGACCCTATAGGGGAACCCTGAAGTATACCATCACAGAGTGGACAGAGCTACAGACAATGAACGGCCTGATAGATATGAAGAAAATCACTTTAAGGCTGATGCTGATTCTAAGTGGGTGTTATGGACAAAAATATCACCTTTTTGTGTTTGTGAATACGTTTCTATAATTGTCACAATATAGATTAAAATGAAAATTCTACTTTCTAACATAGTATCTGTTTTAAGACAAACTTAAAAAAAATTAAGATAGGTAAAATATTTTTTTAGTGCATGTGTAGTTTTTAGGTTCTTTTTTTCTGTTGAGGTTTTCAGCTTCTACCTGATGCATTTGCTCTTTGTTTATCACACTGAAAAAAGAGAATGCAGCTCCAACCTAAATAAATTGCTTCAATTGGTAACAAATAATGATTTAAGTTTATCCAAGTGAATCTATTAAGTTTGTTCAACTTCATGACTTAATAAACTTAATACATTTAGATTAAGATAATTCAATTATTTGTTACCAATTGAAGCAATTTATTCAATTGGATAAACAGTTCTCTTTTTTGGAGTGCAATTTATCCTTCCCTGGATTTTTAGGTTTCTTCACTCTGCACACGTTTCTTGTCATTTGGTCTTTATTTACATCATCTCTACTTAAACAACCCTACCTGCAGCACAGTTTCTGTATTTTTTTCCTCACAGGAGTTCGTATGTTGGATGGGGAAGTGACAGATGTGGTGGAAGCTCACTCTCTAAGCCTTAACCCTCAGCACATCCACATTTACAGTGCCAGCTGGGGCCCTGAGGATGATGGCAAGTCGCTGGATGGCCCTGCCAAACTAGCCAAAGAGGCTTTCCTTCAAGGCATAACCGAGGTTGGTTAGAACATAACTTGTAAAATGTAAGCTCTGTTTCTAAAAATGCTGAAATATTTTAGATTGAATCCCAGCTAAACATTTTACAAGAAGCTCAAAATGTGACGGCCTAACCCCTTCATTGTGAAATAAATTGTCCAGATTTTTTAAATATTGATTTTATTACTTTACATGAGTCTTAAACGGAAAATCATTTTGAATCCAAAAAAATATTATTTCATATAGAAGTTATTTTACTGTCCACGTACATGGACAGTGCGCAACAAAGGGGTTAAAAAGAATAAAGAGTAAAGACAGAAAATATGGACCATTCTGTGGCTTTAATGTAAAAAAAAAAAATAAACAGATTTTTCAAGTACATCATAACAGTAATTATTTTAATGGCAGAAGGATATTTAGAAGATATTATGCAACACTACAAAGAGTTTAAATGATCTCCAACTTGAAAATTTTTATAAAGCGTATAATGTTGGTCATATTTGTAACAGTATTTGATCATTTCTTAGTGATTAAAAAATATTTATCAAGTTAGAAAAAAGTGGATTTTACAATCTTATCACGTGGTTATATTATTGATTGCAAAAATGTTTTTTTTTACTATGTCATTTACAAGATAATGCTTACAAACATCTCAAACAGATTTTTTAAAATGTTTTTAAGTTTCAAAAACTGATCGATCTTAATATTATGTCTGTAAGGTTATAAACAACATATTCCTTTTTTAGTATGTTATACATTTTTAAACGTTGGTGTAGATTCTCAGTCATCCAGGACATGATATTCTTGAGAGTTTAAATGAAAATGAAATGTCTTGAAATTCAAGACAACAAGAAAAGTCCAGTTGCCTTCACTTAAGCTGTCAAGAATATTTTTAAACATATTTTTTTAATGTTTCAAGTTAGAAAATTATCTTACAAATATATGGAAAGCATGTAATAAATTTCAAGATGTAATGTAAAAACTAATGTTAAATATTTCAAGCTGATTTATGTTTTTCAAATAACTCCTCTATCTTGAGTGAAAGCCTTCAAAGCAGTCAGGACAGAGTGCAACCTGACATGTAACACAGATGAATCTTGTCTTCATTGGGGACCTCTCAAAGCGGCACCTCATGGCATTCTTGATGGGTGCGCTTCTTGGCCAGTGCTGCCCAATCTCATGAACAGTATTCACCTGATGCGTTCTCTTTGGAGACTCAGTCAGACTCGACCTCCCCCTGTGCCTGTCCATCTTAGACCTAGCATTGATCAGACATTGTGCTATTCATGATGGATGGTACTGGCACAAAATCCCCTCCTCACAATCTCTTAATATTACTCTTTCCACAACATGCACACCATTCATTGGGCTCTATATATTTCTGTAATGTTGTCATATATAGGCAGTTCACATCATTTATAACATGTAGTTAGGTCATTATTTATGTTTATATGTTTACCAAATGTTTGTTCCTTTGTAATTTAAAGTAGTTAAATTAATATTTGAATAATGCAAATAAAAAAACGTCCTAGTTACATAATCAGATTTTTGGTCATTTAACTCCTCTGTTGCGCAACGTCCACATACGTGGACAATTGGTTTTTAGGGTCTGCAAACTATATTTTACATGACATTTCATTTCTAAAAACAGAATTGTTCAACATACTCTCCTTTACACCATAATATTTTTTTAACCTGATTTTGCCTTCTCGAGTAGAAATTTTTTTGTACAGATATGCCTGAAGCATTCAGCACATGGCCATTACGGTCAGCCATGTTGAATTGATGATGTCATCAAGCAGTCAAAATTTCAAATATAAGAGGATACATATTATTAATATATTGCAATGGATCTACTGTCACTGCCCTCAAGTGGATTAGTGTATATCAACATGATTAACAAATAGAAAACAGAGTTAAAGTTACTGTCCACAGATGTGGAGGTTGCGCATGAAAGGGTTAATGGGTGATGTAGTTTTAGAAAGAGAAACCTGGTAAGACAACAGAATAAATTTCAAGCTATGTGATAAACATAGTAAGTAACATAAAGTAATTGGGTATAAAAGTGGATCACAGAAGATTAGATTTTATGCAATAAATGTTTGAAGAGTTTCATATATTTAAATGGAGTAAAGTATTTGAAACAAAAAAATAGCAAGGAATGTAATAAATTATACTCCAATAAAAGATTCTGAGAATTGATTGGTTCCAGTCTTCAAGCTCTTGCGCAGCATTGCATCAGATTCTGACACGATTCGGTAGATTAAATCACTGCATGGTCTAAGGAACACTTCTACACAAATGTAAGCTGAAGCTCTACCATAAAAAGAAACAGGAATCATATAAGGTTGCTTACAATTGTGTTTTACAAGAGTTTTAGAAGAGTTTCCATGCAAAGCTGTCCTACCTGCAATCAAAAGCTGCTGCACACTGAACCTTTTCCAGTTCATAATAACAGATATATGAGAGAGTTTGAGACTGCGAAGAAACTGAAATGCTTGAAAACTTTATATTACAGCCCCAGAAAATGATGAGAGGACATACCATGAAAAAGCATATAGTACAATCAGTGCCTACGTATTCATAGGGCATCCTACACAGTGTTGAAGAAAATGGAAAAGTGTGGCTTTTCTCTTTAGTTGTTTACTAGGTCTGAGTAAGCATGAAAAAATAAAACTTCATCTGAAATACCTGTCCTAGACTACGCAGTATGCATGAGAAATATCTGCATTTCTAAAAATAGATAGTTCCAATCAGAGTGCTTTTATGCATAAACAATGCACATAGTTGCCATTCTGCATCCACCAGGTCTTGGATTTATTTATGCAAGCTGCCTATGTTTGTTTTTTCCTCATTAACCAACCAAACAACCTGATGTATGCATGTAAAACATGTTTTCTGGATATAAATTACTGGGGTGATAGAAAACCAGGTGGTGACAGGAGGTAATTTATAAAGGCATCATTTTATAAAGGTATCAATTTCTTAGAAGTCGTCTGTCTGTCTGTCTGTCTGTCTGTCTGTCTGTCTGTCTGTCTGTCTGTCTGTCTGTCTGTCTGTCTGTCTGTCAGTCAGTATTATCCCATTTTACAATCCCCAATCTATCCATCTGTCCTTCTGTATATCATATTGGAAGCCTGACACCTACAGAATTCATGTTGAACCATGGTATATACACTCAATGGCTACTTTATTAGGTACACCTTGCTAGTACTGGGTTGGACCCCCTTTTTCCTTCAGATCTGCCTTAATCCTTTGTGGCATAGATTCAACAAGGTACTGGAAACATTCCTCAGAGATTTTGGTCCATATTGACATGATAGCATCACACAGTTGCTGCAGATTTGTCGGCTGCACATCCATGATGTGAATCTTTCGTTCAACCACATCCCAAAGGTGCTCTATTGGATTGAGATCTGGTAACTGTGGAGGCCATTTGAGTATAGTGAACTCATTGTCATGTTCAAGAAACCAGTCTGAGATGATTTGAGCTTTATTGCATAGCACCTTATCCTGCTGGAACTAACCATCAGAAGATGGGTACATTGTGGTCATAAAAGGATGGACATGGTCAGCAACAATACTCAGGTAGGCTGTGGCATTGCAACAATGCTCAATGGGTACTAAGGGGCCCAAAGTGTGCTAAGAAGATGTCCCCCACACCATTACACCACCACCACCAGCCTGAACCATTGATACAAGGCAGAATGGATCCATGTTTTCATGTTGTTGACGCCAAATTCTGACCTTACGAATTGTGCGAATTGTAGCCTCAGTTTAGCTGACAGGAGTGGAACCAGGTGTGGTCTTCTGCTCCTGTAGCCCATCTGCCTCAAGGTTCGACGTGTTGTGCATTCAGAGATGCTCTTCTGCATACCTTGGTTGTAACGAGTAGTTATTTGAGTTACTGTTGCCTTTCTATCAGCTCGAACCAGTCTGGCCATTTTCCACTGACCTCTGGCATCAACAAGGGCATTTTCACTCACAGAACTGCCACTCACTTGATATTTTCCCTTTTTCGGACCATTCTCTGTAAACCCTAGAGATGGTTGTGCGTGAAAATCCCAGTACATCAGCAGTTTCTGAAATACTCAGACCAGCCTGTCTGGCACCAACAACCATGCCACGTTCAAAGTCACTTAAATCACCTTTCTTCCCCATTCTGATGCTCGGTTTGAACTGCAGCATATCGTCTTGACCATGTCTACATGCCTAAATGCATTGAGTTGCTGCCATGTGATTGGCTGATCAGAAATTTGCATTAATGAGCAGTTGGACATGTGTGCCTAATAAAGTGGCTAGCAAGTGTACATTCCATAAGCCGACCTTAACTTCTGTAAATTTGTGTTTGGATAAATATGAGACTTTACAGTAGAAATATCTGTTATAGTGCTTTAGATGACGTGCAAATGGCTACATTACAATAAAAAATAAGGCACACTGATTACTTGACTCATTTCAATAACTACAGCTAAAAAGAGACTTTAACTTAAAGCCAAAGAATTAATTAATCTTTCCAAATCAACACAAAGCCTTAGTTAGCACCCTTAAACTCCTGGGCCCTCATTTATCAAACGTTTGTAGAAACTGTCCTATATTCTATGCTATGAATGAAATTTAGATTGTTTGTACAAACAGTCAAAAGCCAGATTTATCAAATATGGAGTGGCCTCTCATACACGTTTCTCCGCAATCAACTTCTGATAAATCCCACATGTGCGTACCTAGGTGTGCGTGCCCATTCAGTCATTTGCATACAGAAACACCCTCAATTAACAATATTTGGTCACACCGCATCCTCTGACACATGCATGAAGTCCTTGCGTTCTTCCTGGGAAATAATGGCTAAGAGAACGAGGAAAAGAATTTCAGTGACTCCGAGATCAAGGTGAAACATAAGTGGAGCAAAAAAAGAGTCATGATGAACAGACATTTAGAAAATTGTCATAGTTGACGCAAATTCATTTTAACACTAATAGTCTTTGCCCTCTGTTATTAGCAGTTCCTCTGTTTCATGTGTCCCCCCTCCAGCCTGCAGCAGTTATTATCCTGCTGCAGACATAAAATAATGTGGCAAAGAATAATTGAATTTGCTGTTATTACCTTCTGTGGAAATACTTAGCTTCTTTGAACAAATTAAAACAGTTAAGTCTGTCCCAAACATTGCTGTTTGGTACTATCAGCTCAGGGGTAACCAATAAAAAAAACACTGCTTGGGAGAAATTGACAGCGGCAGTAAATGCGGTCGAGACAGTGACACTCGTGTAGCCATGCATTATTGGAGACACTGCTTTAGCTGGCATCAGTGTGCATGGAGACAGTGACAACCCACCTCACCAACAAGCAGGACCATCCTGTTCCCACAGTACAGTTAGCAAACCTTTTATTTATAAGTGTAACAACATCCTTTTAAACTGAAGTGCTTGATGTGACAAGTAAAAAAGCATATGGGGATCGCAGACCTCCGTGAAGCATGAAGCTCCTAAGTGTACATTAATGGGAAATAAAATTTACTTTTTTGATTTTAGCAAATGGCTGCAATGAAACAAAAAGTGACAAATTTAAAGTGGTCTAAATACTTTCCGTACCCACTGTAAGTATGGTTGATTATGAGGGCCCTGGAGTTTATATAGAAGAACAAAGTAACAACGAGTGGTAGAGAGGGTAGACCATTTTATAATTGTGGCTCCTGCTCCTAAGAACAATAATGTCTGCCACTTCTTTAGACTACGCAAACAAATCACAAGCAAGACACAATTAAGTCTTACATGAGGAAATATTGTAGCACAAGGCCCTAATACTACACAACAAGGGAAAGACAAGTTATGAACACAAGTTACAGTTAACGTGGCAATCTGCTCTCATTAATCACCGCCCCACAAAGATTGACAGTTTGGCCATGCATGAACAGCAGGTGAGATGGTGAGCTGGCACTCTGGCTTGAACTTTAGGGACAAGACTACAGGCCAGTCAGCCATGATTGAAGTTGAACTGAAGGGAGGGAGCTATTCTACAGGGCAAGCACATCCAAGAATCAGTGTCTAACACCCCTTTAAACAGCCTCATTTGCATAGTGAAAGACAACATTTCTCACAGTTGCGAGGCGAAGACAGCAGCAGCAGCAGAGGGAGGTGACACACATCAATTGGTCTTCTTAGTTGTCAAAGACATACTGGGGGCTGTTAAAACGGGAGGTGATGTAACATAGTAGTAAACATGCTCTGGGAGGCTCAGGATGAATTCACACATAAAATTTTAATTATTATAAATAAGCTTCTTCAGTAGAAACCTCCACAGATGTTTCATCATATTGCAGGAACTTGAATGGTTTACAGATCATTGCATTCTGTTCTTATTTATTAACATGGTTGCCCACCTTTCTTGGCAACTCATGTCCTCTCTTCCATAATTAACCTGAGTATCAAACAGTCAAATGTTATCGGTCATATTTTGTTACCTTGTTCCTCACGGTGTGTAAATAAAATCGATTTTTCAACACCAACAACTGTCTTGTTTAAAACTCAATTATTCATATTTAGTGCAAGCTGTTTCCTTCTGCATTTGCTCCAAGCAAAAATAAATTATTGAAATGAGTGCTTGGAGGTCGTTGAGCCTTTGTCTGCAAAAATAGTTGTGATAAGCAATATGACTTCAGGGTTTAAGTATAAGAAAAATAAATTTAGGTGGAAAACAGTCCAGCACACCACAGAAATCAGCTTTCTGCTGAAAATACATACAGAGCTTTGAAAAAGTATTCATATCCCTTGACCTTTTCACATTTTGACACATTACAGCCACAAACTACAATGTTTTATATTTACATTTTTAAAAGACTGAATCACAATAGCAGATAAAAGGTAGTGAAAGGAAATGGAGTAAGGCATTTCACAAATAAAGCTCTGAAAAGTGTGGGAAGCCTTTGTATTCAGTGACGTTACAATTTTGTTGCATTAAGTGTTTTAGAGTTTGTCTCTACTAGCTGTGCACTAGAGCTGAAGATCTTTGCCCGAACCCATCGGAACCCGATGGGTCGGGCTCGGTCCGGGTTTTAGCAGTCAGCTGATCATCTCATAAGCGTGAACTAGATGCAAAATGGATGCTGAGGAGGTGAAACTGAGGTTAGCCGCTGGTGAATATGTGTTTTTGTTTGCAAATTATTTAATCTGATAATAGGTAGGCCTTCAGTTTCTTTATGTTCACGTTTAAAGAGGGCAGGCTTGTGCAATAGCCTTTATTTTAGAAGTCATGCATGTGAGATAGCCTAATTGACGGTACTCATTTTATTTCATAAAGCTGCTGACTTAAAAAAAAGATTATAAATCGACATGCCTTGATATTATTCTTATAGGCAGGGCCTCATTTATCATTTTAAGCTTCAGATAACAGGCCTATTTGATGGGAATTTCAAACATTTGTCCAGTAAATTGAAAACCTGCAGGTCATGTTGTCCGGTGCAATTTTTTTCTAGCGGAAACCCTGATGTGTGACCTTTTGAATAATGTCGGGCTGTGATCGGGTTCGGGCTTTAATAAGCTTTCAGTTAAAATATACTCTTCAGGCTCTGGCTGAATTCTCTCAGGCCGGGTCGGGCCCAACTTTTACAGCTCGACTGCGCACACCTTGAGACTGACATTTCTGCTCATTGTTGTTTTCAACTTAGCCCAGTAACTTAGGTTTGTACTGAAGAAAAGCATCTCGGGCCAATACGGAGACGCTGATGCATGCTTTTATCACCAGTAGATTTGATTACTGTAATGCCCTGCTTTCTGGTCTTCCCAAAAAGACTAAATCAAGTTTACAGCTTTTACAAAATTCAGCAGCACGTGTCCTGACGAAGACCAGGAGGCGGGAACACATTACACCTGTCTTAGAATCACTGCATTGGCTCCCCGTATGTTTTAGGATCGATTTTAACATTCTTTTAATAATTTTTAAGTGTCTTAATGGTCTTGGGCCTTCTTATCTTTCGGAATTGCTTTTACCATATGAACCTTCGCGGTCTCTGCGCTCCTCTGGCAGCCGTCTCCTTGTCACCCCCAAAGTCAGGACACACACTCATGGTGAGGCGTCTTTCCGTTATTATGGCCCTCACCTCTGCAACAGGCTGCCAGAGAACCACAGGGCCGCAGAGAACGTTCATGTTTTTAAGAGCAGGCTCAAGACTCACCTTTTTAACATAGCTTTTAACTGATTATTATTTATTAAATCTGTTTAATTGCTCTGCATGTTTTATTTGATTGAATTCTTTTTAGTTTAGCTTTTAGCTGGCTATTTATCAATTATTGTTTATCTGCTTTGCATTTTTATTTGATCATATCTTATAACTGTTTTAATTTTAATATTTTAACTTATTTTAGTCTTCCTTCCAGTGTTTCCTCTGTGGGAGCCCTCTGCCTCGGGAGCGGTGCTCTCCAGGTGGTGCTTGGGTGGAGGTGGGGGTACCAGCCCTCCCTCCTCTGGGCTCCCTGGGTCAGTGCCTTGGCTGCTGCTGTTGATCTGCTGCTGCAGATGTAGATGGCTCCCATGATGACGTTTCCTGGCTCATCTGTACTCAGCCCGTTCTGCTTTTGTCTATTGTTTCTTTTATGTGTGTGCGTGCATGGGGGGTATAGCTGTGTTGATGTTTTTTACTTTTGGGCTTTGGGAAAAGGGGGCGGGGGTTGGGGGGTTGTGGGTCATTTTTAATCTGTAAAGCACTTTGAGAAACTTTGTTGTGGTTTGAAAAGTGCTTTATAAATAAAGTTTGATTTGATTTGATCCCCACAGCATGATGCTACCCCCACCATGTGTCGATGTAGGGATGATGCTTTTAAGATCATGTGGTTTGTTTGAGTTATGCCTTTTCTGTATGACTCAGGTCTGTGCTTTGACTAGGCTAACCTAGCATATTATATGCATTGCTTTAAACCATTCCATTATGGCTTTGGCTGTGTTTTTAATATGAGGTGCGTTTCCCTCTAACGGAACCTCTGGGTAATCTTACTTGTGTGTGTTTCTCCTTTACACCGGGCCAGTCAGATAGGGCTGGTTTCCGGGCCATTTCAGGAACCAACCGAGTACCAGCCTTTGGGTATGTATTCAGAAATGGCCCAGTAGGGTCGCTGGATGGTACTTTTGGTTAACTGATGCTGATTGGTTGTAACGCTAGGGAAATTATATCAGCAGATGTTGCCAAACAACCAGCTTTGTAAAATTAGAAGAGTTGCTGGCAAAGCAGTGTATAACAACATAGCAAAAAGAAATGCGGCAACCAACCCTGCTTCTCCGATCGTCGATCTCTTGTTATTCTCTTCTGCTGTGGGCAGCTTTAGGCTATGATCAGTGACACCACTAACTGCTAAAACAATCGCCAAATGCTGGCGTCTTTGCAAATTCCTTAAAGGGCCAATTTCATATGGAGACACAACGGCTGATTTACCCCGTCAGCTTTTCCCTCCCAGTAATGTTCCTAGGCCAGTGATAACGTGCCTATTGTTGTCCTGCTGGAATAGGAACCTCCACCCCAGCCTCAAGTCTTTTGCATCATCTCACAGGTTTTCTTCCACTATTGTCCTGTATTTAGTTTCATCAATCTTCGAATCAACTCTGACCAGCTTCTCTGACCCTGAAGATAAGCATCCCCACTGCATGAAGCTACCACCACCATGTTTGACTGTTGGAATAGTGCATTCAGGGTGCAGCCCACGCTTTTTAGACTTGTAGAAATGAATTAAAACGCTGTAATTTTACCTTCTTTTCAAAATTATGTAGTACTTTGTCATGATCTATCACCCCCACAAAATGTGGAAAGGTTCAGAAGGAAAGAATACGATTGTGGGTCATGTTATAATTTAAATATGAAATTATCATTTTTTCACAGAAATTTCTCTCGGTAACATTTTTTTATAACTTTTTCCCCCCACTAATATTAAAGTAATTTTAATTTTACATAAATAAATTTCAGAGAAGACATGCACGACTTCCACCCTTTAATCACACTATCTTTGTATTTAATGGAGAATATTTCTCTGAGACGTTCCATAGGAAAAGGAGAAACTCAAGGTGAATTTGTTAATTGCCCGTAGATTTAATAGGCTCCAGGAGAATTAGATGTGAAAGAGTTTAGGCCTATTACGCAAGTGTAATGTCATCATTCCTCATGTGTCAAGCTTACAACATCAAAGAACATTAGCAGATCAGTTAAATCAAAAAGATGAGATGGGAGAAAACACAAACAAAGCTGATGAAGGAGTTAGATTCAAAGGCAGTGATAATTGGCATGCAAATGAAGGAAACTGCACATTTTGTCTGGCAATGTATGACTCATAGTTCACATTCCAAAACGTGTACAGCTCCACATATCACGGCATGTTAGTGGAGATAAATTACCTGACAGGAAAACAACTGGAGCCCTCTGGTTCAGTGTGTGTTCTCTTGGCAGCGAGATAACGGCTGGCCCTAAAGTGTTTTCGTCCGGGTATCTGTAAACTGCAGCGAAAGGCGGCGCCGGGTCATAAATTGAGCTGGACGGTTTGGGAGTGTTATGTACGGCTTCTGTTGTGAGCATCCCGTTCGATGGAGACTGCATCCAACACTCAGCAAAATCTAATTTATCCCATCTTCTAAAGAGAGATCATTTGTGAGACGGGGGTGTAAGAATCAATTAAGAAAATTAAATGGATAATCCTTTTTTTTAAAAGCCTGTACCAGCTCATTTAAAGTCTGTCTTCGGGTCCAATTAAGGTCCCTTTGTAGACTTATGAGCTTAACAGTTCACTGATTAACTATGTCAGAGAAAATAACGTCATAGCAGCACTGATAAGGAAGTAAATCTTCGGTAACTAGACAAGCATACCCACTGACAATATTTTTTTCTTTTTGTTTAGTGTGAATCCTTTTTTTCTTATTTTTTTGGTTGCCTAACGCTGATCATATCTGCAAATAGTATTTATAGTACTTAGTACTTATGCCTTGCATAAGTAGTCATACCCTTAGAAACTATTTTACATTTTGTTTGCTTAAAACCACAAACTTCAATGTATTTTAATGAGATATGATAGACTAATACAAAGCAGAACATGATTGTTAAAGTAGACATTTTCTGATTTTATGACAGTAAAGATCTGAAAGGCATGCCTTGATTTGTATTCAGATGTCCTGTCATACTACTTTCACTGCCATTGCAGCTTCAAGTCTTTTGTAGTTGTTTCGTCCAGCATTGCACATATAGAGAATGTAATGTTATCTCATTCTTCTCTGAAGAATAGCTCAAGCTCAGTCATATCGAATGGAGAGTGCCTACAAGATACATTTGCAAGTCCTGCAACTGACTCTCAACTGAATTTAGGTCCAGACTTTGCCTTGTCCATTCTAACAGATTGGTTTGAAATAAAACCATTGTAGCTCATGCTTTATGTTCAGGGTTGTTGTCCTACATAAACGTGAACCTCCAACCGCACTTTACATCGGTTGGATCCTCTAACTGGTTTTCTTAAAGGTTTGCATCATTTTTCGTAGCTCTTTCCTGCCTCTGTTAAAGAAAAGGACACCCATAGCATGATGCTTTCAGCACCATGTTCAAGGAGTAAGGTTTTTGTCTTAAGTGACTAGAATGCCATCTACATTTTGGTGTCCCCCCACGTGTCTTAAGACAAACTGCAAGCAGCAGGTTTTATGGCTTTCTTTTTCAACAGTATCCTTCTTGTAAGTCTTGCATGAAGGCCACATTACTAGAGTCAGTTGTCCTGTCAACGGATTATCCCACCTGAGTACCATGGGATTCTTGGCTACTTCCCTTAATTATTGCTGTAATTGCCCTGGCTGTATGTTTTTATGTGAATAGCAATATGATGCGCTGGATTTTATTGAGGTGTACTAGAATAGAAATGGCTAAAAACATATGCAAAGCTAACTTTTCATAATTTTATTTCAGAAAAAAATGTAAAACCCGCATTTCATTCTCCACTTTCCATATACGTGCTATGTTGTGATGGTCTATCACATAAAATTCTACTTATTCAAGTTTGCGGTTATGTTGCAAAACGTGAAAAGGTTCAAGGGATATTGATCGTTTTTCCAGGTCCTTCATGTTATTATTGCTTGTTGTCTGAACTTTTAGGGGAAGAAGATAATTTTCTTTTTACCGGTCATTCTGCAGTTTTCACACATTAAAAGATTCAGTATAGTTGCATTATTGATTTTGTTTTATTTTTTATGAAAGGCTGAAAACAATAAAAGAAATGTGTTTTTTTTATAATTTGTGCAGTAACACATATATTTCTAACAACATCTGACAGCAGGTCTTGTTGAACTAATCAAAGTTTGTAGAAAAATAAGCATTATCTTCAGGATACTGAGGTCACTCACCAGCCCTGAGGCTGTTTCCGAGCTGTGCAGCCCTGACATCTGATGTGCTGGTGTGCACTGTTTTCCTCTCTATCCGGGCCTCAGGGACACAACTGGACTCTGGCAACAATCAGCAATATTTTGAGATACAGAAGGTCAGTGGTGAAGGAGGTGAGCTGGCAGACTTCTGCCTTAGAAATAAGCTAGAAAACTGAATGGAGACAAAATGATTAAAATGGGACACAGAACTGTCTGCAGTTCAATTTCATCTGTATTTTTTTAGTAAGTAAAAGAGAGCCTGTCAATTTTCAGAGCCTAATTTAATCTAGTGAAGGCAAGTACCTGAAACAAGGGTGTTTATGTCTTGGAACAAATAAACCCACGTATTCATGGTGCTGCTACAAAGATTAAAAAGGGTTTTTGTTAGAAAAATGGTTTATGAAATTTCTGTTTGATACATAATTACCCTCTCAGAGCCTGCTGATGAAAACCAAATGTATATCACATGAAATACTCACACATACAGTTAAGCACAAAAGTATTGATACCACTGGCAGATTTAGGTTTAAAGTATTCTTTAAATTTTACTAACATGTTTTTTTACTATAATAATAATAATAATAATAATAATAATAATAATAATAATAATAATAATAATAATAAAATATCACAAATATAATGCAAATACTTAAAACACAAAGTATAATATAACAGAAATATTAACATTTTGGAGCATCCCAGCTAGAGTCCCAACATGAATCTGATAGAATCTGTGGAGGGAATTAAACATTAGGGTGATGGTAAGGAGACCTTCCGACCTGAAGAATTGGTGCTAATCAACAAATTTATTGTCTTAATTTGTTGAAAGTACCAGTGAAAACATGCAGAAAGCTGATCAACAAATAGAACAAGGATTTGATTGCTATAACGCTTATAAAGGTTTTCCATTGATTATTGAGAAGGGTATAAATAATTTTAGACCTGTCATCTTTATTAAAATGCAAATAAAAACAGTATTTTTTCAAAATTGATACACCTTTTTATAATTTAGTTTCAGAAACAAACTTTTGAATGAAGGAAAATAAATGTAAACCTAAATCTACAAGGTATTTAAGTTATCAGTGTATTATTGTTGGGCTTAATTGTATGTGTAGATCTTAACTTGCACAATGGTTCAGTAAACATCATGGATTCTTTTATTCACCTTCTCAGTCAGCTTGAGCACATGTAGCAATTACATTTGCCATGTTTATTATCTGATGTTTTCGTAGACATCAATCTGCACCTCCAACAGTTTAGAGCTTCTAAAGAAATCTCAAAAATGACATGACGTTTAAGCAGTGAGACAAACATTTTTGTCAAAAGCAGTTTTCCATACTTCAGTGAGCCCTCGTTAGTTTCTTTCGGTTTATTGGATTTCAACTACAATGAGGTTTTCTTATATGTTTTTTTGTTTGTTTTTTTTACCGCAGGGACGCGGTGGACTGGGCTCCATCTTCGTCTGGGCTTCAGGCAATGGTGGCCGCGAACAGGACAGCTGCAACTGTGATGGCTACACCAACAGCATTTACACGCTGTCCATCAGCAGCACCACAGAGTCGGGAAATGTGCCGTGGTACAGTGAGCCCTGCTCCTCCACCCTGGCTACCACCTTCAGCTCTGGGAATCCAGGGGAGAAACAGATAGTGAGTGCAAACACACAACTGCTCTTTAAAATCACCTAAAGATTTCTATACATTGGTTGTTGAGTTGGCATTCTGAAAACCACACAACTCTGCTCACCAAACTCTGACATGCATGCATCATAAATTGACATTTCTGAAGTGTATTCTCACATTAAGCCTTTGCCTCTCATGTAGTAAATAAGCATCAGAAATCAGAGCATCTGATGTGCAACATCCAACAAGGAGAGCGGACAAACAATGAAAATGTCACATGCCTCTTTCAAACTGCTTGTCAACTAAAGAAAAGGCTTGCCTCCAGGGATCAGAATAACATGAAACAACTATGAATCTGCCTTTTTTATCCAAAATACACCAGAGGGCTGCTGGAGGCAAACAATTGCACTTCATCAAAACAGGTAAAATTAAACTTGTTTTCAAAAAGCAAAGCATCGCTGACTAGATTTTGCAACTGTAGCACTGGGAGGCTGGTGTTTGTTCTGAAAAGGATTTCATGCCATGTCTCTTTGTCGAACACTAGTATTTATGATCCCAGTGACATGGTGTGATTGCTGCAGTTGCAGTGGGGGCTTTCTCAGCAATCCAGCGTGAACTTCAGCTCATTTAGGATTGAGACTTAGTGACCTGTTACTACCTGAAACAGTTTTTAAAGGAGCAGGGGGCAGAATGAAGAAACTAAACTCACGAGCGACACGGCCGGCACTGCAATCAACTGCAGCCAGCCGCACAGGAGCGCGCACAAACGCTTCACAAAAAAAACATATCTCTTCACAGGGACATACTTCTTTTTCTTAGTACCACTTTTTAGTGGGCTGTGAGTCGTCCTTGGTCGTTTCCCAGTTGCAGAAGAGAAGAATCCATTCTCACAATTGAATCAATGGAGGTCTGCGACCATTTTTCTTCCTCTTTTAAAGCTGCCAAGAATGCGGAAGCCGTGTCAATTGACATCACATCCGTAGGACAGCGCGGGAAATTCGGGCCTCGAACTGCAGCACATTTGCAGCACATAGCCAGTTTAAGAAAATGGAAAGATACTTGGGTGGGCTCATTCTTTTTGGTTTATAACGCTTCATCACCCAACAGCATTAAGAACCTGGACATGGATGTTTATTTTATTTACAAATCCTGGACCATGTTCCTTTAAGGTTAGAATTTTTAAAAAAGGAAAAGAAAAACTTTGAATCATGCTTTCTTCTAATTAGTCAGAAAATCACTGATGGTATCCTCACACACCGAGGCATACAGGAAAAAAACTATACACACTCTCCCACACTATATGGCAATTTAGGTAATTTAATTAGCCTAACATACATATCTATGGATTGGGGGTTGAAAGCTGTACCACATAGATGTGTCACGTCTTGTGTAAAGAGAACCCAAATGCAGCAAAATATAAGAACAGAAGACTTAATTATAACAAAAGAACGTAGAACACAAACTTGCATAACTCAGGAGGATCAAAAATGCTGCGAGGGAGAAACAGGAACCCGACAGGAATGTTTGATGACAGACCAGCAAGTAGTGATAGACAGAGGACTGCTTAAATATACTGAGGAAGTGTGAGAAGTGACTGGGAGAAGACCAGGGGTTAATTAGTGGTTGCAGGTAAAAGGGAAAGCACAGGTGGAATCAATCAATAGAACTGAGTCAGGAGCAGTGTGGCAGGGAGACAATAGGAAAGGAATAGACATGAGAAGAAACAGAAAACAATCCTAAACTAGAAAATAACTAAAGATAATATATCTAAGATGGAATCTAAGGGGAACTCAAGGGAACACTGGAGAACAGAAGGAAATAAAAACTGGAGGAAGAAATAAATGAGGAAACTTTCTAAAGAGAAAAAAACTGAGGAAACAAATGAAAAGGTGGACACAAACAAAAAGGTGAAAACATCTAATAGCAAGAAGGTAATAAATATGAAAACAAGTAAGTGTCATAAAATAAATAATACTAGGGAATAAATTAAAATGATAATTAAACCTAATAAGTAAAAAAATAACTTCAAGCAAAAATCTAAGAAATATGACAAGAGGACACTGACACATGTTTGGGCAAAACTGAACAGAGAAAAAGTTATTGCTCTAAGGTATGAAGGTTGTCTCACAACCATGCCATCCCAATTTACCAAATAGATGCTAAAAATAAAAATGTCTGTTTTAATTATGAAAGCTAAATGGATACTGGGGTCCAGGTTAATTATAATAATCCCAATAATGTTGTTTTAAGTAAGTCCTCTGGCTTTTGTTTGCGCATTTAAATTAATTGGAATCACACAGCTTTTATGGCCAACTGTGCTTGCAGAGGCTACAAATTCTGTCAATTTATAGATACTTAAACGGAGACTGTTGAAACTGTGCAGCCTGTCACGCTGCCCCATTCCTGCCTCATTGTCTTCACCTGTCTGTCTCATCAACCACACCTGATCCCACTCACCTCCTGCCTTTAAGACCCCTCACTTCCTTTCACTCCCGGCCAGATCATTAGTAGTTACTGGATAGTCAGTAGTAGTGTTGTCTATCTCCATGGTGTGTTCTTCCTGCTGTCTTCCTTCCCTGCCCGATGTCCAGTGTCTCCGTTCCTACCATCTTCACCACCATCATCACCACCTCCTCACTGTAATAAACATCCTGCACCTTCCTTCAGCGAGTGCGTTTGGGTCCATTCTCCACACACCTCGTGACACAGCCACTGCAAAGATCAACATGTCACAAAACTTTTAGCAAGACTCTCACTCTGCAGGACTTTACTTCAGGCTCATTTATTGCATCAAAATCTGTTTAAGATCCCAGTATCAAGAAAAAGTAACTTCACTTTGTACTGAATGAATACATTTCAAGAGAAAACATTTTTTTAGTTAACATATTTCTATGAAATAACTGTTTGACCCAGCTCCAAATGGAACAGTTGTCCTGTTCAAGCACCTGACCATTTTTGTTTACACCTCTGACACAGGGACGTCTTCCGCTGATAATGGTCATTAGTGCCACAAGCTGTCAGGCCAAAAGTTGCAAGCAGAATACTGCATCTCCAACCTTCACAGCCGATCTTTGCTTCTGGCCTCTTTGTTATTACCAGTGTGTCCTCACTGTGACCCAGACAGGCATCATTAGCTTCCTGGTACTGACAGACAGGAAGATCAGAAGCGTGCATTGAGCACTAGACTCTCCATCTCACCAGCAACAGACCTGGCTGGGACCGATTTGGCTGACATTTGCTGTCCCGCCTGTGACCCCTTGGCAGCCATCCATAAACCTGAGACTGAACCTACAAACTCCTTCTCTCCTTCTCATTCTTCCATCTTAGATAGCTGCAGGGAAAACTCATATTATCTCTGGCCCTCCCCTGTCTAACACTCTGCTTCCCTTGCTGTGAATTCATAGTGAAGTGTCATATTAGCTCTGTCTCGCTTTCCTTTTGTATTTATGTGCACTCCTCTCTGTTCTTATTCTCTCTAAGGTGACCACAGACCTGAGGCAGAAATGCACTGACTCTCACACGGGGACGTCTGCCTCAGCTCCATTAGCTGCTGGGATCATTGCTCTGGCTCTCGAGGCAAAGTGAGTTGGAATAACATAGATGACTCTTACAGCAGTCCCACTGGCCTGCTTTTCCAATCCAAGTTTGTTTTATTTAGTGTAGAGTGTCCGTCAGAAGTTTACATACACTCGACGTGGGCATAATTGACATTTTAACGATGTATTTGAACTGCTGTCTTTAGAGTGTGAAAATAATAAAAAAGCCTTACCTAAATTTTAAAAATAAGAAACCTGATCCTGCACACTTGTTCATCTCTGCAGATCAATTTTCTATGGGAATAAGATCAAGGCTTTTTGATGGCCTGTCCAGATCATTGACTTTGTTGTACTTTTGCCACCCTGTATCTAATTTGGTTGTATAGGCCTACCTTAATACATTTCAAAGACCAATTTGCACAGAAGGTTTAACTTCTTGGCTGATTGACATGTTGCTTCAGTTTTTGCCATTCATTTTATGAAGTGCACCAGTCCTTCCTGCAGCTAAACTAAATAAAACCAGAAATACCAATGCTCATGGAGTAACAGATTCTCCCGCACTGAGTGGCCTTTTAGCCCATTTCAGTACAGAACACATTTTTAGTGGCAATAATGACATTTTCTTCCTAGCTATAGTCAACATATTTAAAAGGTATTTTGCTACTCCCATCTCTGGAACACAGAACCAGTCTCCTTCCTGAACAATGTGATTGTTGTGGAACATTCCCATGATATTTATGCTTGTTTATTACTGAACAGATAGATGAGGTACCTTCAGGCACAATTCCCCCAACAGGCCTCCCAATCCAGACGTCACACAGTCCAATCCTCTCCCCTCTCCTTCAACCCCCCCCCAAAAAAATCCCACCAGGAGCAAGATCAATCCAAACGCAAAAAAAGAGAAACTTTAAGAAATAAAAAGAGTAGGCTCAACTTATGAAGTGCAAGAATATTGTTGGTTTTATTTTTACTATCATGCTCCACCCTGTCTTAATGGGAGGTGCACGCTCACAGCTGCAACTTCCCAGACACCTCCGGGAATAAGAGCTGGATTGAATCCCAGCAGAAATTCTTTCCACAGCAAATTAAGCTTTTGATAATCACTTAATTAGTGAGATAAATCAGCAGCTGCAGCCCACATGGACTTTTGAATACCTGTAGGGCTGCTCGTGACGATTTGTATCCCTGAGAATCTCTCTCATTATCGCTCACGCAGGACTGCAGGTGTCCTGGGCTTCTCTGAGTGTTCTCCATCATTCGCATTATCTTCACTTGTATCTTGCATGTGCTGAGTCTGTCTTATCACTCAGCTGCTCTCCAGTTTGCATAATTCCATTCATGTCTGCGTTAGTGATGACAGGTGTCGAATCCAATCCGGCGCAGCTTTACAACACAGGTAAGCCTCCTCAGCCTCCCTGGCTTATCTCAGTGCTATCAGCTCTGATATATCATGAGAGATGGCCAGTAACTGACATAGCTCGGGTTTTCACCGTACTGACTATCGGTTATCAGTATTTGGTGCAGCCCAGCAGCCACCCCTTCCTGACAGGCTCCAGTAATAACAGCATATATGCTTTATCAAACTGGGCCCACACTGAAACTCCTACAGATGGAATCATTTAATAGGCAGAAAGTTTGTGGCTTTCTGCTATTTTATTATTTTATTATCATTCCTCTCCCTGCTCTTGGTTGATGTCACATTGAGTGGATCTGTGGGATCTTGTCCATTAATAACACATGAGAGGATGTGAGGCAAGGATGCTGATGTCAATGGAGGGCGGAGGAGATGTGCCTCGGTGAAGTTCTGTTTCTATTTCAGTCAACTGTGGTGCTGAGCTTAGTAAGCACTGTGATTCATTGTTTTGTTATTCAAACCTGCTGAAGAGTTTTTCTTCATTGGGGCTTCTGAGACTTTTCTAACGGATGTCTCTTCATAGTATCTAAATGAGAAAAAAACTACTTTTTTATTAAGTCAGTACTTTGTAGAAGGTGACCTTGGCCCTGGGTCCCAAACCTCATTTGAAACTTGTTTCTTGAAAAAGAATGAACGTCATTCCCCTTGGTTTATTTATAGCTACTGTTTTATAATGTTCTTTGACCTTTCAGCATAATAGGTTACAAAGTACCAGTTTATCTCTTGTATTTTGGCATACTCTCTGTTAAAGTGCCTTCATTATCCATACCCCCTACACCTTTTCACATTTTTTACATTACAACCTCAAACTTTAATGTATTTTAATGGGACTGTATGTGACAGACCATCGCAAAGTAGTGGATCATTATTGAGTAAAAGTCAAAGAATTCATGGTTTTCAATTTAAAAAATATATTTAACAAAAATGATTTTCCACTTCACAGGTATGCTCTGCTTTGTGCTGATAACACATAAAATCCCATTAAAATACATTGAAGTAGGGGGTTATTATGTGGCACAATGTGAAAAACACTGCAGCTGCTTAGTTATGGCGCTTTGGGATATACCTTCCAGTCTCCTTCATTTCTCAGTGTGTTATTTTCAAAGATGCCCATTCGTCCTCGCTGCATATGCTGATTGATTGCATTTCAGGTGTGTCTGCAGTCCTCTGACCTTTTCCGTGTCCCTCAGCTCCTCACGTTTCCTCTGCTGCATTAGTGTGCTGTTGAGGTCAGCGAAACCTGACTTCACTCATGACGTACATAATATTGAAATCATTACCTTCATCTGTTACATGACAGAAAGTCAATACAGTTAAATTGCTCTCCTCCTTTTGGCGTTTCAGCATGAACCTAACCTGGAGGGACATGCAGCACTTGGTGGTGAGGACGTCTCTGCCTGGGCACCTTATCGCCGGAGACTGGAAGACCAACGGAGTGGGACGCATTGGTATATACTGATTTTTTTCAGTCGTCCAAATAAACTACGGATGATATCTTATAACTGAGGATTATGTTTATCCCTCACAACTACATGTGTATATGTCATTTTTGTACAAACAGAAATCTATTTGGTCTTGTTTGGCGCTACCATTAAAAAAGCTGGGTGACTTCGTTCTGCAATTCCTGTCTGCAGAGCCAAAGTATTACAGTCATTATAGCCCATCTGAAATTAAATACTAGCAGGTTTTTTTTCTCTGTATTTCACAAATCACCAGCAGCTGTGGCTCAGGAGGTAGAGCCAGGGTTCTAGGAATTACAAATTTGTCATTTCAATCCGCAATTCCTCACATCCTGCAGTGTCCCCCTGGAAACACAAAGGCCCATAAAACATACCTGTAGAATCAGCGCCTGCTTTCTTGAAAATACTTTGCAATTGTACAGTGGTGCATACGGTCAGAGCAAAAGGAAAGCATGCCGTCTTTAAAATCTGAAGTTTTACAGTAAAATTGTGTTTATGCCTCTTAGTTTCATTTTTGATTTTTTGAAATTACTATTACAGACTTCAATATTATTGATTTAATTTTATTGGTAAAGAACAACTCAAAGTAAGGTATAAATTCAGACATTGTTTTGATTTCTTTAGACAAAGAAAAGCTTTGCCAAGGATTACTGATTGCATTTAGATCTGGGCTTTCAATGGGTCATTCCAACACAAGAATACGTTTTAATCTGAAGTTATTTACCCTATTGTAGCTCTTACTGTGTTTTTAGGGTTTTTGTTTTGGAAGGTGGGACGTCCACTCTGGTCCCAAGTCTTGTGTGGTCTCTAACAGGGTTACTGGGCAGAGTTATCTTACCAATAACTCTGCCTAGGATTTCTCTCGCTGCTCTGATGGTGCCCAGTATAAAGCTGAACACAAAAGCAGACAAATCCTTTTTTTCAGTGGATCCCAAATTCTCTTCTTTTACACTTTGAATTTCTGGAATCCGTGGTTTTATTGAAAGTACATGTTTTTAAATTTGCTTCTTACAAAATTGTCTTGCTTTCAAACATATAGCTGGGCCTTAGGTTAATGTGTCAGCCTATTGCAAAGCGCTTTGTGATTTTTATATCTTGAAAGGTGTTGTATACCTTAGGTTTTCACTCACTTGCTTCACTTGTAGAATAGCACCCTCACAGCATGATGCTACCACCACCATCATAGGGTGAAGAACACTGATAGTTTTGCATCACATATAGCCTTATGAACGTAAGTCAAAAGGTTAACCTCGCTTTAGAGTTCTACCCAATTTCCCCCCTGAGCATCATGGCCTGTCTTCATGATACTGTTTTTTCATCAGCGTTCTCTAACAACCCTGTAACGCCTTCACTGAACAGCTCAATTTACAGTCATGTTCAATAAACTAGAATATTATTAAAAAGTTAATTTAGTTCAGTAACTCAATTCACTAAGTGAAACACATTATATAGATTAATCACACACAGACAAAGGTTATTTTTAAAAAGTTGTTTTATTCTGACAAACAAGCCACATTCGAACGCCTTTTCTAATTCACAAAATAAGACTGTAAAATGCGCATAAACAAAGGTGGACACGGGTAGACTCTGTTTACTAATTAGCAGACTTTTGAAGACAACTTGGTGGTACCCCATTTATTTAGGGTAACATGACAAAATTAATACATTGGCAAGACATAAACAAAGATATGTGGTCATAACCAACCCGGTTTTAAAAGTGTTTAAATCAAACCTCAAATACATGCAACCTATTTCCTACCACAATTTTTTATTGGACAAAAATAAAATCTGAATGAAAAGGCCTTGTGTCGAATACTAAAAAAACATCCAGTGATCTATAGGTTATAGATCCACCTTTAGTAGCTGACTATTACACAGAGCTTTCTTAGAATAGGATTGAGGTTCCTAATTTTGGGCAAAACCAGCCTAGTTCATCAACCTTTCATTACAGTACTTGTGAGATGTTGTCCTGGATTTGGTTTTTGCCTAACATGGCAATGTAGACTATGGCAAAACTTTAATCAACAACTTTCCAAAGGCCATTGTTCCAAAATTCCTGTGAATCATTCAACAGCAGCAATTATCTTTGCGTATTACCAACATCTTTCTCCCTTGGGATTGTATTTGCTCTCAAGTGCAAATGCTTTTTTAGATAAGATCAAACTTACTGATGATCAATAATAGTTTTTTAATTAACAATGCCTGGCTGCTACTTTTCATAATAATTCAGGGGGAAAGCAACTGGAAAGTGCTGTTAAAGATCAGTTGTTTTTTAAGAAGATTCTTCTGAATAAAGGCTCAAAAATGTGATTCTGAAGAGAAGATTTTCTTAAGTTGTAATCATTATCCCCATGTCACTCTATCTATTCTCTTTTCTCCGCAGTTAGTCATTCGTACGGCTATGGTCTTCTAGATGCAGGTGCTGTGGTGAGTTTGGCACAGAACTGGACGACAGTGGGACCACAACACCAATGTGTTCTGACAATACTCACAGAACCAAGGTTAGAACAAGGACTTTAAACTCTCTCTATGTATGTATTTTTGTTTTAAATAAAATCTTTGTTTATTTCAAAAAATATGAAAAATGAAATGCACACATGGCTCTCCTAAGTGTTTATGATTTTCCTTTTCGTGATGACACCCACATGTAGTTCAGTTACTATCATGCATACCTGATTATATTATGTCAAGCAAACATTGTGGTGACTGAGTTGTTACAAGAATTTGACTGACAAGAACATGAATAAGACGGGAAATAAAGAATAGAGTGGATGTTCTTTGAAATGGACAACCCTAATCCAGAACTCTAGTTTACTTAGCATGCAGAAGTATAAATGCCACCATCTCTGGGTATACCCTATCCTACTGAGACAAGACATTTAGGGATGCATACAGGTGAAACTCATGTTATAAACTGTTGTAAAAGCAGACTTGACAAATCTTTAGTGTTTAAAACAGATCCCAGAAGTAGAAAAAAATTACATGTGGACAAGTTTTTAGATTTTGTTTACTGAAATGTTATGTTATATGTCGATTTTTTTTTTCTTATTTTCAAAGTTGCAGAACCATTGGAAATGGTGGATCCTACAATTGAGCAAAAAAGATTTTGGGCCTCCTAGAGGAAGAAGACGTTTGTGTGAACGTTTATTAAATCCATTCGGTGGCTCTTCATTCCTCTCAGTGTCTTACCTGGGTGCCGTTGAAGGCGTTTAGATTCGTAGCAGACTATGATTACCTCTGTCCGTTTTCTGCAGCCACACAACATTAAACGATCTCCCTTCCTCTCTTCAACACTGCAGAGACATCGGGAACAAGCTGGTGTTCAGCAAGAGCGTTGATGCCTGCTGGGGACAACCGGAGTATGTCCGATCACTGGAGCACGCTCAGGCTCGCCTCACTCTTTCCCACAACCAGCGAGGAAAATTGGCCATTCATCTTATCAGCCCGCTGGGCACGCGTTCCACCCTGCTGTTCCCAAGGTACACAGTTAAACGCACTCTTCTGATACAGATTAATGACGTAAATCCTCCATTTTTAACTCCATGCCTTTGTGTCACACACAGAGAAGCTAAATGTGTGTGTGTGCAATTCAATTCTGGTTGTACTCAGAGATTCCCGCAGGTGAAAAAAACCGAAAGAAAAAAAACTAATGAGAAATATGCTTTTGTTCTATTAAGACCCAATGACTATTCTTCAGAGGGATTCAACGACTGGGCCTTTATGACCACCCACTCATGGGATGAGGACCCGCAAGGAGAGTGGACCCTGGAAATAGAAAACGTTGCAGCTAATGGACGTGACTATGGTAAGTTGCTCATTATCGTTAATCTGTATGTATTACCTCAAAACCACAGTCATGTCAGCATCAACTGCCCCCTCACCAACTCCAATCTTGCTGCATGTTTTCACGCTTCATTAAAAAGGCCCTTTTCAATTTCTCTTTTATTCCTCGTCTAATGACACAGCTTGTAATTTTTTTGCTGCCCAGTGGAGAGCCTCCCAGAAGCACGTCCAGATTAAAAGTCGACGGATGCTACGAGAAAATATCTAACAGCTTTTTGATGAAAACCTCTGAACAAGGTTTTCATTTCCAACATTTGAGCTGCTTTTTTAGCTCAGAATCTAGCTTATGGTTGTGAATAGTTAACATTTCGAAGTTTATCCTCTGGCTCTGTTTACTCAGAGCTGCAGAGAGAAATGAAATAGGAGTACTTTCTCTTCCTCTGCTGGTGTCGATCCTCCTCCCGAGTTGTGTTTGGCCCCACTTGCATCACTTGTTTCCTCTCCTTCCACTCCCACATCCTCTTCTCAGCCAGTTCGCTCCCACTGAGAGCTGCTAACTTGACATTTACCTCCATCTCTTTTTGCACTCCTCACTTCTTTGTTTCTCTCTAAGGTGTGTTGAGTCAGTTCATCCTCACACTGTGGGGCACCGGACCCAGTGTTGTTAACCCCTCATCGCCAGACTTCCCACGACCTTCAAACAACAGCTGCAAGACGTTTGATGCTCAGCAGATCTGTATTGGTGAGAACATGCTGCCAAGAAAACATGTTGGGGAAAGATGTCATACACTTGTGTCATGTTACAAAGTAAACTTCAAAGCAATGTATTTGGTTTTTGTGTTGGACCAACACAGAGAATACCCTAATTGTGAAGAGGAAGGAGAAGAATGCATGATGGGTTTCAATTTTTTTTTACAAATAGAAATCTGAAAAGAAATTCCTGACCAAAATCTAAGAGAGAATGTGTGGCAAGACTTCAGCGTTTATTTTCACTGACACTTTCCTCCACTGAGAATAGAGCTTATAATAAAGGAATAGCAAAAGAAAATTCAGTATCTAGATTTGCAAAAGCCCATACAGACTAAAGGGGATCTGAAGACCACCTCACCAATATTTTTTCACATTGAAGTATGTGATTTTAACATCACAAAACATGAAAAGGTTTAAGGGGTGTGAATACTTTCGCAATGCACTGTCTTGGTGTTGTTTCTGGAATATGGCTGTTATGAAACAGGCCCCTGGTCGGCATGTGTTGGGTATTGTGATGTCTGGAAGGCAATTGTTGTGAATACAGATGAGGCATTTACAGACCCCCTTGTGCATCTGTTTATTTGTGCACCATAAATTAGCACGTTACCATATGTCATACAAGCATATTGGACATAGTGAGAACAGCAGGTGAAAATAAAACCACTGTAATGCAAGAGATATGTGCTGTCAACAATCTCAACAGAGGTCAGAAATGTTTTTCTCTTTCAATCCGTCAGACTCCTTCTTCTTAATCATTCAGATTAAATCAGCTCTCACTGCTAATCCTTTCATTCACACACCCCCAGTTTCCTAATGACTTCCCAGAGATGAAATACAGAACTGTCAGAAATTAAGCTAAATATATGAAAAGAAGAGGCAGACAAGAGAAATCATCTGTCAGTGTAAGAAGATAATTACACTTGGGAAGATTTCTGGAAATTCAAAAAAAAAAAACATCTAGGCGCTGCAAAGGCGTAAATGTCTTGAGATGATTAATAACATAGTCGTTGTGGGCACTTCATAAAGACAAAGTTTTCTCTAATCTCATTTCTACACTTTTTTTTTTTAGGTGAAATTATCTTAATTTTTTTGTAAACAGTCTCATTTAAGAATAGAGGACAATCAACCATAATGGTTTAAATAACTACAACAGCAGCCTAAAGAAAGCCCCGAGGCTCTCTCAGTCATGACTGTGGGACTAATATCTGCTGATACAACCATCCACTCCTTTCTCCTTATCTAAAATTGGGTCATAGGGATAACAGGTCCAGAAGGGACACCCAGACTTTCTTCTAGAAAGTTCAGTGTTTACAGCCAGCCTATCTACGTTTATGAAAATGGCATAAAGTTGTGAAAAAAACGTTTTACTGCACTCCCAAATTGGAGACAACTTCAGCATCGGGCTTCCACTTGATTGGTGGTGCTTCCAGATACTTCCACCTAACTAGGTAATTTTCTTTTGAACTCACATGTCCAGAATGTTTTAGAAACTGCAGGAAAAACATAAAAGTTTGAGTCTGGAAAATGAACAATTTGCAGGAAGTTGTTGCTTACAACAACAGACCAGAGCAGTACCTCCCACTGAAATTGACCCATGACCTGACGGCAGCAGTATGCTGTTCAGTGTTTTTATAAAGCTGGAGTATAAAATCTGATTATATTCTCTCTCAAGTTTGTTTTTCATGCAGTGATCCTGTAATTTTACTAATGAATAGAACAAATGATCTTAGAAGTTGAATTCATTTAAGCAATGTTCCTCAAACACATGAGATCACAGTACAATTAATTAATTATGGGAGTAACAAACACGTCAGATGAAGATTTCTGATCATCATCACTGCAGCAGGGGGAAGAAACACACGCCTTGGTCAGACGTTTGAAGATAATCTTTTTAAGCCAGATGTTTTGAACAGATGATGTTTCTGTTTTTTTATCTTACTGAAGGATTACAGCCGATGAAGGCTGTAATCATGTTGTCCAGTCAGTCTAAAGACAGAATATAACTTTAATTAAAAATTGAGAAATTAACTTTACAAAAGAAGGTTTGGAATCAGATTGACAAGTTGATTCCACTGATATATTAAAATATTTCTTAGTTGATTATACTTAAACTTAATATTCATTTATATAATTAACATGCCTTTAATTTAAAGGAAATAGCTTAAAAATGAACATACTAAAAAAAAATCTAAATAAGGGAAAATGTAAATAAATATACCAACTGTACTTCAGGGTGTTTTCTTTCATAAAAAAAAGATCATTCATAGCAAAATATATATTTGAGAGTTGCTTTTCGTTTGTTTTTTCAGTGAAGACACTTGAAAATGATTCAATGTTCAGTAAACACAGTCAATCTAGCATCGGTTGCCACCCGTGGCCTTTACAAGACAGGTTAACAGTTTAACCAATTGTATGCATTTCTGTTTTAAGGTAAAACCAGTTTAAAAAGGAAGGTTTTCAGAAACATTATCAGATATTCTATGGCAATCTTCCTACTGAAGGGACTGAATAGATCTCCTCTGGCAATGTGATTACTGAAGCCTGTGTAATGACTATAGCGGTTCATTCAACCAGCCTTAACATGACAGAGAAATGAATTTTTAAAAAACACTTTAAATTAGCAGCTTGTACTGGGTATTTTTATTCTATCTTTTTGTTGTTGCTCAAAAAAACAACTCGGTATCACACTTTGACACGACATTTTTGCATAGACAAGGTGATTCTTAAATGACTCACGGTCAAAATGGTTGAGCAAATTAGATGCATCAACTGATCTTTTCTTGTCTCCATGTTTCTTGAAAATATTACTGATTATTCTTCATATATTTTCCCACTGAAAAATCTGTAAATAGTGTTTACATTTACAAGATGTTTAATACAATTATTATATACTGTTAAGCAGCACATTTTCATAGCACATTTGATACAGGATTTTATTTTAAGTAGTATTAAGTATTTGTTTGGAGCTATGACTTCATGCACTGATAGACTTATATGACTATAGTTAATTTTTATTATAGGTATTCTGATCATTTGAAATCAAATTAAATCAAATAGAATAGAACAGAAATACTTTATTGATCCCAACGGGGGGAAATTCACATGTTATGGCAGCATACACAAACAAGAAAAGGAACAAGGTGCAGCACATTAACACTGGTGGGAGATGAAATAAGTAAAATAAAATACAAAAAATGAATTTACAAAAGGAACTGCACATAAATAAATATACAATGGGATATTGCACTGAGCAGGTGATAGTGATGAGCCAACAGCAGTTAAAGTGTGGAGTTATAGAGTCTCACTGTCTTTTTACCTCTGGTGTGGAGGAGGGTGAGGCATGGTTATAATCCCCACTCATGAGCAGGAGCATGTCCAGGTGCAGACTCCAACATGACAGTCAGAGACAGTTAGTCACAATCTTCCAGTAGAATAAATAAATAAATCTTTATTTCATAAAGCGCTTTTCATGTCATTGGCAGCACAAAGCCCTGTGCAGTTCTAGAATTGTGCTGCGCTGGATGGCTGCATGTTGGTAAAAGGGTTGGTCTTGGACCCTTTTTTTGAAAACATCATCATTCTCTCATTTATATCATCATAGCAATAAATACTCTAAATAGTGACACTATTGCTCATCCCTAGTTTTCAGCTAATATATCTTTTGCAAGCATTGTTTGTCCAGAAATATTTTAGGTGCCAGATTTTATTTTCCTGGGTATTTTTTTGATTTAACTCTTTTTTTATTCCGCCTTTGAAATAGGAACATATTTGGTCTTGTCTTTGTCACAGATTGCTGGGAACAAACTACATGGTCACGTTCAAGGACTGGAATGAAATGACAACAAAAAGAATTCTCCAAAATTAAATGAAAATCTTTAAATGACCTTCAACTTAATAAGAAGATACATTAAATGAAAGTTGTTATTATAAGCCTTATAAAAAACTGCGTTTACTTTTTCTGTTCCTTTAATTTGTCAAAAACATATATTTATTCAAGATTAACTGAAGAAAAATTTCTGATTTCCCTTGCTGTCAACTAACTCAAATACCTAATATTGATCTACGAGGGGAAGATGGAAGGGTCATGGAATAAAAACCCTGTGATCACCTTAGTGACTCCTCAACCTTGGCAGCTCCAGATGACAGCTATGGTGGAAAAAATAGTACCTTACTTGAGACCCAACTTGCTGCTTTTTCAACTTGCACTGAACCAGCCTGAGTCTCTTTGGACATGATGTTCTGGCGTCAGTCTTTCCGTCTGGCTGATGGAGGTGTATTGGCACAAAGTGCAGTCCTTGCATACTGGAAGCAGGTCAGAATAAAACTACAATAGTGCAAGAGGTGCACAATTACACTGGGGTTGCTCCAAGAATGGCAGGCGGCGTTCTTTCTGGGACAGGGTGACGGATACCTGGATAGTCCAAACTTTGGATCAAACTGGAACTGGTTGCTGATATAATAAAGAATGCTTCTTTAAAAAAAGTTACTGTGTTTAGCTTAGCGTGCCTCCACACCATGTGTAAAAAATTTAAATCTTTTATCAATTTTACACAAAACTCTACAAAATAATCAGTAGGTATGATGTGGACAAACAAAACATCTAACACAGCCAACTTTAGGGAATGGGCAAACCAGATAAGTACACCTGTGGAACAGCTCCCAGAAAATAACACCCTGGCAAGAACTTGTTTTGAGAATCTGGGCTGATGAGTGCTTGGATCAGAGTTTGTTTTAACAGAATTAAGGGCCCTTCGAGACAGCTTTCTAGGTTAATGTTCACGTTACCTGTTAAAATAAGAAGGTTACAGGTGATGTCCTCATGCATTCTTTTCACTGTTTATTTGATTTTCAAACACAGCTTTCCTTATTTTCTCATCTTTTTCTCCCCTTCCAGAGTGCAGCCCAGGCTTCTCCCTCTTCCTCCAGGGTTGTGTGAAGTTTTGCCCCCCCGGCTTCACGTCAGGCCCACAGCTCCTCAACCTTTCTCTTGAAAACTGGGTGGACTTGTCCTCTGTGCAAGCCTGCCTGTCTTGCCATCCTTCCTGCCTCACCTGCTCAGGTGCTGGACCTACAGACTGCCTTTCCTGTCCACCTCACAGCCACCTGGTCCTTACCTCCTGTCTGCATCAGAACCAGGTCCAGAGGAAATCCCCTCTCACCGAAGGACTGCAGAGGGAAGAAGCTGAGCCGGAAGTGAAGACACCAGCAGTAGCAGGAGCAGACAACAGTGGAGAAGCTAAAGAACCGCCGGGACTAAGTGCAGCTCTGCCCTCTCAGCTTCCTGTCATCGTGGCAGTTGTCAGCTGTGCCTTCATCCTGGCTGCCTTTGTCGGGGTCTTCTTCTTGCTTCAGGTGCGCTCAGGAGACACTACTTTGGACTGGAGGACCAAACTGCCCTCTGTGTTTTCAGACACCAGGAGGACACGGCTGGCCCTTGGTTTGGGCTTTCAGGGGGGGCGGGAGAGGAAGGCTCGGATATGCTACAAGGGAATCCCCACTGTGTGGGCAGATGAGGACATGATTGCCTGTGAGTCTGAATCAGACAGCGAGGAGGTGGATGGTCATAGCGAGAGGACAGCTTTTATCAAGACGCAAAGCTTGATGTAGCTGGATCTGTTTCAGTTGCTGTGGTTTCTCACACAGCGGCGTGGAGGGTGTTAGAGCTGACTGTGCAGAGGGGATACATGAAGGAGAGAAAACAAAACACATGCCTTACTGTCCCATCAGCATCCCATCATCAGCATTTTGTATTTATTTACGTTTTAATATTTTATCTGATTCCTTTAATCACTTTATGTTTGTTACATTCAATATGTCCATAATTCTGTCACCAATACAGCATGTTGCGAAGGTTTAACTTTATTTTTTTCATTTTGTCTGGTAAAAGTACCAACTTCAATGTATTTCACTTGGATATGTATGTGATAGACCACAAGGGGCAAAAAATCAGGACATGAAAGAATAAGGGTCCAACATGTTCACATTTTACAACTAAAAACCTGAAAAGTATGAGGTACACCTGTACACATCCCCACAAAATACTTTGTGGAACTTACTTTTGCAGTAACTACAACTCAGTTTTGTGGGGTATGTTTCTACCTACTTAGCATATCTAACATATTTCAAGGATTACCCTGTGTTTGGCTCCATTTTGTCTTCATATCAACCCTGAACAGGTTCCCTGTTCTCTTATGATGTGAAGGATCCCCTCAGCATAATGCTACCACCACCATGTTATCTTCAGGCTCATTAGGAGTGTCAGTTGTTCATCACACATAGCATTATTATTGCAGGCCAGAAATGTATATTCCAGGCTCACCGAACATGATCACCTTCTTCCTCATCTTTACTGTGTCCTCTACATTTGCAAACTTCAAATTGGATTTTAATGACTTTCTTTCTACAACATATTTCTCATTGCAACTCCTCTGTTAGGGCCAGATTTTTTGAGTGCATAAATATTACCAGATTTACTAATATTGTGACTTTCAAACCAAATAGTTTGCATTAGATTAAATTTAAGGGTATCAAAGACAAGGGTGGTTGAAATATTAACAGTCACCACACTACTTAAGATTTTATCCAATATTCTCTGTTGTAAAATCCTTTAAAATAGATTAAAGTATGAGGTTGTAACATGACAAAAGAGGGAAAAACTTTAAGGGTATGAATACTTTTGCTATGCATTGTATGAGGTGTTATGCAAATATTTTACTCATCTATGACCATTCTCAGTTTAAACACAGAGTTCATTAAGAAGATTGGTGTTGTGCTTCTGTAGAACATAACATAAAATTTAAGCAGTAAAAAAGGCAAATGTCAAGTGCGACCCTACATACTTTATCTCCTACACTTCCCATAATGCAAAGCTGTATTTGGTGTTATAGAGCTCTCTCTCCATGCTAAATGTCAGCATACGTAAAAGCACATACTTTTGGGTTGTAATGTCCTGCAAACCGTCCTTACATGATTCCTCCAGAGCCATAATATTCCAACCTCATCCTGAACAGCAGGCTGGGATCTATATATATGTATATATATATATATATATATATATTTATATATATATATATATACACACATTATAGAGCTCTTTCAGTTTGATTTTGGGTCGGAAACAAGAGTTCCCTCTTGGACCGAGGAGCTCAACCCTGGGTCTTAGAGTCACCTCTTGCAGCCTGAAAAAAAAACAAGGTGGTGAGTTATTAGCAGTTCAGTCAGTTGATAACATTGTTGTGTGCTGCTCATTCTGCTCCAGTTGCTTCTCTTCTGTTTTTTACTTTTCCATAAGTTGACACTTAAGAAAAAAACTGCCCCTTTTTTTTAGAAAAAGAAAAATAATAAAGAAAAGAAATATAACCAAGATCCCCTTTTAGATTTTCCAATTCCCTTGGGACCATTATTTGCTTCGTTCTGCAGAAAATCAATTTGCACTGTCAGGTGGTGAAATATTATGGGTATCAGACTGCCCATGGTCTGGCTGTACGCACAGTTACAAAGGTGGAGCGTCTTCCCAAATTGTACTTCTTAGCGGAAAAAACGTCTTTTTCTCTGTAGTGAAAAAAGGCACTAAAAACACTATTAGGTGCTTCTCATTTTCCTGTCATGTAGCACCAAAACCATGATGCTGAACTTGATGAACAAGTAGGGAGCATGAGAAAAAACTCGATACTTTCTTTCACGCCCGTATATAGTAAGAAAACACGACCCCCAGCAAATATTTCACCACCTTGAGAGTGTCTTTTTCTTGTTTAAAATATATTTTAAAATATATTTTATAACTATTTTTAAAGGACTCAGTCTTCCCAGGTCGTGCAGGTTTCCTTCTCAAGCAACAGCAGGGCTGCAACAGATACGCTTTAACCCTTTATTTATTTATATATATATATATATATATATAAATATAGATATATATTTGTGTGTGTTTATATATATATATATATATATATATATATATATATATATATATATATATGTGTGTGTGTGTGTATGTATAGCAGGGAGTTAGCAGGTTTACTTGCTGTTCATTAATAGTTGCCAAACTTTAATTTCAATACTTCGGCACAGTGGGATGCCATAATAAAACATTCCTCAGGCTGTTTGAGCAGAAAACTTGGATGTTCGGTTCTCGGCAAAGCCACAGCAGGAAAACATATATGATATTGCACTTAGAAAAACTTACTGATTTGTGGACATGTACTTTTATTCCCTTTTTAATGACTTTATAAAATCAGTTGGCCCAAAGCTGTTTGGCCGACCTTTTGCCACTTTGTCCTAATCAGTTGCTGCTAGTAAGAAAAATGATAATTTTCTTCTCATTTTCCCTACATAGCTTGCAGTATATTGATTTCGGTTGCTGCTCTGCCAGAACATTTTCATCAAGGTGAAGTTCCCTCCCTTTCTATTGTCAGCTCCATACATTAAAAAGACATCCACATGCTTCATTTCCCATCTGTGTAGACTCTGCTCTACACAGCCTTTGGATATAAAGGCAGGAATAATTGCAGTTACTGAAAAAGGAAATATCTTGTATTGGTTTTTCTATGTGTGTTTTATAGCTCTTTTTTTTATTTAACTGATAATGGGTGTTTATAATTGTGGAGATGAGTTTCATCCTGGATTAAAAAGCCTTTGACTGTTGTATAAATGTGACTGTTTTTGTCTGCCAGCCTTTAAAACTTAAAATGTTTCAGGCTGCTGAAATTCATCCCTGGGTGCATCAAACGCCACACGAGAGCAGATGGTTCATCACTTCTTTATTGCCGTACGTCACTGTTGCAAATGTGTTTCCTTCACTCGGAGCGTCAGGCTTTATCAGGGTGCCAGCATTCTGTCTGTTGCATGTATCCAGCAGAAGTGAGCCACACTGCCAAAACGCCTTTGAGAAACTGTCTTCTTCAGCTCCAAAGAAGGAGGGATTTCTTGAATTAAATTAATTCAAGTCAAGGACTACAGTTGTGTTTAAATAATAGCAATTCAGCATCACTAACCAGATCCATCACCGTTTCTGGTAGAAATTATTTTTCTACATGAATATTAATTTAACAGTAGGTGCAGAAGAGTAACAGAAAACCAACAGACCCAATACTTGAAACATGCATGTTGCTGATTCTGTATAATTACTTTAAAGCTGGCATGTTCAAATTAAGGGCAGTTCAGAACAGTGCATCTAGATTTTTAAAAAGCTGATTGTATGGAGTAAGCTAAAAGTGACCTAAAATACATTTGAAATGGAAACTAAGACCCGAAAGATGTTGAAATAAATGAAACATTGCCGTTGAAATGGTAAATAATCATCAACAATGAGCTCCAGGGTGTTCAAAGAAGCTCTACAGTTACTTTGAGTACAGTAACCGTAAGAAGATGCTAAAGATGTGAAGCCAAACTGCTGACAAGAAGCCTCCCAGAAGTCATGTTAAAAAAAACAGGTTGAATTGCCCCCCCCCCCCAGCCTGAACCGTTGATACAAAGCAGGATGGATCCATGCTTTCATGTTGTTGACACCAAATTCTGACCCTACCATCCGAATGTCGCAGCAGAAATCGAGACTCATCAGACCAGGCAAAATATTTCCAATCTTCTATTGTCCAATTTTGGTGAGCCTGTGCGAATTGTAGCCTCAGTTTCCTGTTCTTAGCTGACAGCAGTGGCACCCGGTGTGGTCTTCTGCTGCTGTAGCCCATCTGCCTCAAGGTTCACCGTGTTCAGAGATGCTCTTCTGCAAACCATGGTTGTAACGAGTGGTTATTTGAGTTACTGTTGCCTTTCTATCAGCTCGAACCAGTCTGGCCATTTTCCTCTGAAAAACTAATACGTACATTTTGGTTCACGCAAGCACTTTCGACAGGTTGATTTTGGCCCATGTGGCAAAAACTTTGTACCCAGTGGCTTCCATAATTTAGCAACAGTTATGAGCTCTGTGTGACACAGAAGAACTGTGGAATATGGTCCAATCATTCTGGACTAGAACACATGCTCACAGGTGCCATAACTTGAACAAGTCCATACAGAACAGAAGCAGTTCTCAGAACACAACACAATAGTTCAGTGATCTTCAAGCATTTTTTTTTTTTTTACTTTCAACAGTAAATATCAGAGTTTGTGAAGAAAAAATGCAGAGTGCTGTTTCCTTGAAAAGCCCAATATTTGTTCCTCACTTTCTGTGGAGTGATATCAAATTCGATTCACATTTGGATGAGAATGCGCAGAGTTCCCAATATGCATGAAACTAAAAAGCAGATAGGAATTTTAAAGTTTAAACGTAGGCCTACTGCTGTTGTTTTAAAATCAGCTTTTAGCCTATATATGTGCCTGCAGGACAAAAAACTTTTTTGTATTTATTAGCTACAGTTTTCTCCTCTGCAAAGGTGCAGCTAACTAAACGCACAGGTAAAAGTGTATTCACTCTCCGCTCCGTAATTAGATCTGCTGGGAGAACTCTCCGCACATTTCAAAAAGGGCTCCAAGCTTCGCGTTTTAAATTCTGTTTGAAGGCACTTCACCTCCTCATTGATACAATCATTATCAGTATCTGCGGGCTGGGTGGTGATTCAGACTGTGATAATCAGCTATAATGTACTGTAAACTACTGTTTGGCAACAAGAACTGTTACGTTAATTATTAGGCTATAGGGAGAACAAATCAGAATCCCATTAGCTGACTTCACATTTAGATCAATCGCTCACCGTTTCAGGGTCATTACGCGTTGTCTGTTTCCGCTGAACCTGATGCAGTCGAGGGAGCAGGAACAGTGCCGCCACCGTCTGCAGAATGCTTCTTCAGGCACCACTACACAGCTTCTCCTACTGAATCATCAGCTTTTACAAGGCATGAACAGACGTTTCGTTTTCTGTTTTACTTTTGCTCATTTCTGTCACTGATTCTTTCAACAGTTTCACCCTAAAGAGTTTTAAAGAACATGTGACGTGAACTTTATTGTTCAGTTTCATGCAGGCAGAAATTCCAAGTGCTGAAAGCTGGAGCAGCTGGACAATTGAGTTCTGAAAGCGTCTCTAAGAATTGGATTGAACTTCTCAAAGTGACTTAATGTTGCCCCCTAGTGATCAGAGTTCATTGAATGCTGCTGCATTTCAATAGGTTTGAATCAGAGAAAACTAAAATTGTTTTAGAAATTCAGTTCAAAAAGCATATTTTTGATCATAGCTCACGGGTAATGAAAACTCAAAACTGAGTTTCTGTGAGAATTAGAATATTACTAAGTATTCTATTACCATTACAACTATTATCAATTAAAAAATGTTCAGACCCCTAAAAAGTACTGTGCAGTATAAGCACTTCATTACTTGGTCAGGCCTCTTTGCTTGATCTACTGCATGTAGGGGCTGCACAGAGGAGCAGTTGGTTGAACTGTTGCCTTGCTGCAAGAAGGTCCTGGGTTCAAATCCCGGCCTAGGGTCTTTTTGGATTAAATTTGCAAGTTCTTCCTGTGTATGCGTGGGCTTCCTCCCACAGTCCAAAAAACATGACTTTTAGATCAATTGGTCTTTATAAATTGCCTTCGAGTGTGTGCGTGCATAGTCATTTGTCCTGTGCGTCTCTGTGTTGCCCTGTGATGGACACGCAACCTGTCCAGTGTGTACCCCACCTCTCACCCGATGATTGCTGGAGATTGGCACCAGCCCCCTGGAATACTGCATAGGATAGATGGTATATTGTTTGGATGAATACCTCATGAATAGGCTTTGTTTCACAAAACTCATCAGCATGTACCTAGCTCTCAAAGACAGAAATAAGGCCTGGAGTTAAATGAATTGTCACCTTTTAGCTGCAAAGATGAAAAAAACTAATATTTTGACACCCACCGTGTCTTCAGACAGTCTGTACTTTTTTCTACCACTCAACTTTCCATTAATAGGTTTACATTAAGCATTCGGAACAGGTAGCTTTTTGAATAATGTATTATGCAAGTTTTCTACATAAAATAAATTGTCTATTTAGGGTGGGAGACATTCATGTTCTCCCTGTGCATGTGTGGGTTCTTTCCGGGTACCCCAGCTTCCTCATACAGTCCAAAAGAACAAGACTGTTAGGTTAATCTCTCTAAATTGCCCTGGTGCATGGTTGATGTGTCCAGAGTCTACCCTGCCTGATGCCCAATGGCTACCCGAGATGGGCACAAGCCTCCCTGTGACTCTGCAAAGATAAGCGGGTATAGACAATACAGGGATGTATATTTAGATGTAACCGATAATCAAAATTACTTCTGTGTAAATTTTTGAATCAACATTTTGTTAATCTAATTGATTGAGATGCACCTATATAAAACATAATGAAAACTAAATTTTCCAAAATTCATTTAGAAAGTCTTTGGATAGAAATTTCAATCTTCAGTCATTGCTTTTTAAAATGAACCCTGCAACAATCACCTTCTAAAATAAATCAGACACTTAAAAATAAAAAAAAAAACACCAGAAAAAGTGCAACTGAAAGTGTGGTGACATGTGGTTTGACAGATGTTGGCAACAGCAAGGGGAGGGAGGTGCACAGCCACATCTTTGACCTCTCGCAGGCCAGATAGCTGAAGGTTAGGGCAAAAGCTGCCCTTACCTCCATTTCCACTGTGGTAAATGACGAAGCCAGGGAGGTGATATGGCTGCGCAGTTCAGAGTGCGACAGAGATGATGGCCTCATCCTTCGACTGAGATGACAGGATCCTCCCAAGCAGCTGTAAATGGCAGACAGATGGAGTGCCTACAGTCAGCCTCAGGGTAAAGAACACCGTGGAGCTGAGACTGCTGTTTGCTTAAAGAAATTAAGATTCCTCTCCGAGTCATGGATCCCTGAGAACGGCTTCATTTGAATTGTTTAAAAAGGTCAGACAACCACAATTACATTTCTGGGTTTCAGCAAATTAAATGTAGACTTTTTAGAATCTATATAAATTATATTTTAGGTTTAACTAAACTGCAACACATGATTTAACTTAATAGCCTGCATACATAATAGCTTCAACACCTTCAGTCACAGTAAGCTTCATAACTGTTACTGTTGCCCAAAGAAAATTCGTTTTTTTCAGGGTTTCACAAAAAGCTTATAATCTCTTTCAGAGCTTTTTACTGTCCTAGATCTTTTGCGTTAAGAACAAAAGCGTAAGGCTTTGAAAAACAGTGGTATAAAACATAAGGAAAACATTTTCATACAGACTTTTTTAATGTGTTCAATATCTTTATGACATACTGACATCGTGATCTTCTGAGTCAAGAAATCAGATTTTTCATAGAAAGAACAAAACAATGAGATGTGCATGGTACATAAAGAAGTGCAGAAAATGTTTTATGGTCACATTTGGGGCACTTGAGCTGCAACTTATCAGGCAATTACACATTTATGGTAAGATTGGATTCTAATGTTATAAGCATAAAAAAATAACTATCCAGCTCTGATATAAAGACTGCTTTTGTTTTGGGTTTTGGTTGGAAATGAAGATTTTCCATCAAAAACATTTCATTAAGAGAGGTAATGACATTTCTCCAAACATAGCGGTACCTGATCATAGCCATAACCAAAGCCCCTACAGTCTGAAGGGTTGTGTGGTGGAAAATCGTTATGTCATTAGAAATTCCTTTTTTATTACCATATGATCCAATCGTACCACTAGATGCAGGTATTTTTCTGTTTTAATTATCTTCAAAGACCAGCTCCTTAATTTCTGGAATGAAGAGATGCATACTTCATGTTTACAACTATGGCCCTCTGATGTAAATTGATTTTGATATTAATTAATGACACCCAAAAGTATTGACTGGTCCCTGATAGAGAATACTCCCACCCCAAATATGATCAACCTCAAATATTCACATAAACACACTCTTCAGACATACATACCAATATATCTGCGGTTTGGTATACATGAGGTATAGTCTTTTGCCTAATCTACTGCATATGGTTTGCTACAAGCTCGAGAATGATTGACACAAGCTAGGACCTTGCACACTTTTCTCCTCTGTGAAAAGAGACAGGAAAATCTGCAGACTATCTACAAGCACATACTGAGGACAGGAGGGGAGGAGTCGTCCTGTGTGATTAATGAGAATAGTGGGCACTCATGGAAACAGCTTGAGGATTGGCAGCTCAGGCCTTACAACAAGACCACACATTCGGTTTGCTGCAAAAAACTACAACATCAGACTGATTGGTACAAAAAAATGATATGTTAGTAATCAGTTTTTCTCCCCGATTTGAAAAAAGAAAAAAGAAATCAAAAGCCCAGACACCCAATAAAGCTCTGAAAATTGCACTCCGATGTGGCACTAGTCCCGGCCCCCGTCCACAGTCATTTGGGATATTTACATTCAGTAGTTGAATTCAGGAGGAAAAAATATAGAAAAACAAAAACTTACAAAAGGAGAACAGAAAGAGATTTCATATCCGACTGCAGACTCAGCTTTATCTGATGAGGAATACTCGCAGTCTTTCCCAGATATGGAACGGCTATAAATTCACCTCAAGTTTTGCTGCGTAGCCTCAGATCTACAGCAGCAGCTGCTGCTGTTGTTGTCTGCCCCCTGCAGTTAAGTCAGCCCCGTTACAGTAGACCCGGTTTCTAAGAGTTCCGCTCGACAACACAGGTAAACCCAGACCTTGCTTCTTGGTCTCACTAGTCTGATGTGTGTTTACGACTTTCACTCCGGACGGCTCTTAACGCAGTTTGAGCTTGAAGGCAGAGATCTCCATCGGATCCAGGCTGATGGTGGAGTCATTGGCCAAAGGCATGCTGGAATGCATCAGTGTCAGGGACATGGGCTGCAGCAGCTGCAGGTCCAGATTCTTGAAAAGACTTGATACACTAAGCTGCAGAGAGAACAAAAGCAGAAACATCAAAACACTTTGGACAGAAATATAGGATTCTAGTCTGAAACAGACTGTGGCAGAGGTAAAAATCCTCTTCTTGTTGGTCAAATTAGCTCATGGATAACAGTTGATTACAGAACCAACAGAAATATATTGATCCAATCTGTCCCCCTCTCTGCTCATGTGCCTGAAGCAGAAACCCATTGTTTGAAGTGATAAAACCCAAAGTGATGTGTCAGAGTAGCAGCAGTTTTACAAGCCCTTCCTTAAAAGCTTTCACACATTTAGGTAATAAAAATAGAAATATGTGGGTTGACAAATGCATTTGAACAGCCATGAAAAAGCTGAGAGGTCCACTAGAGCGCTAAAATTTTTGAGAAACAATGAAATAAATAATGATAGAAATATCCCTTCTAAAGGTTAGACAGTTAAATATGTAATGAATGTGTGCACTTAAATCAAACTGGACTGTAACCTGAAATCTAGTTCCCATGTCAAGTGACGGAAATTAATGATAAATTGAACTTTTCACACAGACTGTTCTGAACTGATGTCATGTGGATGTGTAGAACAAGTCATTTTATTTACTGTTCCTCCTGTGTTGTTTGTCTTATTTCTATTATAGATCTCTCTTCTGAAGTGGGCGAGCTTTTTCTGTTTTGTTTGTTTTGTTACATTAAAAAAGTTGGGTGTGCCAGGAAGTTCAGTTTTTTTAAACGCATGCATTTTCAGTCAAGGTGAGATCTGAGCCATCCCATGGGCCTAATGTTAGCCTGCTATCCATCGAAAAACAGTTCTGATGTGTATTTGAGATCATTTTCCTGTTTGATCACCCAGCTGTGTCAAACTTTCAACCATCTTGCAGTGTTAACTTAAGGAATTTGAAGGTTCTTCTCCTTTTTTATCATTCCATCTACTATGTTCAATTATCCTCAGCATGATGCTACCTCTACTTTGCTTGGTTAGGTTTAAAAGCAATACTTTTGATTCTCCAAATACACTTCCGGTCATCATGGCCTCTGACAAAACTTTCTCCTTAAGCGATTTGAATTGTCCAAGTGGGCAGCAGGACATTTTGGTTAAGCTTTCAGATGTCAAATTTCATTTTCACTTAGACAATGACACTGATGTTCCAGCATCTCCCAGTTTATGATCAGTTGGACCTTTGTGATTTCCTGGGCAGTTGTTCATTATTTTAACCAACCGTCTTCACCCCGAACTGACAGTTTGGATGTGACAGTCAAAACTTTAGGGTTCCAACAGGAGCAAACATTAAAAATAGTTTTGACCTTCCAAAAATCCCGACTTTAATTTAAAATGAAAAATAAGCCCATGCTTAAAAAGGCACATCTATGACAGAGGAGCAACCTATTTAAATGCCATATACCAATTCAGTCAATAGGACTGGGTAAACAACCAGCTATAGCTATGCGAGAAGTTTAATCTGCAACTTGCAAGGGACATAAAAAAAAATAAAAAAAATCTACAGAGAGCCTGGGTAAAAAGCAGTCACCTGTCCCTGTGTTGTGGTGCAGTTGAAGCCGAGGTTTTGACCCTCGAAGCCACAGTCCATCGCCAGACGGTGTAAGAGCAAGGCTGTGTAAGGAGATGGAGACTGTGGGTCTTTCTGCTCACATAAAGAAAGAGACGACATTTAAGAAAACTGCACAGTACATCTAAAGCCCAAATATTTGACCACTCTTTCACCATACCAGACTCTGGATGCTGCGCAGGTTGAGCAAGTGGATATCGCAGGGAAGGACAGACTTGAGCGGCGCGAACGTTTGAAGAGGAGGGATGCCGCGTCTTTTGGGCAGGACAGGCAGCGCCAGGACCTCGTGGTTGAGCAGGGCGCTGGTCGCGTGACTGACAACAGACGGGAAGCTCGTTGTTGCGCTGTCCATCATCTTGAAGGGGGAGATTTAAGTGACTGGTAAATGACAGTGTGATCATTACAACATCAATGACTCACCTCTAGAGATTCTTCTGTTCTATTACACGAAGAACAAGCTACAATCACTGTCAGAGGAGGAGGAACGGTTCTAATTCTAGTCCTGGCACACGCAGCACAAATCACACCTTTGTGATGTCAAATTTCGAATTAAAGAGTATTAAGTTGTTTCAGGATATGATGTACTGCAACAGGCGAGTGTTACTCATCCGTAGAACCATCAGAAGCAGGATGATAGAACTACAGCCAAAGTCTTCCATCCTCTGCTAATTTAAATTAATTTACATTACAAATCACCTCATTACTTTCTCTCACGCGTTCTGTCATAATGTTCAAGTACAGCTACAAGGTGGAAGGAGGCAAAGAAATTCAGATGGAGCTACGACTACGGGTACAGCTATGATCCAGGTTTAAAAGCATCCTCGCTGTTGCCTTGGCAACGTTACCTTGCGAACTCCACCACTCGGGATTTGAGAGAAGAAATAGTGAAACATTGACGAGAGTTTGGCAAAGAAGCCATCATGCTGAGGGTAATGGAGTGGAAAAAAAGCAGAGGGGGAAAACAAAATTAGCGAGTGAAGAGGATAGCAAAAAGACAGATGGAGAGGTAATGAGTAGTGGGGGGAGGGGGAACAAAAAGAATGGATAAAGGTTTTATCGGTAACAGAATGCAAAGGTAATCTGTGGTAAATTAAACAACCTTGCAGAAAGTCATTCAACACTAATCCAGATGTGATTAACTGGAAGTTTAATAGTACTTGTGCAGCCTAGAAAATAGAAAAATGGTGATACTGACCTTGTTACCCATTGATCTCCGCTCCAGCAGTAGACGGAAACGATTTGCAGTTTTCTTGTTGTCTTTGAGACCTTGACCCAGCCCCCGATTATCATCCTGCATCAGTCGCCGGTCCATAATCACTTCAAGCTGACCTGAGGGGAGGGCAAACAGAGGCACCAGCTTTAAAGCAAAGCCCTTATAATGAACTAAGCAGCATCAATCAATAAGCGCAAACAATTTCAATGGTCCGTCCTTTACAAACCGTTCCATTAACATCTTAAAGATGAAACAGTTAGCTCTGTTTACAACATCAAGTATGAGTTGCTTTTCTCTTTAAATAGTTCTTGGAAGGGAGATAAGAAGGCAAGCTGAGATATGTAAACACAGAAAATTACTACATGCTTTTGGGACTTCCATTTAAAAATGAAATGTAAAAACATTGGACTATAAATGAGCCACAGACCGCTCTCCAGACTGGAGACCCCCAAAGCCTGAGCTGTGTGCAGCGTGAGGCGGTGATAGCTGTCCTGGATGTACGCCTGGCTGGACATCGGATAAAAGTTGCCTTGCAAGGGAAGCTTTTGGTAGAATCGACGAGGCTGTATCTACAAAACCAAATCCCAAAGCACATTTTGTTCCTAAACTTATTCAAGTAAAGCAAATTATCTTTTTTTTTTTTTTTTTTTTTTTTTTTAACCACAGAACACAACCGACCTGGAAACTGTTGAGGTCTGTGTAGAAGACGTCTCCACTCTGGATGTTGGTGACCAGACGCATGGCAAGCTCCTTATTGGTCTGATCCCTGATATCCACCAATGTAGTGATGTCAACAGATAAGCCATCCACCCCTACAAGCACAGCATGATATTGCAGAACTAAACTAGTACCAGAAGAAAAAGATGAAAATGGGATCTAGACTTTATCTTTCTACTTAGGCATCTCCGTAAATTAGAACATCACTAAGTAAATTTCAGTATTTTAATGAAAAAAGTGAAACTAAAAAAAAAAAATTTAATTGGTCTTGTATATAAAAGAAATGGAATTACATTACAACATAAGCTTCACTTTTAAATTAAATTTTCACAAAATTGACTAAATTCTAACTTATTGAGATGAATCCATACAAAAAAAAAACATTAAAAAAAAAATAGTAATAGTGCCAACAGTTAGACAGAAAACAATAAAACTAGAATTTCACTCAACATTCTGGCTCACTTTGCACCAGCTCGTGTAAAATGAGCCAAAATAAACAAAAAACCAAGAAAAATAATCTGAGCTGTATCTATTATGCCAATTTTTGTGTTTATTACCGGGCACGTTGTGAATGCGAACAGTCTGCTGAAAGTGCTGGTATTGCGCCGACACCTCAGAGAAAAGAGGCCCTTCGACAACACGCACCGCAGGTGATTCTTTCTGGTTGTAGGGCTGGAAACACAGAGCAGTCAGACAAGATGTGCTAAAAATGAGACGCAACAGGCAATCAAATACAGTGCAGAACTGAACCTTCATAGTTTGTTTCTTAAATCCAGTTTGCCAGCATTCCCGCCCTGAGCCTCCCAGCAGGATAAAATGAGATGATACCGGTGGGAGACTCCATCAAAGCCTTTTAGAGGCAAGTTAACATGCGAGATAAAACCAAGAGAATACCTTTGGTTTTCCATCCGGCAAGAACAGGTAAGCACCACTTTTGTCTTTCGAAGGACGTGTGCCATAGACCATGAACTGGATTTGAACCTTCACCTCCTGTGGATCATCCTTACGCTTGATACTCTGCAGATAAAAAAAAAAAAGTAAACAGAGCGTAAAAAAGCGGAAGAAAGACTGATTTAAGAACAAGACAAGTCTCTTAGAACAGCCTGCTGTGGTTCATTTACAAATCAAACATGGCTTTTTCCTTCAGACAAAACAGATTAGTAAATCTTTAATATAGATTTAAGGTCAACAGATGCAGAAAAAACACAAACCTCCAACAGGCCAGTGGTTCCAGAGAAACCCAGAGTCAGAGTCTGTGTGTTAATGTAAAAGGTCTGAGAGTCGGCCTGTTGAGACCGGACAGGAAGAGGGTCCAAAGCCCGAGTAGAGACGCCACGCCCTGACAGCCTGAGCAGAGTGTCGGAGCGAATAGTCATGGGTGAGTCGGCCGAGTCGTATAGGTGGAAAACTGCCAGACCCAGGGGTGGTAGACGGACCATAAACGTTGCCTGGCCAGGTTGAAGGAAGGTTAAAAGGCTTTAATGTCCAATCATAATGGAAAAAAGACAAACATTCCAGGCTTTATTTTTTTCTTATTTATTGAAATGCCAAGTGTCAACAACAAGGCACTAATTAAGGGGGGTTTCACACCAGAGGTGTTTAGTCTGTTTTTAAAAAAAAACACATACTCAGTGCATTTCCCCTCTTAGTGCCCCTCTTCATGTGTGTAGCTGTTAGCACTGCGATCACAAGGGTGCAGACCAAAACAACTGTTCTTAGTAGAGTCCCAACCTCTAGAGTGGTTCACTTATGGTGTGAATGTGATCTGACAGAGCTACCAGGTGTATACTGCATTATTTAGCCAAACGCCTTTCCACAGCAAGGTTTGCTTTGCATTGTGGGATGAGGTAGGGTAAACAAACTAATAAACAAAGACTTCGTAAAGCAAAAGGTTCAATGCAACTTCCAAGAAATCATTCACATCACAATTTTGCCTGAAATAGTATGCAGAAAAACACTATTAAGAGAATAAAATCTAAGTATTACCCACTAGCTCGGAACAAGAGCATTTGCTTCCTGTATATATATTTTGTACTCCCACCCCAAACGCATGTGACAACAAAACAGACTGAATGTTCTTGTGTAGTTTGCAGCGGCAAGTTTTGGTTCATTTGGAGTTTTCTCTGTGTAAAAAATAAAAAACGAACCATCGGGTAAAAGTTAATAAAATCATCAACTGATTTGGACCAAAGTAAACAAAGTAAGTGTGAAAACATGTTAAAAGGGTGTGTTAATTAGAATGTGTGCATTTCATAACATTTAAATTAAACTCAAAGATGTTGTTTTTTCTTATTTTGTTCAGAAGGTTTAAATTTTTTACAATTACAACGTTTAAATTCAAAGCGAACATTTAAGCAAATTTGCTTTAGTTTTTAGATCTGAAAGAAAACCCCAGATTTTTTCGCTGAGCAGGATACAGGCTGCTAGCCACATTTAATGGCTCCCCTGGTAACAAGTTTAATATTATCCATTTTCTACACTTCACAAGACAATTTTCTATATGTCCCTGACAGTTTTGCTAACATTCTGGACATTTGAACAGAAAACATTTATCTCAAAACGGCATGTAAAGTAGTCATGTTCTATTATCTGGATGTTTCACAAAACCCTGAAGTTACCTTCAGACTTGGTAGTTTGGTACTTTAGGGCTGCTTTAATTTTTTTGGCATATGAACTTATGTAGATCGGTTCCGTTTCAACTGATTAATGCTTAGACTATTTAAAGCACAGTTTTTGATCTCAAACCTTTAATCTGGTTGTAAAGATAAAAAAAACCAAAAAAAAAAAAAAAAAAAAACCTAGTTCCAGTGCATTGTAACATGTCCATACAATCCATCTTAGAAAGTGCTCCGTTTGAGAATCTCACATTAAAGCAAAGGCTTTTTTTTTTTAACTGCTGAAACTTAAAAGCCAACATCCTGGGGACCAAAATGTTAAAGTAGAGATGAGAACCTTAAAGTAAACAATAAAATTTATTCTCTCGTGTGTTTACAGTTTTACCTTTACAAACATCTAGTTTGCTAAGCCTTACAAGGGTCTTTACTAGAACTGTATTTGTTGGTCAGATGAGATGAAAATGTTGCTAACCCAGCACCAGCTGCTGGAACAGAGTACTGGAACGCTTTTGTCAGGAGTTAAGAGGCAGGTTAATGGGGAACAGCAGCCAATCAAAAGACTACGAGAGGAATGTTTGAAACTGTAGTTAATGTTTTGATCGGTCCAACAAAAAAAACAATTCAACAGTTAAAAAAATCAAAATAAAATAAAAAATCTGATTAGCATCAGAATAACAAGCTGGCAGTCTCTTATCTTACTGCAGTTTCTAAAAGAAATTATGAAAAAATAAAAATCACCCGAGTTTAAGTAGGTCAATGCGCTGCTTACAGCCACACTCAGAACTCAAAGTCAGTATTTTAATATCTCCAGGTGATGTTCATAATCTTGTTTTAAAATCTTCACTTATTTTCCAGCAATACTGGTAAGAGATCAGCTGATTAGGACTGTATAGCGATCGCAAGAACTGCTCGCTCAAAACAGCCTTAAACTAAAGGTGATGATCACTGTCTGTAGGCAAGGATGCTGGGAAAAAAACATGTCTCGTTTAGGTAAACATACTCTCCATACTCTATGATCCTTCACAAAAACACAGAATAAAACTGGGAGAGGATCAAACAGACAGCCATGGTCAAAGATCCAACTTCATTTTCTCCAAGCTTCTTAAAAGTTTTAGGAAAAATAAAAAATAAAAATAAAATGCCGTTTACTGGGAAAAAATGTATTCATTTTTAACATTTGGGTTATTTTAACTAGGGTTGCCAATAATTCAAGTCACACCAAGAAAATGTGAAAACTTGATAAATACTTCATTGTAATTAAGCCGGGAGCTCTGCAGGGGCGAGGCTCCCGGCTGAGTACGTAAGGTCGGAGGAGGAGATGGGTGGAAAGGGCGGGGATAGGTGGGAGCAGGCGTTTCAGCAACCCCGAGAACTACCAGCAGAGACCGGCAGACTCAAAGATTACTCCAACATGAGTGAATCGGTCAGGTCAACACTTTAGGTATGTTTTTAATGAGGGATAGACAGGTTCTCAGGATATTAAGCTGCAGAAAGTCCATTTTGCATAATACCCCCCCTTTAAAGGAATTTTTTTTCAAAAAAACAAACAAACAAAAAAGTCCAGAAGACCAAATCTTAGTGGCTCAATCAATTATTCATCTTACCTCGAATACCTCGGCACTCATTTGAGTAGCAGAGCTCCACTGAGCGCTCAACTGCACAGGAAGAGTCTGTCCATCCTCAGTAAGCACCCGCACCCTGACCGTATTGACCAACACAGTGACGGCGCAGAGACGCTCATGCTCGATGGGGTTGAACAGAACCAAGTATCTGGCAGAGAGAAATAAGATTATCAAAAGTAAAGGATGCAAGAAGAAGAAAAAAAAAAAAAAAAAGATGTGAGGGAATTAACATTTTACCTTGGTCCTGCTGGGTCCAGCTCGATTAAAGTGCGCTGAGGCAGAGAATCCTGAGTCGCACGTCTGTCATCCTACAGAAATAAAATAACGCGTTCAGAATAGTATGCAGGGTTCTGTTTTTTTCTGCTAATGATAGTGATTTTACATGTCAGTCCACATTTCCTCTCACCGTCTCCAGGAAAGACTCGGTCTGGTAAAAACGATAAAACTCTTTGTCCTTCATCACCAGGAAATGAGCAGCATTGATAATAACTCTTTTCAGGCCGATGAGTGCACGTAGTAATCTAGGGAGAGGAGAGGAAGATGAGGTGCATAATTTAACAAAAATAGATATGTTTGCAATACTCCACAGGAAAAAAAAAGAAAATCTACCTCTATGATCTTACCTGGTACCGTAGTCGATGACAACATTCTCCTTCGCAGTGCCAGTGATGGCGTCGTGATGCTGGAAGAGGCCGACTGACCGTCTTGCATCTACTAACAGGGCATAATCAGTCACTGGGTAGCGTCCCTCCATACCAGCATGCCGAGCATTTGCCACTGCCAGGCTGTAAAGAATCTCTGCCCCTCTAAAAAAAAGATTCAACAGTCACACCTGAAAAAGTCTTTTAAACAAGATTTCATTTTCTTTGTTGAGTTTCAGTCATATTGACATAAATGGGTTATGCTAACACCAATAACAGTTTATTGATGTATTTTTAGCAAACATCTATTTATAAAAGAAATGTGGTCTACACTAAAAGAAGTAAATTAAAGACCAGTTAAATGATTCGCAAACTTTTTTCATAGCAATATTAAGTACATTTCCTGTCCCAGATTTCTATTATCAAAGTTTAAATACAAAACATATATGAAGACACAGCAGACTTCTTTTTCTTTACAGTTTAAATATGATCCCTGCAAAACTGCAGATAGAGGGGGATGGATTGACAAATGGATGGATGACAGATAGACGAAGGCACAAACAGATAAAATGAATGATTAACAGAAGGACAGATAAAAATCGGTGAAAGGACAGATTGCCAGATTGATGGACGTAAAAAGCAGATGACTGGAAGGCAGATGGGTGGATGAACAGATTGGTAGATAAACTGGATAAGCAAGACAGATGGATGCATGGATAGATGGACAAACAAGACAAGGAAACAGATAGACAAATGGATGAAAGGATGAGTGATGAACAAAAGTTTAGATGCAAAGATAACTGGAAAGATAGACTGAGATATGGAAGGATGGGTGGCTGGATGAACAGATACATTTATTCAGACAGTGGAATAAAGACTGGAAATATTTCCCTGCATTTGGAAAAAAAAAAAATTGTACACTTTTCCCAACCTCATGGAAACCTTGTAACTATTGTTTAGTAACAGCTCAGCGTTAATAAGCATTACAAAATCTCTCTCACCTCAGATGTGACTCAATCACACGGTCCAGGCTTTTGTAAAAGGGTCTAGAGGTAAAATACCCCGTCCAGTAGTGATCCTCACGGTCTGCGTAGGCAAAGAAATCCCCACTGAGGACAGGAATGTCACCAGGTCTGGATCCCTGGGAAACGCCATAGGCTTTGTAGACAGCATTGAAGTAGTCTGTGAGAGTCCCAAATTGAGCCTGAAGGAGGGAGACGACACAGCAGGAAGAAAAAGATTTTTAACTCTAACAAAGCTACACAAAAGAAAAGTATTTCATTATTATGTGTGGGATTTTTTTATCTGACGCAGGCATTAAGTCATGACAGATTCTTTGTTCAGGCAGCGAGTTAAAAGTACAGCTGTATAATTTAGACTTTCACTGAAACACACTTCATGCAGAGATGCATAAAAATGAAAAAAATAATAAAAAATGAAAAAAGCAAATAAAAAACACATTTGGTGAGGCAGTTTGTGACATCTCATAAACCCTTTCCTCACCTGAACATGCAGTTCAGGCTGTGAGTTCATGTAATCAAACAGCTTCTGGTAATTGATGTACTGCTGATCCCACTCCAGGGCCTTATCATAGCGAAAGTCATCTCCTAATGGAACCAGAAGCACCTTGCTGCGGTAAAGTTTAGACTTTTTACGGTACTGATCCAGAAGCAACTGTGCTCTGTGAAAGAGAAAAGGGTGAGGAGAGAGAGAAATTAAGAAATAAAAAGTTTCATGTCCTGAAGAAGTGCATCCTTAGTGAATTTCCTCTTTTTCGGAATAAATAAAGTATCATCATCATCCTCTGAAAGCTGCAAAATATGGCTATAAAGCGATAAGCACTCAGTGTCCACCTCCCGCAGTTTATTTCTTCTCCTTGGCTGTTGTCACTGGCATGACTTCAAATTGAGTTTATTAAGGGACTATTACAGAAAACAGTACACTGATAAATCTCCTGTGGGTGTTGCTGGAGTTGAATAGCAATAATATGCAAAAAGTATCAAATGTGCTTAAGGAGGGGGGGGGGTATTATGAAAAATTTACTTTCTGAAGCTTAATATCCTGAGAACCTGTCTGTCCCTCATTAAAAACATACCTGAAGTGTTGCTCTGACCCATTCACTCATGTTAGAGCAATCTTTGGGTCTCTGCTAGTAGTTCTCGGGGTTGCTGAAACACCTGCTCCCACCTATCCAGGCCTTTTCCATCCATCTCCTCCTCCGACCTTAGGTATTCAGCCCAGAGCCTCGCCCCTGCAGAGCTCCCCTGCCCCTCCCCACCTCACACAACTCCGGCTGAGTCCCAGGTGCAGTAATTATAACACACCAGCTGCAGCTGCAAGTCTTTTGTGGGATTTTTTTTCTGACTCCGTGCATGCTGCAATGATGCATGGTATGTGACAAACTTAAGGGGGAGTGTCAGAAAGAGTAGGAGGGACTTAGAGAGGCACAGGCGAAAATCAAGGCGTCCAATACGGAAGTAAATTTCTTTAAAAGGTGGATTTTTATATATGACGGACTTTTAAAAGACTTAAGGTGACAATTTTATTGGAGTGTGCTAAAGAATGGAAATATGTGCCTGGAAGAAGAATAATACCCCCACTGTAAAATAGAAGATACCCTGAGCAATCCTGGATGTTCTACACTTGCAGTAAACAACCTTACCATAAACAGTATCAGTGGTAGTCACTGCATTATCCCACATAACCCCACAGCAATTTATGGGATTCAGTCTTTAAAGATATACAAAGCAAATCCTCACCTTTCGGCGACATTGGCCTCCACCACGGATTTGGGCGGCACTTTCCAGGGACAGTTGATCCGACCTCCTGGTAATCTCTTGAAGTCAAACTGGCAACAGATCTTCGGATCAGGCCCGCAGGTGTGAGGTACATCGTAGCTATAGAAGGGCATCATGTGGCAAAATATGTCTGTGCTGGATCCGGTGTCTGACAGAGCAACGGAGTAACAGAAAGCGAGCCATAAGTTTGGAATGTAGCACTTTACTTTATATTGAGTTTTAATGTGATATGATAAAGTAATGCAAAACTCAAGTGGAAGTTTTGGTGTGCATTTGTACTCAACCATTTTAATGAACACAATCTTCTCAGATGTTTTTATGTAATCGTTTAAAAATGTGCATCCTTTTCCACTTTCAAAATTTTGCACTACATTGTGTTTGTATTTCTCATAAACTCCCTATATAATACATTCAAGTTTGAGGCTGTAATGTGACAAAACGTAAAGAACTTTAAGGGGAATGAACGCTTCCGCAAAGCACATTACTTCCACTCCTAAAACCTTTTTTAAAAAAACAAACGATGTCGTTGACACAGAAAGCAGGTTTTCCCTCCAGCATAACTGCATGCAAATTTATGAGCTTAGCGTTTCTAAGTGCTGTCTGGGGATGAACATTAAATGGCTAAATGAACTCTCATAAGTACTGACAACAACACATTTACAACATCTTACACCAATGGCATTTCCAGAAGGAAGAAAAGAACAGTAGATCACTGGAAGCCATTCGCTGCTTTCATAAAGGATTATAAAAACAGCTCAGTTTGGGTTATTACACCACACACTTTCAAAAAGTCACTATTTAAAATACTACAGCAAGTGGTTTGGCCCATCCTTAAATAAGCTTGAAGAGGAGCACTAAAACCAGAAGACATTGCTGGCACTGGGCCACTCACCCCAAGCCTGCCTCCACATAAACTCCAGATTTCTGGTAGATGCAAAGTGCTTTTTAATGGAGTAATGGATCCTTTGGATCAGCATGCTGGTTATGTTGGCCCTCTTCAGCAAATAGGACATGGTGGCACTGTGACCGAAGGGGTCCACTGCCCACCCGCTTTGAGGAGTTATACCTACAACAGCAAGCAGAAAGCAAATCATTTAGTTGCAGGCATTGGATTAGGAAGGGAATGCATTTTTAAAAAGGAAATCAGACTCCACAGCTAGATGCTCTGAAAGCAGGAGGAATCATTTTATCACCCGCTGAGCAAGACGCTACATCAGCTGAAATGTGGGATGTCGAGTCTAAATTTCACTATCAAGCACAGGGAGGGGTGATATATTTTATGGTCGTGTGAAGGCAGAATTCCTAAAACTCCTCAGAGTGGAGCGTCTTAAAGATTTCAGCATCAATCTTCGAAATATAAATGAAAGTGCTCAAATGGGAAATCACTCTGTGATTGAATGTGTTACCCAGATTTGTCTCCAACCACTGATGCCCTTCGATGAGCTGATCTATCATAGCAAAGTAGTGAGCGTTGGCTTCATCCGTCATCACCCAGCCTCCAGTCACAATCTCTAGCTGTCCTCCCAGGATCAGTCTGTTAAAAAGAAAGGATTAGGGGAGTGAGGTGAGAATAATCCAGCCCTAATGTGAGAGAGTCCCACTAACCAGATAAGTTATAAATAGAGCCGCCATAATCTGCCAGCAGATACCACCCTCTGTGTGCCGAGGGCTTGAAGTTTCTGCATCGACTAATTCTGAAGATAATTAGCAGAACTCACAAAGCTGTGACTCACTTGCGCATGGCCTCCTGTTTGTAGACGTCTGCAGTCTCCCACCACTTGGAGAAGTATGAAATTTCTGACCAGATGAACTTCCTGCGAGAATCCTCGGCCAGCTTCACGACCATGTTGTTTAAAATATGCTGCGTCTGGTCTGTGAAGTACTTGTCAAAAGTCTTGACCCAACCTAGAGTAGGAGGACCAAGAAACACACAGCTGGGCCATTACAGACTGAACTCTCCTTGAAACAACCCTTCTACCAGCCAATTGAAACAACAGAGAGAAAGCACAGGTGGATAAACAACTCCGATGTAAGAAGGGCTGCAAAGCACCAAAAATAAAACTCATATTTTATTCAGAGGCAGTTGGTCCACTAAGAGAGCTTCCTCGCCTTATAGGAAAAGCAATTCCTTGCCGTTTAAATGCACAATTCAGGCATTATATATTAAATGTCAAATACTCAAGAAACATTATCTTTGTACCCCAAATTCTGCACAATTAATGCTGCGCGTGAGAGTCAAGAGAACTTTGCAGCTAAAAATAGAAGGCTGTTCCAACTGTTAATGAATAATTTTCAAGTCTCTGCAGCCTGTCAACATATCAATAACTGTCAAGTTAGCAAGCAGATATCATGGATGAATAAACACCTATAATGGAAATTTCAGTCTTAAATACAATCTCAGCCAATCGTGGCTCTAATGAGCTACAGATTTCCAATACCAATATCTTGCTAATTTCATTGTTTGAGGCCAAACCGTCAGTTATGTCAGCATTATGACAACAATAGTAATGACAGATGTATGACATTTATTTATGAATCCCTAATACAACTGACCTATCCAGGTATGGTCAAGAGTAATTGATTTGACTTTCTTGCTACAAACAAGATCTGATTTAGCCTCTTTACACTTGGCATAGACTGGTTACCGACATTAATTTACAAGACATGCAGTTGATGCTTGTAAAGTGTGAATTACATATAAATTGTTCAACTGTATTGTGTATCTGGGCTTTTTTATGAAAGAAAAACTGTTCTATAAATAGTTTTTAAAAAAGGGGCACAACAAATATATCATCATAGCAACATTAGTGTGTGCAATATTCATATCACAAAGAACTGTTAGGAGTGCAACAATTGTTAGCTAATACAATAAAAAAGTGTTTTGAATTTGCATTTTACATGCTAATGTATATTTAGCCTGTTGGACAGAGTCTTAAGACAGTAGATGCTCACACTGGACACAAATGACATTGCCCAAAATGCTAAAGGTCACACAGTGAGGAAAGCACAGAGGAGAGAAAGATGAAAAATTTATATATTGCACCTGATATCATCATCACAATATTTACCAAAATTATAGCCGCTGCACGATTTTCAAATATTATGCAGCTCTAATTAAAAATCAAATATATGTGGAAGCAAAAAGGAGCATCGATAACTTTCATTAGGGTTTTAACTAGATACGGCAAGCAATGAGTGACGACATTATGGTTGTACATTTTTCTGTAAATACCCCAATATTGTAGCATTTTCCCCTCAACTTTATACTATGAAAATCTCATAGGAGTCTCTGGCTGGTTGACGCAGGTTCTGCTTCCAGAAAAAAAAAAAAACAATCCCCCATAAATATTTGACATTCAACAGCACAACTCACCTGGATCATTGTGAGAATGAGGAACCACAAATACTTGCAGAGGTTCATTGTCCCACTCATCAGGTTCATAAGTAATGTCAAAGCCCTGCTTCCACACACCTCCGTCAAGGTTGTCAAAACTGAGTAGGGAGTACACATCCAGCATCTGAAGCAAAAGATTTACCAATTATTGATGACAGTCAAATTAAATTAAGCTAAGTTTATTTGGTGATTGTACAGACATGCAGTGACATTTATAGTGCAGCTACAACATACAGAGATTGGCAGTTAAAGTTAATAGCAAGTATTATGTTGCAATCAGATGTTCCCAGTTTTAGTGCGGATATTAAAGTGAAAACTGCACCTTAAAATAATTCCAGAAAATAAAATTCATTCATATTCAGCTAAGGTCCTTGAAAATAGCAGTGGTCCCTTTGCGATGCATACCTAGGACAAACTTCCTCAGAATGACAAAAGAGTGACAATTCTTTCAACTCCTCTGATGACGAGCTGGGTAGTATTAATGACTTCTGCAGAAGGATGGCCCTAATATGTTGTTTGGTACCATAACATACCTGTTATGAAACTAAAATACTTTAAAAACACCTCCAGATGTTTATTTTCCCTGTCCTAGCTGATTCATTTTACAAAGACCTGCTTGAAATCAACTGTGCATGGCTGATTGTTGCATACATTTTAGAGCTGCATAAGACACTAATCTGCAATAGTCATCGCAATATCAATATTTGCAATACCGCAGTTGCTAAGGACTACTGTAATATGCATACACGCCCCAGGTATCAATATACCCATTCACAGTTGGTTGGACACTAATGGCCCCCATCTGAGGCACCTTATTTATACATGGCACAAAAAGTAAGGACATTTGTGACTGATTGATTTCTTTGTTGTAGCAATGCTTTTGGGTAATAAACCTTAAATTATACCACATTTACAAGGGAAATGCATTTATGCATGGGGAAGCAGAGTTGAGCATGTGGGAAAAATGACTAAATCTTCTCTGCAATGAGGGGTAGAGAGACTCAAAAGAACACATCAATAATGCAGAAGAGATCACCGGTTGCAACATTTCGTGATATGTTTTGGTGTCTTATTTAATAGTGGGGCACATTCACCTGTACATCTGTTTGGGTTCGGGTGCCAACAGCAAACTGGCAATCCTGAGGCTTTACGGCAAGGAAAGTTGGGCGACCGTCGAATGGTAGGACCCAGGAACCATTGGCACTTCTGAATGGCAGGTGGCCGCTGGGAGACACAGCTCCTGTGTCTGTGAGCTCCATCACAGAGTCCTTTATGTGGCTGATTATTTGGTGGTTTTCCTCCAGGAGCTGCTCCAGCTGCTCTATCCGATTCTGGAGGACTGAGATTTGGCTCTAAAGAGACAAAATAATAATAAATCAGAGCTGTAGACCTCTAATCTAACAGTTGCTATAAGCTGACAGTAGAAATTTAAATAATACGTGAAAGTAAATTATTTCAGTTAGTATGTTTAAAGATAATTAATGAGCCTCTAAAAAAAAATTTTTCACAAAACAATTTAGTGTCGTTTTTACAGTATGATTTACATGAATAGGACAAATTAGACATCAGTCCTAAAAGATGTTGAAATGTTTAATCTAATTTAGGTTGGGCACACCAAACAGTAAAAAAAAAAAAAAAAAACACAAAACAAATACCCCTACTGGATTTTCAAACAAAATATGCAGCCAGGCCACAGCTGAAATTCTTACCCGTGGAAAGTTTCCTCCATTCTGCCGCCTAGCAGGGTCATGCTGGACTCGATCCAACATCAGATAGAGTGAGAACACAGCCACACAGAATATGGCCCCTCCACACACTGTCACCTGTTTCCTCAGCTTCATCCTCCTCTGCAGCACTCCTTTTTTCTCAGGATTTAGTTTTAAAAAATGACCTTGACTGGATCTAGTGGGGTTTTTTATGCAGCAATGGAAATAAGGTCCAAGAGAACTGAAAATAAGTGCAAAAAGTAATGATGGAAACTAAGCAACTATGCTAGTACAGAAGCTGTGATGCCTGCAGCCTCCACTCACCATACCGGACATCACAGTGGCAGGGGGCTACTGCAGTCAAGGATGTGGAGAAGCTTCTAAAGCAGCAATTTCTGGAAAAAAGTCGTCAGCTCTGGCAAAAACCACAGCCGCCGGTGGTCTCCTTCAAAGTGGCCCTTGTGCTCAACCATCCAAACCGATGAGATTGCAGGGAAAAAGGGGAGAGTACTACAAACTGGACAGCAGGGGCACAAATGGTGAGACTAGTGTCCCTGTAGCATGACTGTTGTTGCCGTACACCTGCTCCCACAGCAAACTTTAATCCTCCTGCACACCCAGAGTCAATGCCTTTTGCTCAGATGGGTTCGTCTGCCATAACGAACAGTTTGTACACAGAGCATTAGTAGTGCAAATGAAAAAGAAAAAAAACAGCTTGGCTGAGAGTCACACCGCAGCTTTTTTTTTTTTTTTTTTTTTTTTCTTCAAGCTTCAGCCCCAAAGCAACTCCAGGAATTAGAATGAGACAACAGCTATCCTCCTCTCGGAGGCATTGTGAATGAATATCGACTCTGGCAGCACGAGCAGTGTCCGTCCTTGGAAGTAAAAAGATGACGTCACATTTAAGGGTCCTCTTCAGCTGCAGAGGAAAAAAAACCCCAGAAAGGTACAACAGAGTGAATTTAAAAAAAAATGAATATTATTTCAAAGTTAATTTTAATAATCTGCTAAAAATCCTAAAAGTCATACAAGATTTTTTTTTTTTTTGAGTTACAAACGGGGGATATTTTCAAGTGTGCATTTCGATCATTTCTCAGGTTTGTGGCTTACAGCTTATAAAACCCCAAAATTTAGTTTAATTGAAATTAGAATAATATAATATATGACAAAAAACCATTATGGCCAACACAACGATTGAACTATGATTGAACCATGATGCTTATCCAGCCGACAGCAATTCACTTCAAGAGAATGGTAAAACCGCAAAAAGTCATTGATAAATAAGTTGGCCATTTGCAGAGTGCTGTATTCAACCATACTGATGGAACGTTGAAAGAAAATTGCGATAGAAAAAGGAATAATCGCAGGATTGTGAAACAAATGTAATTGTTAGGTGTTTTACAAGGTTTCCATGACTTGTGAACCAGAGACATCTTGGTTTAATGACCATGGTGCCACTGAGGTTGATTACCAAGCAAATTTACAGAACTAAGCCTTATATCAAGTCTATGGGATATCGTCAAGAAAAAGATGAGACAGCAATGCTGAAGGCCACGGTTAAAGCAGACATTGTTTTCTTAACTCATTAGCAGTACGACAGGCTGATTCATTCAGGTTTCATATACTATACAGCCGAGGTCCGCAACCCTCGGGCCCCAGACCGGTACCGGGCCACACAGAAACAGTAAATAAATAACTTAATATTTCTGTTTAATTTATTACCAGAGTCTAAAATATGTTTTCTTTTGAAAAATGACCGGATTCTTTCCATTACAGCAAACTATAAATTACTCTTTACGCATGTCAAGACAGTTGCCTCAGTCACGTGATACGTCAACACAAAAAACAAACCCACATGCTAGCAAAATGATTAAAAACAGAGCTCTCTGAAATGTATGTTTGCAAAAATGAGAACATGCAGTGAAGAGACAGAGAAAAGACTATTAGTGCCAAAAAAAAGAAAGCTACATTTAACAGACAATACCAAAAGTCTTTCTTAAAATATGAAATTATCGCAGTTCCACTGTAAATAACATGTGACAATTGGCGCTCTAATGAGGAAATGGAGCCTTTAAAACTGTCCCAGACGGGACCGTCTCTTTACAGTGAAACAGCCACTGGGCTCCCACTGATGCAGCGTCGTGGTGGGTTGTATTTTTCATGCACTTTATATTTATTTTTGTGGTAAATCTTATTTTAGAGGCATGTTTAAACAAGGATGTTACTCATGTTGGCACGATGTTGTGGAAATTCTAATAAAGTTACACATTGGATTCTAATCTCAGAATCTCCTAATTTATGAATCTAATGGGTTAATCAGCTGCAAACCAGTGAAAAGTAACAGAAATTAATGCCTGAAATATATATCACTCCTTGTGTCATCAATGTATATAACTTGATAGTTTAGTTTTTCTGCATACTATACCAAAATAGTGGAAAAAAATTTAAACCTACAGATTCTGTGGGAAATATGTAACTAGAACTGCACAGTATACATTAGCTCACATTTGTCATTTCCGTTTCAATTAGTGAAATATCACTATAGCAGCAGACTGCATAAATACAATGTTTAATGGGCTTTTATATTTCCAGTGCCATGCATTTAAATTCTGCTTGCCAAATATATATTTGGCCACTTGAATGAACTTCCAGTGGCCTTTAAGTTCACCCCAGTACAGATTTCAGTGACCAAGTCACCAAGATTCTTAAACTCAGGGAGAATAGTGGAGACATCTCGATGATGGACAAAAAGGCAAGAAGTGAGGAAAATATGGGTGAAATGCATTATCAATTGCCATCACAATATTAAACAACAACATTGCAATGTCTCTTTTTCCTAATTGCATGCCCTATTTATAAAGAGAACTGGGCATGAAATGTTCAAATCCAGCAAAACAGAGTATGTTGTTTTTCTCCTCTTTGTGCAAATCCATGATCATAATCCTCCAACATCACAGGCTGGAAACATAAGCATTACCGCAGGGAGCTGAGATAATAACTTGGCGCTTTCATTAGTTAAGGCTGGCTGCAAAATGAAGATATTTCCTTCGACCATCTGGACAAAAAAACAAAACAATCCAAAAGGAAAGGTTTTGATGCAAATGAGTAGACGGGGGCAACAAAGAACTGCAGCCCCGTGTAGCAAAAATAGACATGTCCACCTTATCCTAAGACGCTTACATTACATCGATGACAAAGAATAGAGCATTTTGTTTAGCTTGTATCCATTATGATCGCCTGAGTATTCTGGGTAATATTAGTCGGACTGTTGATCAAAAGGTGACACCTCTGTAAATGTTTTACTAGAATGAATCGTACTCAGCTATAGCTGAGCTAACATTTAAGGCAAAGTTATTTGCTCTTAACTACAGTACTCGCATTTATTTCGGGCAACATCCGTGCCAAGACGATGCTTCAGTAGGCGCCGGTGAGAGAAACAGGCTCTGTCGAACTTAAAGCCACTTCCAGAAACGTGAGATGTGACAGCCGAACAAGCTAGCGCTAGCTTCCTGCAAATGCCAGTACAGCATTTACACAGGCAAAATAAAATTCAATTCAAGAGTCCGACACGAGTAGTTTAAAGTTTCAAAATGACATTTTCATTTTGGTAAACAGCTGCCTCTCTTTTCTCCCCGACAGACGAGTCGAAAGCAAAGGACGACGTCAAGTATAAAGTTGCTAACATTAAGACAATACGAAGCTGATGATATTTTCTGGCTAACAACTCATTTTGCCGTGTAAACCTCCTCCACTAACATTACAGTAGGACCGCGTTTCCTTGCCGACGAAACGAATAGGAACCCCAGACTTACCCGTCAGTGGTTCACCGCGGTGCTCCAGGCGAGTGAAGGAGCCCAGCAGACACTGTGTTTCTGCCTCCCGTCGCAGGCAGACGGATTAGTGAAGTAGCATTTCGAGTTTAGCAGTTAGCACCGCCGAGCTGCTACAAAGGCTTCTGGGAAGAAATGAGCTGCGTCGCGGATTAACCAATAGCCTCAGCAGGTTGCCAATATGTGCTCACCGGCGGCCCTGACGTTTAAATTCAGCACGTCAAAGTCTGAAGAACATTCAGAATAAGCGACTGGAGTTTGTAAATTACTTCATAGCTATTGTAAGTGCAGTCGATTATGCTCACAAACACCACAGTAATTATAGAAAATTATAACTCATATTATAGCTAGAATAGAATAGAATAGAATAGAATAGAATAGAATAGAATAGAATAGAATAGAATGAATACAAATAGAATAGAATAGGCGTAATTCAATTCAAATTCAAAATTCAAAAATACTTTATTGATCCCAGAGGGAAATTAAGTGTTGGTATAGCTCATATAATTAAATCTTTAAGGAGTTGTTGTAGATAATGATGGCTGTGGGCAGGAAGGATTTCCTGTAGCGGTCTGTATTGCAGCGAAACTGAAGAAGCCTCCGACTGAAGACGCTCTGTTGTTGTATGACTGTCTCATGAAGAGGATGCTCAGGGTTGTCCATAATTTTTTTGATTTTATGAAGAATCCTTCTTTGTATTTTCATCTCCAGATTTTCCACAGTTGTACCAAGAACAGAACCAGCCTTCTTTATCAGGTTGTTTAGCCTTTTTAAATCCCTGGCTCTGATGCTGCTACCCCAACAGATGACGGCTGAAGAGATTACACTCTCCACAACAGACTTGTAGAAGATCTGCAGCATCTTGCTGCAAACCTTGAAGGACCTAAGCTTCCTCAAGAAGTACAGTCTGCTCTGTCCCTTCTTGTAGACGGCTTCACTGTTGCGCCTCCAGTCCAGTCTCTTGTCAAGGTGAACTCCGAGTTATTTTTATTCCTCAACCACCTCCACTTCTTCTCCCATGATGGAAACAGTTTTTGACTTATCCCTGTTTCTTCTGAAATCTACAATCATCTCCTTTGTTTTGTTCACATTCAAGGTGAGACGATTGTTTCCACACCATGTCACAAAGCGGTCCACCAGCTCTCTGTATTCAGCTTCTTGTCCATCTCTGATACACCCGACAATTGCAGAGTCATCTGAGTATTTCAGCAGATGACAGGTCTCTGATTTGTACTGGAAGTCTGAGGTGTACAGAGTGAAAAGGAATGGTGAGAGTACGGTCCCCTGTGGTGCTCCTGTGCTGCTGACCACCTGGTTTGACACACAATTCTTCAGTCTCACAAATTGTGGTCTGTTGGTCAGGTAGTCATTGATCCAGGCGATTGTTGAGGGCTCCACCTGTGTCTTCAGGAGTTTCTGACAAAGCAAATCAGGCTGAATTGTGTTAAATGCACTAGAGAAATCAAAGAACATGATCCTCACAGTGCTGCCTGCTTTGTCCAGATGACAGTGGGTTGGTTGAAGTAGGTGGATGATGGCATCTTCAACTCCAACTCCACAGCGATAAGCAAACTGCAGTGGGTCCTGATGCATTCTTGTTTGCTTACTCAGGGGTGCCAACAGGAGTCTCTCCAGGACCTTTGTGATGTGGGATGTCAGGGCAACAGGTCTGTAGTCATTGATGACTGATGGGTGAGTTCTTTTGGGTACTGGAACAAGGCAGGATGTCTTCCACAACACTGGAACCTTCTCCTGGGTTAGGCTAAGGTTGAAGAGGTGCTGCAGAATCCCACAGAGCTGCTCTTCACAGGCCTTCAGGACTCTGGGGCTGACACCATCTGGACCTGCAGCCTTGTTGGGGTTCAGTTTCTCCAGCTGCCTCTTCACCTGACTTTTGGAGACAGACAAGTGGGAGGGGGAGGCAAAGGGGGTAGCACCATTTCCTGACTTGGTTGAAGTCAAACTTGTGGAATTAGAAGAGTCCATGGCTGAGGTGAAGGATAAAACATCCGAGGTGTAACAGGAAAGCTGTTGATCAGAGGAGAGTGGGATGTCTGTTTGGCTGGGAACAGGAGAGGTTAACAGCAGCAAAGTAAATTCACGCGTACGTAGGGCTGTACAGTAAATAAAAAAATATAAAAATCGAATTTGCAACATTAGTAAAATCAGAAAAATGCTTTTAGTAAGTGTGTCATCCTACTCGGATTTAGATAAACTGTGGACTGAGCTGGCCATATTTTTTATCATGTGCTTTGTTCGTGCTTCTTGCTTTATTACCGTTTTTACTTCTTTGTCTGTGCTATTTTTGTTTTACCCCTTAATCATGTGAAGCACCTTGAATTACCTTGTTGCTGAAAGCATGCTGTACAAATAAAATTGCCTTGCCTATTTTAAGTGTAAAGCGTCACGTTGCATGTGTATTTTTGTGCCAAACAAGAACATAGAACAGACCTTTTACAGGGAGTGAGAAGATCAATGGAAAGCTGTGTAAACGAAATATGAATGGAAATGCAAACAAGATAATTAAACTGTGCAAATGGCAAAAGCAGCAGGAATGCAAAACTGTTCACTGTGGACATGTGGAATGTTTTCTTTCATGATTTTCCACTATTTAGTTCCATCTGCCTTCCCATCTACTCTTACCAGCTCTGTCAACTTCCCAGCATGATGCTGCAAACACCATGTTTCCTCACTGGGATATTACAGATGTTCAGATGTTCCCACCTAAGCGGTGGATCTGTGCATCTCCACAACATTGACAACATACATCTTGGCTGCTTCTCTGATTAAAGCTCTCTTTGTCTGGGCTGTCGGTTTAGGTGGACAGCCATGTCTTGGTGGGTTTGCATTTCGTCAAATGGGATCCTCAAAGCTTGGGATATTCACTCACCCTCCTATAACCCTCCTTTAAACTTCTCCACTACTTTATCTCTGACCTTTCTCATGTTTTGCATGTTAAATACAGTATAAATCCACAACCCACTTTCAAATCTTAGCAGCAAGAAGGTCCTAGGTTTAAATCACAGACGGTCTGGAGTTTGGATGTTCTCTGTGTGCAAGTGTTAGCTCTTCTTGGACACTGTGGCTTTCGCCAATATCCAAAAACATTCATGTTAGGTTAATTTGCCAGTTATGGGCTTCCTTGTTTTTTCTGTCCTGTGTGTCAATATTGCCCTTTGGTTGACTGGTGATCTGTTCAGGTTGTACCCTGCCTCTCATCAACTGAGCACTAGATTCAGTCACCAATCCCCTTAAGTAAGCATAGAATATGGATTGGTTGATTTCCAAACTTCTTATTTGTTGTCCAACTTGTGTCATAAGGGGAGGGTTGGGAATCAATCTGGCCTACATCTGGATGATGTCTAAAACATTGCTAATAGAATAAGAAGCTAAATCACAAATCCCAAATTACCATAACACTTCTATCAATTTAAAGCCAATGGTTTAATTCTGCTAATTACAACAAATAGGCACAAGCATCAAAACTCACTACATTGTATTTCATGGCACACTGTGGGGCCCTGACCCCAACTTTGAAAACTACTCTCAGGAAGTATACAATTGTTAACTGGCTCCCATGTTTGTCATGTTTATTAGTGCACAAAATATGACTTGCTCAACTCTGCCTGCAACTGCTTATTCTAAAGCTGGCCAGGTTGTCTAATTTCATACTGTTCTGAGCTCCTTGATAGATATGCAGTAGAAAAATATATTAGTGTGCACATACCGGCAGACATTTTGTTATACGGACTGTTTATGAATTTTGCTGTCAATCCTTTGCTAGACTGGCTGTCTAAAAGAGATGTGATTGTTTCACCAGACACCAGTGCACCACTTGAACAGCTAAACTATTATCTGCAGTAAAATATGCTGTGCTTGTTTTTGTTGAAGCTGTGTTGACCCATGGGCGACTGATTCCAGTGGAAAACAAAATAAACTGAACAATTCTTACATAAACTAGCATATAAAACTTTGTGTGACATTAAAAGCCTTGCAGTCAAGCAATATCAGGATTACGTCTACTAGGACAATAACATTTAAAAAGTGAAAGAAAGTGGATGTTCTTGTAATTGCTATTGTAGAGATCTATCTGTAAGCTTTATGTTAAAATTCTTATTATAGGTCTGACTCCTACTCTGAACCTTTGTGCAGGTAAACCCTGGAACCACTGAATAGGAAATATAATAGTGCTTAGCAGGGGATTTGCATTGTTGTGTTTTAATGACTTGTTCAGGGGCTGTTTGTCAGTTTCTGGAAACAGGAGATGACCTTACACTTCAATAATTAATCAGAAGATTGTGTGGGGGACACAAGAGCAGATGGTTGTGTTTTGGTTTGAGTCCAGTCACAAGAGACTGATTATTTTAATGTGATGTGCAAAAACATTCAAAGTGCATTATGAAACTGTATGACAGTGTTATTAAGTTTGGCCCCAGAGAACGCACCAGTAATGGCAGCATAATCTATTGCAAAACACTGTTGAAATAAGAGACAAATGTTTACCCAGCTGCTTTAGATTTAGTTTTTTTTTTTTTTTTTTTTTTTACTCTTCTTCTTGAATCCCTGGTGGTGTCGCTAAGTAGCAGAGAGCAGCTTCAGATCTGTTATGTTCAGTTATGTTTCAACACAGCCTCTAGGAAACAAACTGACTGTTCAGGGTGCCCCGTTTACAACGGTGCCACAGTAATATTAGAATCTGAACAGTTGTAACTGAGCGTAAGATATGCAGGGAGCCACCTGGTCTCCAGGGCAACAGAGGGCAAACAACATAGTGTCTGACGGAGAGCTCCTGGGGGGAAATACAAAACAGAAAACTTTCTTTAGTGGCTTTGGTAGCTTTGCAAAGTTCAAACAGGTATCTGTGATATAATACACTGTGTGTCTAAACTTTAAAGGTAAGTAAGATCTGATGATCTGTATTTACAACATTCTGTGATGCATCTAGAACCCTTGAGGAACAGAGAGGTTATTATTTTTTAAATAAAAACCAAGCTGTTTTCCTAGCGGCTTTTTACAAACAAAGGGGCATGACAAATATATATTTGATGATGATGGCTTACAACAATGATGATGGCTTATTCCGGAATTGCGCCGCTCAAGGTGGCAGCATGTTGGAGTAGCTCTGTTACTTTGGTTCATATTTTTTTTTTTTTAAACATTAATTCTTCCATTTTTGGTAGAAACATTGTTTTTGTGGACAACTGTTCTCTCTGGTTTTGAATGCTGTGCAGCTGGAAGGATTTTTGCTGATACTTTTTTATTTTTGGACATTTGTTATGATGCATAACCATGGCAACAAGGTGGTTTACAACTGGCAGCAGCTGATTAACATCACAAAAGCTCAAATAATACCTCAACTACAGCCACAAAACCCTGAAGTGGTTGAAAAGAAGACGCCATAGATCCAGAGTATCTTCAACTACAGAGCGTCTTCAGTCAGAGGCTTCTTCAGATCTGCAGAGCGCTACAAGAGATCATCCCTCCCCACAGCCATCAGCATCTACAACAAATCTTTGAAGGAACTTGCATAATGAGTTACAACAACATTTAATTTCCCTTTGGGATAAATAAAGTAATTTTCAATTTTCAACAAATCAATACCCCAAATTCATTTTCTCAGATGATTAGAATATTACATACGACCAATAAAAGGGGATTTTAAGTGTAGTATGTGTACTTAATACTTAGTTGGGAGTCGCTTTGTATGAATTTCTGGATCAATGCAATGATCCCATCAGCCTGTGGAACTGCTCTATTGTTAGGTCTGGTGTCCCTTTTCCTGTTGACAGTACCCCACAGGTTATGTGATACCCTTCCAACAAACCAGGCACCGGTAATTCAGGCATCATGGGCAGGTTTCAAGTCCTTTTAGCATCTCTATAAAGCTTGTCACCTAACTGAAGCAGAAATCCATCCATGCGTCCATCCGTTCGTCCTTCCATCCATCCACCCATTCATCCCTGCCTTCCTGAGATTGTTGTAGTGGAGGTAGCAGTCCTTCCAGTGAGTTCTGGGTCAGCCCTTTGGCCTTTTCTCTGGTGGGATGTGCCGAAAAAAACCTCTAAATAGAGGAGCCCAGAAGGTAACGTGTGCCCAGAGCTCATTTCAAACCACTTGGCAGCCAACACATTAAATGACATGGCTCCCCAAATCATCATCGACTACAAAAACTCAACGCTGTACCTCAAGCACCTAGGATTCCAGTGCCTCTCTGCTGGCCTATAAGACCTGATGCCATACATTCAGTCAGACCGTAGCTTCCAAATCAAATGCAAAATTTGCTTTTACCTGAAAAGCAGAAGTTGGACCACTGGGCAACAGCTTAGTTCTTTTTCTTCTCACCTCTGGTAAGATGCTTTAAGTGCTGTCTCTGCTTCAGGAGTGACTTAAGACAAGGAATGTGAAAGTTGTAACCCATGTCCTGGACATGTCTGTGTGTGGTGATTTTTAATCTACTGACTCTGTCTATGTCTTTCAAAAAGGCTCCAATTGTTTAATGGGCGTTCCTTCACTTTCCTCTCAAGCCTGTGTCAAAACAGAAGTAATTACTTTTGGACCCAAAGAGGAACGATCAAGAATAAGCACACAGCTTCAGTTAATACAGTTAGAAACTACTGATCAGGTCCGAAATCTAGGTGTAATTATGGACTCAGACCTGAACCTCCAGGGTCACGTAAAGACAATAACAAGGTCAGCCTTCTATCACCTGAAGAATATTTCTACGATTAAAGGACTGACGTCGCAACAGGACCTCGAAAAACTCATCCACGCATTTATCTTTAGTCGGATTGATCACTGCAACGACATCCTCAGGTTTGCCTAAAAAGTCAATCAGACAGCTGCAGCTGATCCAGAATGCTGCTGCTCGCATCCTCACTAGAACCAGGAAAGTAGAGCACATCACCCCAGTTCTAAACTGGCTCCCTGTAGCAAAGAGATTAGACTTCAAAATACTTTTACTAGTTTATAAATCATTGAATGGCCTGTTGCCAAAGTATTTTGAAGATCTACTGTCACTATACCAACCCCCCAGACCACTCAGGTCCTCTAATTCCAGTCTACTCAACATCCCTAGAATCCAAACCAAACATGGAGAAGCAGCTTTTAGTTTCTATGCTCCTCTAATCTGGAACAAACTTCCAGAAAACTGCAAAGCTGCTGAAACACTGAGTCATTTTAAATCAAGCTAAATCCATCTGTTTAGAGCTGCCTTTGAGTAATGTTTTCATGTATCGCATGTTTTGTGTGTGTTTCGTGCTTTATTGCTGTTTTTACTTTATCCTAAATCCACGTAATGTTTTTACGTGTCATATGCTTTGTGTGTGTTTTGCTTTATTGCTGTTTTTGCTTTATTCCCTGATCATGTAAAGCACCTTGATATATCTTGTTGTTGAAAGTCTGCTATACAAAAAAAATTGCCTTGCCTTGTGGTTTTCCCTGTTGCAACTTTTTTTTGCCACACTTTTCCCTTCCAATCAACATTCCAAAAATACATCACCCTGGGAACGGCCATCTTTTTCAGCAATTACTTTTTGTGGCTGACCCTCATTGAGAACAGTGTCAAAGTAGTCTACTGTCTGCTGGACAGCTGTCAAATGAGCAGTGCGCAACAAATCGATCAAATACAATAGATCCCTTTTTGATTTTAATTACTGAAACAAAACATTACTGTTTGATGGTATTCTAATGTATTGAAATACACCTCTAAAATGCCACATTGTTTATATGTGCCCCTTTAATAATTAAATGGTTATATTTTCTGAAAGGATTTTTGATTGGCAGTGCTTTTATTGTACTGTAAAGCATTTAACTGGCCGTATGGCTTTGTTTATTAAGATCCCTCTGTTAGAAATTGAACATACATCTTTTTATGGATTGCTGTTTCCTTCATGGTTAAAACACAAATGTGGCTTGATGTATCTGTCTTTTTCTGTGTGCAATAAAGAAAACCACGGAATGAGAACGTAAACAAATAAAGTAGAGACGGAGACAGGAATGGTTTGGCTTGCCCTCTTCCTTCTATGGTAAAGCGGCTCAGTAAGGAAGGGGCGGGGTTTGTGAGTAAACGTCACGAACGTGCTACGTAAACCAGGAAGCACGGAAAGATGTTAGGAGTTTGCACCGTCCGCGATAACATGAGCGATATTTGAATACCAGTTCACATAAAGTCACATCGAGTTGTGTGTAACCTGTCGAAGATGAGCGAAAGCGAAAAGCCGAAGGTAAGGAAGCAGCAGGGAGCCGTTCGGCTAATTCTTATTCCATTATATTTTGGAAAAGCTTTCTGGAAGTCCGTTCCTCACCTTTCCTATTAAATCCAGGACCCCGCAGCCCTGAAGGAGGAGGGGAACACCCTCTTCAAGACAGGAGACATGCAGGGCGCTGTCTGCTGCTACACCAAAGCGCTGAAGCTGACTGACAGCCAGGCAGACAGCGCTGTATTATACCGCAACAGATCTGCCTGCTACCTTAAACTGGAGGAGTACAGCAAAGCAGAGGCTGACGCTTCCAAAGGTCCGACCAATTCTATTCTATTCATATGATCACATGCTGCTATAAAACGTTGTTTAGTGTCACATTGGTAACGGTTTCAGAAAATGTAGGATCATCATTGTTCAGTCTGCTAAAATTAATTAATGTCGTTAGTTGTAGCTGACCACAAACCACACTGCAGCTGCTCTGCAATTATTACTAAGGCACTACTATAGTAGTATACAACACATGGGGAAAACACTGACGATGTAATCAAAGCACAGAAGAAAAGGTACATATGAAAGGGAATAAAAGCGAGGAAAAAACTCACCAAATTAAGGCATCAAAGTATATTGAATTGTTAAAAACCATCCATTATCATTGTAAAGGTTGGTGATGCCTATAAACATGAGTTACTGGGCGAGAGTTGGGGTAAATCCTGGACAGGTTGCAAATTCTTCAAAGGGCAACACATAGACACCATAGACACGCTCACACACACACTCTCACACACGCACACACACACTCTCTCACACACACACACGTCTTGCTATACTTGTGTTGACATTGTATTGACTTCCATTGATTTTACTATGCCTAACCCAGACACTTTCCCTAAACCTAACCATTAGTGATACATGCCTAACCTTAACCTAAACCTAATTTAACACCATACCTCTCAACCTAACTAATAGAGTTGAATAGCTTGTTAAACATTGTGGGGACCAGGCAAAATGTCCTTACAACTACAAATGTCCACACGATGCTGGTGGCCTGTCAAAGGTTGGTCCACACAAGTATAGCTATACATGTACACACACACACACACACGTGCTCACTTCTAAGTACAATGTATACAGATCAATGAACCCAACATGCATACTTTTGGACAGTGTGAGAAGGCTGAAGCACCCAGAAAGAACCTATGCATACGCTGGGAAAACCAAAATTGTCTTGCTCACTGTGTAAACAAAAAGAATTATGAGGAAATGAGAATAAAGAATAGTGGTTTTCTCTAAAATAAATGGCCAAAAGTGGTCAAAAATTAGGAACTTAAATATAATTAAATAAATGAAATTCTTTTTATTTTATTTTTAGGTCCTGATTGAGTCACTTGCAGATGTGTGAAAAGCATGCAAGAGATGTTTGTTTTTGTTTTTTTTGTTTTACTTCACTGGAGCTGAATAATAGATCAGATTTGGATCGTCATAGCAAGATCAGTGGTTTAAATTGAACCTCTAAATACTCTAATACTACTATACTTTTTATTATGAGTTTTTTAAACAGAAATGGCTCAGGATTATTCTCCAAACAAATTTCCCTCCTTAAAGGAATGTGCAGGATGGCTCTGTCCACATACTCAATCTGCCCAGCATTATGCTCGGCTTTGTTTTATTGTTTTCACGGTGCTTTCTAACAGCAAAGAAGCCTGCGGTGGTGGAGAGGTAATGATGCCCTCATTGGAAGTACAATAAAGTAAGATTTTCTTTCCCAAAACCACCTTGTTAAACTTTTCAAACACGAAGGCTTCCCACAGAACCTGCACTGAGTTTCTTTATTATTTATAGTTTCATAAATGTTTCACATTACAAGCCCTCTAGCAATATGATTCTAAAAGAATAATACATCTGTTATGCTCAAAGTGACAGATATCGGTTGTTATGTGAGTTTTGAAGATGTTACTGTGTAGGACCAATTATTTTAACTTCTATATCTATTAAACGTGTTTCTACATGCACATTATCTAGACACCAACTGCCTTTTCAAATGAATTAAATCTGAATTCCAATGATCAACTGGAAGGCAATTATATTTCAAGTGTTATTGGTTGGTTGAATTGGTTGAATTGATTCTCACTGGTGTTGATGGCCACACCTGTTTCAGATCTTAGCTGCAGAGATGTTTATAGACAGTGATGGTGGGTGAGAGAGGGACAAAAATGTGAGTTAGTTACTGATATCAACAATAATAGCTCAGTTGTGTGTTTTCCTAATATCATGCAGCCTTTCAAAACAGAGGTGTGAGTAGGCCTGTCACCATGAACAATAAATCAATTGATTCCATAAATTCAAATGAGCGCAATAGTTTTTCCAGCCACGATCATTTACATTTGTATTTTGTTTGTTTTCCTCATATGTCTCCCTTATTCTACCAAAGAGACTAGATAAAAAAGGCATATATGGTCCATATTGTCACAGTAAAATGGGATGTCTTTTTTTTTTTTTTTTATTCAAACCAAATGTTTTTGTTGTCAGTTTCCACTGTTGGTTTACAAAAGTCCTAACTGGTAGTTTTGCTTGTTTTTCTTGTCTGAGCCAAGGGATTTTTTTTTTTTTTTTGAAAGCTAATTTTGTATACAGAGTTCATCCATTTTTTTTATGTATTGTTTCGGTGGTTTTGTTAATTTATATTGAATATTAAAGATTTCTTCCAGTTGCAGTGGTAAATGTTCTTTAGTAATTAAAGTTTAATAATTGTTCAGAGGGTCTACAAGCATTATTATTACATTTGTTGAAAATGGTCTCAAAATGACAATAATGTCATTTATCACAATAATTTCTGGGGCAATTTATCGTCCAGCAAAATTTGTTATCATGACAGGCCTAGGTATTATTGAATCGAATTAATTAATTAATTAGACATAAAGATTACATGTATTACTTTAAACTGTCTTTGAAATAAGAGACATAAAAGCCCAGTTGAGTTATACATGAAGACAACTAAAAATGACTGCAGATAAATTTTAAAGTTGAAGATTATTCTGCAATTACTTTATTAAATATTTGAGTTAATTCTGTCTCACATCTCAATAAGGTGCAACATCTGGCCAGAAGCTAACCAAAAGACACTGGATGAGCTTTAGATAGCATCTTTATCTTCCTCACCCACTGTACCAAAGACAGCAAGTACAGTTATGGGTTTTAATAGGATGTTTGTCCTGTTTTTAACTTTGCATCTGTAGGTTTATTAAATAAATTTTTTATTCAATCAAAAGCTGTTTTAAAAGGATGGCTAAAGTAAATGAATTGATCGTTCTTAATAGAAGAACAAGTGTCTTATACAGACCAAGGTCTTTAAGAGTGTAATTAATACATTTCTAGATTTTCCAAAGAAGGACTTTTTTGTATTAGAAGAAACTTTGTGCAATCAGTAGATCATATCTTTCTTTATTCTGGACACTGTTCCCTGAATTTTTATTTTAGTTGAGGATTTCATGTGCACATCAAAAGTCAACTTTACTACCGTCTTCCCTTTTCAGCTCTTGATGCAGACCCCGGCGACGTGAAAGCCAGGTTTCGGCGAGCTCAGGCATATCAGCAGCTCGGTCGGGTCGATCAGGCTTTCCTGGATACTCAGCGATGTGCCCAGCTGGAGCCCAAAAACCGAGCTTTTCAGGATCTGCTCAGACAGTTGGGAGCACAGATCCAGCAGAAGGTGACGTGAGGCTGATTAGGTCATGTTTCTGGATCCTGATGAAACTGAAGCTTATTCAAATCTTTTGTCTTACATCTTTAGTCAGCACAACTAAACTCCACAGATGCTCGTGTGCAGCAGATGTTCTCTGTCCTCTTAGATTCCTCTGCTAGAGACTCAGATCGACAGAAGGTACAGATGGCTCATACAGAGTTAACCTCTCTCCTTCACTTGTAAATCTATTCCAATGTTCTTGATTTATCTGTAAAAATGTAATTCACCCATGTTATGTTTGTAGGCGGCTCAAAATTTAGTGGTATTGTCCCGAGATGAGGGAGGAGCTGAGGAGATCTTCCGTAACGATGGAGTGAAGCTGATCCAGATACTTCTTCAGTCAGCACAGGAGGATGTTGTCCTTTCTGCCCTCAGGACATTAGTAGGCTTGTGCACAGGACATCAGTCAAGAGTAAGTGTGTTCTACATAATTTCATTTAAAGGTAAAAAAATGTAACTTCCCCTTTTGATTCTTTCCATTCATTGAATATATGAGGATAAACTCTTCAATACATCCATTCAATTTTATTCACCTTGCAGGTAAATTAAAATAAATGATTTTAGATTTGAAAGCTTTATTTGTAGGACACTTCTCATTCAGCAAAATATAACATGAGGTTCCTTTATAGCATGAATAGAAGCCAATAAGCAAACTAAAAACAGGGGGGATCAAGCCTACATATAGCCTTTGGAACTAAGGAACAAAGAAGCAATGTCCCAATAAGAATAAGTAAGAACCATTAAAAAAGAAATTGGATGGAAATGGAGAGTTTCTGGGTAAAAACCACTGCTGGACAAAAAGAACACAAAGGCCATCTCATATTTACTTAATACAAATATTGATGATTCTCAAGACTTTGGAGGAAAAAATGTATTCCTATCCAGCAAAGTAAAAGCCTGATGGGCAGTTACGTCAAACGCTTGATGGCAGTTGTTAGTAATAAAGTTGGCACAACCATTTATTGGGTTTAGGAGCAATTATATTTTCACTTAGGCCGAGGTTGGTTTGGATAGATCTTTATTTTCCATTTAATGAATAAAATCCTGATTTAAACTGCATTTCATAATTATCCATGTTATCTTTGGTAAAAAGAAATATTTTGATGATCTGAAACATTTAAATGTGACAAAAATGCAAAAATACTGAAGAAATCTGTAAAACGGGAAATATTTTCTCATGTCCATTTATGTTTTTAGAAAGACCTAAAAGGAGAACAGTGCATCAATATTTTCCAAAAGTTGTACAAGCTTTTACTAAAGTCTCTCATTTGGACTGAGAGGGAAAGAGCCAAACTCCAGGGCTTTCCTTCACATGATAAAATGCATTGTAACATGCTGACTTATGCCGTTTTATTTTCAGACCATGGCTATCGTGAATGAGTTGGGGATGGACCAGCTGTGTGCAGTAATGGGGTCAGGAGCCTCCACTGTGTCTCTGGCTGCATGCCACCTGCTGCAGGTGATGTTTGAGGCTCTGACAGAGGGCATGAAAAGAGAGATTAGAGGAAAAGATGAAGCCATACTTCCCGGTGAGTATCTGGACACTCGATAAAGACTGGCCTGTTAAGTTCTGCTTTTGGAGTAATTTTCTTTTTCAGAACCGTCCAAAGAACTGCGTTTGATGCTACGCCACCTTTTGGAAATGATGCCAGCAGCTAATGTGTCAGGGCCAGGCAGAGACAGCGCCATCAACCTCTTGGTCAAGCAAGTACCCCGCAAGTCCTTGAAGAACCCTGACAACTCCCTCACATTATGGGTGATAGACCAGGGTATGAAACACACCCGAATACAAAAAAAAACCCACCTCAATACATCTAAGGATGCATAACAACTACTTTCTACATTTTCCTGTTGTATCGCATTATGTTGAGAAAGTAATACAGTGCTGTAAAAAAGTATTTCCCTTCAGGTGGATGTCTTCTGTTTTTGTCTGTTTTGTCAGCGTGTGAATGTGTCCATGAATGGGTGAATGACTGAATGTAGTGTAAAGCGCTTTCTGCTCCTCTGACTAAAATAGCAGGATACAACTGCTGTCTATTTACCATTTATTTGTTCATTTGGCATGCTTAAATGTTGGCAATTGAACTAATCTTTCTGAAGAATATGGTTAATCCCAGCTAATTTATGATTTTTCACATAGGGCCAGTTTGCTTTGTCACTTGATAAATTAAACCATAATTTGAAAACGTTTTTTTCAACTCACCTATGTTATTTTTCTCTAATAATATTTGTTGGGTCTAAGACAGTAAAGTGTGGGGGAAAAAACCCTAAAGAGATATGTAAGGAGGGAATTATATTTTTTACAACACTGAAGAATGTTTAACCTGTGGATTTGTCTGAGACAATGAACACTTTTCTTTTGTAGGGCTAAAGAAAATCCTGCAGGTGGCTGGGACTGTTGCTGAGCTCTCAGAGGGACCTCCTCTTACAGAAAACACTCACATGAGCTGCTCTGTGCTGCTTTGCAAACTTTATGATGACCTCAAGAGCGACAAAGAAAGGGAAAACTTCAATAAACTTTGTGAAGAATATGTTCAGTAAGTCAAATATTTCTAAAACAGCTCAATAAATTAATCATTACAGGCCCTAGAGCAAAACAAATTTGCTAATTTTTTTTTGCATGATAGGGAACACTTCAGGCGACCCGGCCTAGATGGCAAACTACGCGCCATTCAGACAGTTTCTGTGCTCCTCCAAGGACCGAGTGATGTGGGCAACATTACTCTGGAAATGTCAGGAATGATGGACGCCGTTATCTCTCTCTGCGCTTCAGAAGATGTGACTCACCAACAGGTTGCTGTGGAGGCTCTTATCCACGCCGCAGGCAAGGCCAAGAGAGCCTCTTTCATCACAGCCAATGGCGTTGCACTCTTGAAGGACCTCTACAAGAAGAGTGAAAATGACAGGATACGTGTGAGAGCTCTAGTGGTAAGTGCCACAAGCTGACTGAGAAAAATAACATGTCTCATCAAAGGGAAAACCTACCGTTTTGCGTGGGTTTTTATGCAGGGCTTGTGTAAGCTTGGATCAGCAGGAGGCACGGATTTCAGCATGAAGCAATTTGCTGAGGGATCCACGCTGAAGCTCGCTAAGCAGTGCAGGAAGTATGTTTTCCTGATTAATTCTGATCCTAATAACATGTAAAAATGGATTTTGAGTCGTAAATTAAAGAGAAACATCATCTTTGTTTCTCTTAGGTGGTTGTGTAATGAATCTCTTCCCCCAACATCTCGTCGGTGGTCTGTGGAAGGTCTTGCCTACCTTACTTTTGATGCGGATGTAAAGGAAGACTTGGTGGAAGACAAAAACACTCTCTTGGCCATGTTTGAACTGGCAAAGGTTGTACTGATCCTTTTGTTTTCTGCATACAAGTGGAAACACAAACATTTTAAAATATTTAATTAGTCATTTAAGACACCAAGCATGATATTCTACTTACACCACACTAATACACGTTCTTGTTGTGTGCTTCTTTTTGGTTTAATGCAGTCGGAAGACAAGACGGTACTCTTTGCTGTTGGCTCCACATTAGTAAATTGCACCAACAGCTATGATGTAGAGAAACCAGACCCTCAGCTGGTGGAGCTGGCCAAGTATGCAAAGCAGCATGTGCCTGAGGAGCATCCCAAGGTGCATCACACCTGCTTTTTTTAAGGACTGATTCGTTTTACTACTACTAACTGCTTTATTTTTTCCAATGTATCACTAAGGGTATGCATTCTGTCCAATTTAATGTGGATTTCTTCTGCTGTTAGGATGCACCATCCTATGTGCAAAAAAGGCTAGTTAAGCTTCTGGAAGCCGGTGTTGTGTCTGCGTTGGTGTGTATGGTCAAACAGGAGAGTCCTGCCCTCACGGAGGCTTGTAGGGAATTTATTGCCAGGTATTTACAAAAGAAGCTAACGTTCTTCCTTAACCAGTTGTTCTGTAGGTTTCTAGTTTACATGCCTTGTCCTTTCAGGGTTTTCCTGGCTTTAGTTGAACGACAGGAAGACAGAGGTACAGTGGTGGCACAAGGTGGAGGAAAGGTAAAACACAATGATTCATATGCAGTGCATTGCAAAAGTGTTTATAAGTGTCTAACTATGTCACCTTTCATCACTTTAGACCCACAAATTTCAGTGTTTTTATTGGGATGCTACATGATAGATCAACACAAAGTGGTGCTTAATTGTGAAAAACAGAAATGTTTTAAAATGTTTTACATAAATCCATGGATCATTCATCCTTTCAATTTTCGATTGACAAACTAATATCAAAAATGAAAATGTGATTGTTTTTTTTATTTGTTTTGTTTTTCATTATTTAAATTTTAGTCTCAGATCTAAAATACAAAATTGAAAAACGAGCCACATAACCCAATGTGATTTTAATATTTAATTGCTTCAATCCATACCCTGGATACAATACAACGCAATCAGAAGTCAGAAGTAAAAATGCATACACCACACTTTTCAAATTCAATTGATCTTTCACATGAAATCCTAAAAAAAAACATGAAGGTTTGGGGTTGTAACATGGCAAAATGTGAAACAAAATCAAGGGATATTGATACTTTTCCAGGGCAATGTATTCTTTACCCGGTTTAACCTGCACACTAATCCAAACAATGTACTAGAAGGATTAATAATTGATCATACCCTCTCTAAAGGCCTTGATCCCCCTCGCAACCGACAACACAGACATAGGAAAGGTCAAAGCTGCACAGGCCTTGGCAAAAATAACCATCACATCTAACCCAGAGATCGCCTTTCCAGGAGAGCGGGTAAAAAAAGCAGAAGTAGATTTGATTGGAACAATGCAAACCCAGCATGTTGCTTGACATCTCCTTATGTTTTGGCAGATCTATGAGGTGGTGCGACCACTCGTGAACCTTTTGCAGCTGGAGTGTACCTTGCTGCAAAACTTTGAATCTCTGATGGCTTTAACCAACCTGGCTGGCATCAGTGAAAGACTCAGGTTGGCCACTAGGGGGAAGTATTTCCCGAGGAATAAATATGCATGGGCTATGTGAATTACTGAAAAACGTATGAAAGCATAGTTTATGTAGTTGTGACCCAGGTTTTTTTTTTCGTGTTTTTAAAATGGCTAGGTTTTTATTTTTGTTTAAGTGACAGGCTGATACTTAATTTTACTTTGATTTTCACACTAACTTTCTTTTAGGTTAAACCTTAACATTTTTATCTTCTATTCACAGGCAAAAGATCATCAAGGAAAAAGCTTTACTAAAGATTGAAGGCTACATGTTTGAGGAGAACGAGCTGGTCCGAGCTGCTGCCACTGAGTGCATGTGTAATTTAGTTTTAAGTACAGAGGTAACACACATATCTTTAACACCAGCATGACGAATGGCTCCCAAAGGTTTTCCTACCCCTTGAACTTTTTCACATTTTTTCAACAACCACACCCATCAATGCATTTAATTGGGAAGCATTGAAGTGGAAAGAAAGTGAGGCATTGTTTACATATGTTGTCTGCATAAAATTCTGAAAAGTGTTGCATGCATATAAATTTCACTTCAGTTTTTTTCATCCTGAGACAGAAATATTTGCACTTACTTGTTGCAGCATAAAACTTTTTTAGTTTCTTAATGACTTGACAACCTAACCACCTCTTCTAACACTTAAGTTATGTATTTGCCAAAACAGCAGATGTTGGCCAGAGGAAATTTTTGTAAAATAAAACCTTGTAGTTGAGATGGATATAATCAGTTTTGTCCTTTTTTTTAGTAGCTGGATATACTACTCCTTATCTGGAATCTATGTTTGCAAAGAACGCAAATGCAGAAAGATATTAACAGTCTTTATTTGTTTATTCATTGCAAGTCACATTGAAATGGTAACATTCACCAACAATATTGCATATTGAATGTTTCCCTAAAATCATGCAGTCCTACCCCATGAGGAGTTTAGAGCCTGGGATATTATGTTATAACCTAACCCTAACCTTCTCCCCGACCTTTCTGGTGTAATCCTTGGTCTGCATTTTGTTTGTTCACTGAAGTTATCTAAATGTCTAATTGATTGCACTGGGTAATATGTAGCGCTCTAAAAGTAAAGTGGACTGAATACAAAAGCAAGCCACACTTTTCAGATTTTAAACATATGTTTTATATTTCTTCCACTCCAGTTAGGCATTACTTTGGGTTGGTGTATTTAAAACTACATCCCAAGAAAAATTTTAAATTTAACAGTTATACAACAAAATGTGAAGGTGTTTAAGGGGTATATTTTCACAAAACACTGTAAAACTAAATCTCAAAAAGGGCTGAAAAGTAAAACGGTGCCGTGTGTCCTCAGGTGCAGAAGCTCTTCTTGGCCACAGGGAATGATCGCCTGAAGCTCCTCGTGCTTTACTGCGGAGAAGAAGATGAAAGGCTCCGAAAAGCTGCCGCAGGCACTCTAGCCATGCTGACTGCTGAACAACAAGAGCTCTGCACTCGAATTCCTGGAACTGTAAGAAAAGCTTTTTCTTCTGTATTCTTAAATGCTACAGTTACTCTCTGCTTGACTCCTCTGCTTTGTCTTTCCTAGACAACCCATTGGCTTGAGATTTTCCAGGCTCTGCTGCTCAGTGAAATATCTGACCTGCGTCACCGCGGCGTGGTCATAGTTCAGAATATGATGCAGGCGGAGAAAGGTCTGGCTGAGACTCTTATGGAGAGCGAAGCTTTGGAGATACTCACTGTCCTTACGAAGAGAGGAGAAGGCACACTAGATCCTGTTGCCAAGGTTGCTCAGAACTGTTTAAATAAAGCAGTGGAATATGGCATCATTCGAAACAGGGAAGATGGAGTAGAAAAGGGGAAAGGAACTGAGCCCTGAAAAACACAGCTACAGTGTGTGAATGTGCCTTTTGGAAGTCTTAAGTACTGAAAAAAATCATGTCAAAAAGTTAAGACCTTTTCATTTTTGCCAGCAGTGAGTTGTTAAAAAAATGGTTTAAAAGCAATAAGAAATCCATTCTAGTGGGTTCTACAATTTCAACACAGAAAATATGTGGTCACAAAAAACGTTTGACATTCATATACTCTCAAAGTTTCTTTGACATGTTAGATTCTTGTAATATTACTTTACCAACGCTTCCTTGCAAGTTGTCTTTAGACCATTTTTCTTTTCAGGTAATTTTAGGGAGAGTACTGAATGACTTTGGTGCAATTCCTCTCATTTCATCTTCAACCTGTGCATTATATGGACCACAATTCATGCAACATTCTTGTAGAGCCGGTTTACAACAGAAAATTGAGTTCGGAGACTAGCACCACAGAATGCAAGTTTGTTTTATTTTAGTTTATTCTCATATTTCTTTTGTCTACAATTTGAGAAAGGGTCACAAATAATAATCTGTATTTAAGATAAATCTTGTCATGATGATTCGATCTGAGTTATTAAATGCTGCACTGCAGATGCAGTGATGATAATATAATGGCTAAACAGCTGAAAAACACTTCAATCTCAAATAATCGTCCAAAGCATTTCAGTGGGGCTATATTTGTTTGCATTTTCCTGTTTTTTAATAGACTGGTGCTGAAGTACATGAAAAAGTTGCATTTTTCATAGGATGTTGTTTGTCAAATGGATACTAATACTGCTTTCAAAAAAGGGGCACATATTTTTCTTGACCAATTTGGTTGTTCCAGTTTTTCTTACAAAATTCCTATTCCTTGGTTATTGATCTATGTTGCATTTGTTTTATCCACACAAAATCCATGGTTTGCTTTTCTAAATCTAGAAATGTAGCCTACTACTGCACTAGCTGGAATTGTCATGCTTTTGATTTCTGTTTTGCCGAATCACTACATTCCTGCTGTGTTTTGTATAGTATCATTTATTCTGAACACGTGCAAAATCATTAAAAGAAACTTTTTTGCGCAATAATTCATTGTCCCTTATCTGAGTAGTTCATCGCGATCGTAAACCAAAACAAGTTCTGTCATGTGGTTGGTAAAGCGCATGCGCAATTCTTCCAGTTGGTTCCTGTTCATTCCGCGTTGCATGGCTGCAGAACGTCTGGGGGAAATCAGACCAAAAACGTTTCGTTAAATGCGTTGGTTTGGTTTCGGTTTCAATGGCTTTGCTCAAATATGCGTCCAGGAGAAGTCCGATAAAGAAGAAAGTAGCAGCGCTGTGCGGGAAGTTAAAGTAAGTGTTCCGACAGAGCTCAAGAACCATGCGGGCAGAAGTAAAATCAGAGCAAGTTGGAGTCGGAGAGCGTCTTTGTTTTTAGATGGTAAGTTTATTTGGAAAATAGCTGGTCTGTAATGCATATTTTAGCTATAGGAACAGAAAGTGACTATGGTTATTAAGTTGCTCTGTTTTCCTATCCTCTAGAGGACAGCTGTGTGTGCCTGGCTGGTTTCTGTGCGTCCATCTCCAATGCGTCTTTCAGTCCCGTTACTGTGGACACCCGTGGCTGTAAAGATGCAGTAATTACTGAAACGCACCTTACCCTGGCCTTCCCAGACAGAATAGAATCCTGGGATCTGCAGAGCAAGGATAAGGCTCCCTCATGGAGCATGGAGATAGTCAGTCAGTCCCAAAACTCAGGTACATTGCTTTTTAACGGTTTATACTGCTGAAAAAAAAAGATTAGCCCCAAATAGCAGCCCAGTAATGTTTTTACAATGCATTTGCTTTTTTCAAAGTAGATGCATTAAGCTACGGTATGTATGGTTGTGGCATAACTTTCTCCAGCTAAACAGAAACAAAACTGAAGTAATTTTGGACCTAAAGAGGAACAATAAAGAGTCAGCACACAGCTTCCGATAATACAGCTGGAAACTACTGATCAGACCAGAAATTGTAGTGATGGACTCAGACCTGAATCTCCATGATCACATTAGGTTATTCACAAGATTATTTTTTATCAACTTAAAAACATTTGTAGGATTAAAGGACTGATGTCCCCCCAAGATGTAGAAAAACTCATCCACGCGTTTATTTTTAGTCTGATTGATTTCCGCAACAGTGTATTCAGAGGTATGCCCAAAAAGTCAGATAGTTGCAGCTGATCCAGAAAGCTGCTGCTCGCGTCCTCACTGGAACCAGGAAAGTAGAGCACATCACCCCAGTTCTAAAGTCCTTACACTGGCTCCCTGTAACTCAGAATAGACTTCTAAATACTTTTACTAGTTTATAAATCATTGAATGGCTTTTAGCACCAAAGTATGTTGAAGATCTACTGTCACTATACCAACCCCCCAAACCACTCAGGTCCTCTAATTCCAGTCTATTCAACATCCCTAGAATTAGAACCAAACATGGAGAAACAGCTTTCAGTTTTTTATGCTCCTCTTACCTGGAATATACTTCCAGAGGACTGCAAGGCTGCTAAAACACTGAGTTCTTTTAAATGAAGGCTAAAAACCCATCTGTTTATGGCTGTCTTTGAGTAAGTGATTAATAATAGCTGGAATGTCATAACAGTAGTATGTTTTTTCTGGTTGCTTTAATTTTTCTCCAAATCATTTAAAGCACCTTGAATGGCCTTGTTGCTGAAAGTGTGCCCTTTTGTCATTGATGTAGATGTGAATTTGCCATTGGTACCAGGAGGATACATAGCCTCCAAAACCCCCATTTTCTGCTCTTTGTCTTCTCACCTCCAAGCCAAGAGCCTTGCACTGGGTGGAGAACACGCCATCCTTCTGACTGCTGCTGGAGCTGTTTACACCTGGGGTCAGGGCAGGTAGAGCTCATCCACATATAGGGAATCTGATCTAAGCGCTTTTGTGCATGTTTTGGTTTATCAGTGGATATGTTTCTTCAATAGCCATGGTCAGTTGGGGCATGGAGCACTCATCCCTGAGGAGGAGCCTAGGACAGTGGAGGCTCTGTGGGGGATGTCTATGAGGTCTGTGGCTGCAGGAGGTTGGCACTCCGTCTGTGTTGGTGGTAAGCTTTAATTAAAAGAATTATAATCACAGACCTGAGGGAAAATGAAAATTATATGCAAAACTTTTATTTTCAGATGGGGGTGACCTCTATGTGTGGGGCTGGAATGAAAGCGGTCAACTTGGACTTCCATCACGAGGCCTGAGGAAGGCCTCACAACAGAAAAGTGACCAACAAGCAGGTTTGTCAGAATGAAAGAAAGTAAGCACTTGAATCTAGTAGATAACCAATGTTTGTTTTCCTTACTCAGTTACAGTAAATTGACATTTTTCATTTATTGCTTGCAAAACCCTCCATAATATCTTCTGCACTGAATAGGAGACCGATGTGGCAGTGTCAGCACATGCCCCAGTGAAGAGCTACATGAAGAAGTGTTCATTTCAATCCAGGCATTCCCAGCTCTGGTAGATGTCAGTCCATCATGTGAGATCAGGACAGTCAGCTGTGGCTCTAGGCACACAGCCGCAGTAACAAGTAAGTGATATTTTTTTTTATGAATTGTTCTGATTATTTTTTTAATGAGCAACACATATTTATACATCTTTTCTCATTCAGCAACAGGCTGTCTTTACACCTGGGGATGGGGTAAGTTTGGTCCAAACATTTTCAGTCTAACCAGTTAATGAGCTTTCCTAACTCTCTTTTCTTGCATTTTCAGGAGAATACGGCCAACTTGGGCACCAAACAACTGGCAGTTTAGATGAGCCTCAGTGTGTGGAGTTTTTCAGGAATGAAAACCTGCAAGTTGTTGATGTGGTTTGTGGGCCGTGGAACACATTTACTGCAGCAGTCAAGAAGGAAGTACTCGCACTGAAAAATGTCCCAGAATTACCTCTGTGAGCACTGGCAGTAAACTTTGGACTACAGTCAAGGAAATGTCACCATATATTTTAACATTTGTGATTTCCATAGGTTTTGTAATAAAGTATATTCATATGCTAGACACCTTTGGGATCAAATACTTTAAATCTTTTTATTTAGGAAAAGTTAAAAAGAGTTTTTTCATTCATAAAACAGTGATAAAAATCATAGGTAAATATGATTTGAGGCAAGTATCTAAAAGTGCTTTTTCTTAAAATGAAACAATGTAAGGATAATTAAAGGCAGATGCACTTCCACTGCACACTAGGAAGTCTTCACAACACAATCTTGAAAGAGCTGCGGAAAAATTAAATAAAATATTAGAAAGAGTGAAAGCTTGTTTGCAAATTAAATGTAATAAGACTCACCTGACAAAGTCTGGAGATCTTGAAATGACATGTTGAAACTCCGATAAGTTCACCGTCCCATCCTTGTCGATGTCAGACTCTTCAAGGATCTAAATGACAGGCAAGAGAGACCCAATGATGCCTCAGTGAATCAACATAGAGACACATGTTTTAATGTGTCAGGTATCCTTGTTACACCACTGAAGAGAAGTGAACTCACATTGCTAATGAGCTGTCTCATTTCTTCATCGGTCAGTCTGGTGTCATCTGTCTCACCAGTCAGGCAGTTAACCAACTTCTCTAGATCCCCACAATCAAGGGTTCCATCATCATCAAAGTCTAAAAATGAATAAATATTATTTGACACAAACACTGGCATTTTTCTACATGAAGTTAACCAGCTCAAGCTTTTGGTCTATTTCATTACCAAATATACGGAACGCGTAGTGGGATTTTATTTCAAGGGTGGCAGAGTCGCTGAAGGCACTCAAAAGATCCAGGAAATCTTCGAATGTGAGGCTTCCATCTTTATCTTCAGATGTGGAGAATACATTACAGATCCTTGTGTTGAAAGGGTTGGACTATTACCAGAACAAGTTCAAAGATCAGTGCTTGCAACTTCCTCAAGAATACAAATTTATCATACGATCTTACAGTGTGTAATGAAGAACTTAAACAAAAGCAAACATGTCATTATGCATTATAATATGAAAACTAGTCACCTTCAGTTCTGGTAGAGTAAGAACCTTTTCCATTGGTACTCTGGGGTTTGGACATTTTTTCTCATCTTTACTTAGTAGTTCTGTGAATCTCCTGTGAGCACTTATTAAACAAAAAAACAGCAACTTCATCATGTATCACAGACCGGTAGTTTTGACCTATGTTAACTTGCATGAAAATAGGCACTTACAGGAGAATTTCTGGTTTTGTCAGAAAGGTCAGCTCCTAAAAATTGATGGGGGGAAAACAAAAGCCAACAATTAAACCAAAAATATGCCCTAATCCAAGTTTCTAGGTCCTAATACTGAGTTTACCATAGTAAGCTTACAACAGGTGGTAAGAGAAAAACCGTACGTTATGGTAATATATATATACTTACACACACACAACTATTCTAGTAATGAATGCTATTTCATGTGAAAATGTTACCTAATTTTGTTTTTGTTACATTTTTAAAACATCTGGCCTATAAAGCCAAGCTATCACGTTTCTTGTGTTTTTACGAGTTTAAAACCAACTTTTATAGAAGTAAGTTATCCTTTACCTGGTATTCTGAAAGCGAGTCCTTTCCAAGCTGACTTGCTGTAGTTCCCATTTTATAATACCTGGCCAAACTAGATATATATTTGCTGTTTTTGTCAGTACTGTCTGGCGTTAAAGGAAACTGAAGTGTTTGTGATCGCCTGGCCTACTTCCGGCTTTATGCAAACGAACCCGCCCCGCCCCCGTTTAGCTACGTAACAGCTTCCCAATGACGCACCTTCAGAAAAAATAGAAAAACATACTTATTTGGTATATATAATTTGTTTATTATTATTGTTGTAGTTATTACTATCGCTCACCCTGCAAAATTACTTTAACTGACAGGAGAAAAAACTTTCATAATTGTTATTTTTAATCAGTTTACTACTGACAGAAACAATAGCATAGTTTTAAACCGGAATATATATATATATATACGCAATATCATATATTGCATATTATATATATATATATATATATATATATATATATACGCAATATCATATATTGCATATTATATATATATATATATATATATATATATATATATATATATATATATATATATATATATATATATATATATATATTACGCAATATCATATATTGCATATCATATATATATATATATATATATATATATATATATATATATATATATATATATATATATATGCAATATGTGATATTGCGTAAATGATTCGTGGTATATAATTATTTCTATTTATTAAAACAGACTAGGCTACTTTCAAGGATTCAAGGAACTTTTATTGTCATACCATCTCACGTTACATGTGATGGTATGAAATTAGGACTCAGGTCCGGAATTATAAACCATTTAAATTAAATTAGTATTTAAAAAAATTATATAAATAAATATAAATAAATGTGCTCTACAGGACACAGCTGGAGTTCAGCAGTCTAACAGCTGCAGGGGAGAAGCTGTTATTGAGCCTGGTGGTCTTGGTCTGTATGCTCCTCAGCCGCCTGCCTGAGGGCAGGGGCTGAAACAGGCTATGAGCGGGATGGGTGGAGTCCTTCAGGATGCGGAGGGCCCGTCCCCTGCATCAGGACGTGTAGAGATCCGAGGTGGTGGGAAGCGTGCTCCCTACGGTCCTTTGTGCAGCTTTCACCACCTGCTGCAGAGCCTTCCTCTCAGCAGCAGTACAGCTGATACAGGTGCAGATGACACTCTCCACTGCACAGTCATAGTATTGGGTCAGATCAGTCAATCATCATTAAGAATAAACTCATGCAGGGTTTTTCACAAATTCACATGCTCATTCACAAATGCACACGCTCTGGTTCCGAAATATAATTTCGAAGAAACACTTGTAATATAACTTCACAAATGCACACCATCCGTTTCACAAATGCACACCATCCGTTTCACAAATGCACACCATCCGTTTCACAAATGCACACAATCTGTTTCACAAATGCACACAATCTGTTTCACAAATATACCTTTGAGGGAAGCTTCAAATATAAACGTAGAGATCATACGAATCGCTAAATGTGCATTTACGAACAACTTCTCATTTGTGAATCTCTCTGTATTTGTGAGAGAATTTTGTGTGGGGAATTTTGAGACTGTTGTAACGTTGTAGGTCAACAAACGTCAACATTGGCTAATGAATCTGTCAATCTAATTTACGATTCTGATTGACTGATTCGTCAGCTAACCAATTTCTTCGTTTTCAGCAAATCGTATGGCTGCTTACAAGAGAGTTCTTGTTCTTGTTTTGGAACTATTGTTCCAGTAAGTTAATGGAATCACAACATTTTTTAGCATTGAAAAGTGTTAGCTGACTGCTCTGTACCAAAAATAAGTCAAGGGTCTTATTTAATGTAGCCAGTTTTGGTTAATTAACTGTGTTAATGACTAGTTGTAGTTTAACTGCAGCTAGCTAATTGAGAGTAGCAATTGACGGGTTTATTTCAGTATGTCAAATTCAGCTTTTTAAAAATATTCATCACAGTTTGAAATAGGATATACACTTTTATATCTCATTAATTTTAATGGTGTTTTTTTTTGTCTAAAATATATCTGAATTGCTGGTCGCTGTACCAACAGTCTTTAACTGACTTTGATGCATCAGAGATGGAAGCATAAATGGAGATATCAGTAAAGAAAAAATGTGATTGTGAAGATAAGAAATTATTTCTTTATTTTTCAGTTAAACCACATAAGAACTGACTGCAATAAAGAGCTGAAGCATATGGCACACAGGATCACCAAAGTAACAAGATATGTTGTTTTCTTGTTTTGTGTTCTCCAAAATAATAAGAGCTGAATCATGACATTTAAAGAACGGTACTTGAACACCATGACTTTTATAAAGTTGATATTTACTGCAGAACTATTCATTGGCACTTGTTTTATGAAATTATCATTTGTAATCATTTGAATAAGTAGAGATTACAATATTTTTTTAACACACAAGAATTGAAGAATTATTTAGAATGTCAGCCTAAATAAACAACTGTTGAAGAGTAACTAAAAAAGTCTTATTAAACTATTACAGGTAACACTGCATTGCATTCATGTCCATCTTCCTGTTTTCAGATGAGTTGCTGAACGGAGAGCTGATCAGTGGTCAGGTTTGGTGGAACTTCCCAGTTCTGTCAGTGATGGAGTGATACATAAGTTGGTAAGTGGAGTGCTGGAGGTGGCTGGGTGGTAATGGGGAGGCTGTCGAAATAAAATCAAAATGATCAGAAATGACTTCATTTCATACCAAAGCTAATGCAAGCATTGCAATCTTTATATATATAGTATGTTTTGGTGGGATTTTTTTGTCCCTTGTACTTTAATTTAAACGATTCTACATATGTTATTTTAATCATACATAGTCTTGCCATGTTCAGGGATTTGAAGATTTAAGATTATGTCAATTTCCTACAGTCTACTAATACAGGCAACACTACAGGCTCTGGAAGAGAAAAGGAGCATGACACAGACTGAAGCTGTGGCTGAGGTTGACCAAAGGCAGATGGAAGAAAGGTTGGAGAAAAACACTATGTCTGGAAAGAAAAAGCATGAAAACAAGATGGAAAACATTTAGGAATTGATAATGCTTTGATCTATCTTTTTTTTTATATAGTGAGGCAGGAGCTCATAATGCAGATAAAGCTTGAAATGGAGAAACGGGGCCTTCTGTAAACATTTTAAAAAAAGAAGAAAAAGTAAGGCTTCAAAGATCACATACTCATTTCTTTATTTTTAAAAAAATGGATATATTTCATATATACATTTCACACGTAACCACTATATCTTTTTTTTTTTTACTTCTGCCTTCTGTAGAAAAATCTCTCCAGTTTATTTTTAAGTGTTATATATTTTCTATCTTTTCTAGATGAAAGGCAGTGAGAAAATCAGAAGCCATCAGTCGGGTGAAGTTTCTGCAACATGCTACAAGTTTCCCATCTAAGTTATAAATTTCACCAATAAAGTAAAGGTTTCAAAAATCAGAAACTGTGTTTTAATGAATCTACATGCTGTGTAGAGTGCTTCAGTCCAGAATTGAAGAGTCCAAGTATTGTAGTTTTTGATCAGGACCTGGTCTAATGTGGTCTGGATGTTAAAAATATCATAAAATGAGCCTAATTTGCATTTTCACAAATAGAATAAAGGTTTCACAAATCAGAAACAGTGTTTTAATGAATCTACATGCTGTGTAGAGTACTTCAGTCCAGATTTGAAGAGTCCAAGTATTGTAGTTTTTGATCAGGACCTCGTTTAATGTAGTCTAGGTCAGCAAAGATTCAGTGGAATTGCCCTTTACACATATTGCGAATCGGAAGCTAACTTCAGCTTCGTATTATTAAAAGCAGCAGCTCCACCATCGATAACAGCGAAAGCATTTACGTTAACTGTCCCCCACAATGCTGCGTCCCACACCGGATAAACCCAGGATGAGCTGCTGCTGCTACAGCTAGCCTCAGGTTGTGTAGCTAACGCAGTCCCATCTGAACAGGTTCATTGGCCCACCATCATCCATGTCTTCTTTGTCCTGATTTTCCTCCTTAGGTTTTACACAGAACGTGTCAGTAGATGACAGACTTCTTAATAAACAGATCTTTCTCTCTTTCATTTACAGAAGCCGCCCTTTTTCGCTCATTTTAGATTCTTTTAGGACTACTCCTACTGTCGGGTGACTGTCAGCGGAGCGCTACTTGCTGGGGCAGAGGCGTGGGATGTTACCATGGTTTCCACAACCGCGCCTTAGGGACTATGTAACTTTGTTAGGGTAAAAAAAATGGTGTGGATCTTATTGGTCATCTCCGCCAGCACCGATCTCTGCCATTTGAAATATGAAGACTATTTTTTTTTCTTCCTTAAACTGCTCATATGGGCCCCCTAGTGGGCGTGGGCCCCTTGGGCCCATAATGCCCTTTGGATAATCCGGCCTTGGATCAGCCTGTTATTCAGCTAATTTTCCATCCAACAGCAGGCAGAGAGAACACAGACTGAATGTCATCTACTAGACATAGGCCTATAGGGTGTTTTAGGAGTAAATCCTGGGAACAGTAATATCCCATGCTTTGTTGAAAGATGGAGATTTAAAGGTTAGCTGGAGCAGAGGTCTTAACCACTGGCATGTTTTAAGTGTATAGGGCAAGGTATGGCATTACCATGCTAGCATTCAGAAAACAAGCTATAAATTGGGTATTATTACTCCAATTTAGGGTTTCTTGTGGCACATAAAGTTAATAAAACATGCTTATATTGAGCAGTGTAGTGCATTAATTTATCAATAAATATGATCGGTGATCTACATGTATTCTACAATGTGGTAGCACTCTCGTTTCCCTCTAAAATGTAGAACAGTGACGAATGTCTGTTCCTCTAGAAATGCTTTGATAAAATAAAAATGCATAGGCTATTCAGTAAAAAGTAATCAGTACACATTATTAGTCAATAATGATAAACAATCTCCAGGAGAAATGAGAAATATTCGATTCTGCGTTCTGTCCCGCCAAAAGCCGCTCAGACTGACGCACAGCGCTGGGATGTCTGGAACCATTGAGGACTCCATGAACCACGTGACCGCGTGTCGGCTAGTTCAAAGTCTGTCGTAACTATTATTTTATTTTTTTTACTCAATCAGAATGCATTGGTTTTTTTACAACATTATTGTTGCCTTTTTTTATTATTCAACAACAAAATAAAACATGTATATACATAAACCTTTCAGAGAGAAATAGTTTGAATACAACAACAATTACAGTCTATAATACAACAAAAGAAAGAAGAAAGAAAAAACACTAGGGGGATTAGAAGGAAAACATATATACACACACACACACATATACATACATGTATATGTACATGCATACATACAAGTATAAACATTGATTGAAAAAGGCAAAAATAAATATTTGTGAATGTAAACAAGAGTATATGAGTAAAGCAAATGTAAAAAAATGAAGTCAGTAACAATTACAAAAAAAAGCAAGGACTAGAATAACAAAACAATTTGAAAGGTATGAACAAATTTTTTTTGCAAAAGCATTTGAGCTCAATTTTTTTAGTGAAGAGTAGTAAAACTTGAACTCATTTATAAAACAGGAAAAAGAAGGCTTATTACCTCTCCATTTGCTGCAATGTAAATGATACTTTCCCATAAGTAATATATTTATCATGTCAGAGACAGATCCATTCAGATTTTCCATATAAAAAAGAATATGACAGGTATCAAACGATGGAATAACTGGTATTTTTAGTAACAGCCAGTTTCTTATGTCAGTCCAAAAGGTTTGGGTAACGGGACACGAGAAAAACAAATGAACTAAAGTTTCGTCAGCTTCATTACAAAAAGAACAGGGTTCTACTTCGAATTTAAATCTTCTCTTCAGAAAGACTGCAGTAGGATAAATATTAATAACCTTAAAATTAGTTTCTTTAACTTTTGGAGAAACAGGCCATTAAAAAATTTTAGAACAAGCTTTTTCCAATGTAAGTCGGGTCATTAACTCCGGGAAAAAATCAATAACCTTTCCTCTATGATAATCATAAAAGAGTTTAGATTTAAAAACACTGTTAATAAACTTGTTAGTACATTTTCTGTCGGTTAAGTTGCAATTATCAATAACAAGCTTTGGTAATACCGGCTTAGTGTTTACATACATTATATGATTTTTAATGAGCTGAATTAAAGTGAGAGGAATTGCTCTGCAGATTTTGCTAAATTCTCGAAGACCAGAGGTAATATAAGTGTTGAGGAAAGTGAAATGGTCTATTATGTCACCGTTATCGTCTAATAAATCAGGAAAAAACAAAATGCCTTGTTCAAACCAGTCACTCTTAAAAAAGGATTTCCTGTTGGATAGGATCACTCTGTTGTTCCATAAGGTTGAACCATGAAGGGAAAAATTATGGGAAAATATAATTTTGCAGAAATGTAGAGTCTGTCTGTGAAAAATGGACAGATTGATAGGAACTTTATTTACCTCGTAATCACATTTTAGAAGAAAGTCCAATCCTATTTTGTTAAATAAGGACCTTGGGATGTTAAACCACATAGAATCAGGTTGCGACAAACAGGCTTTTATCCAATTGATCCTGCAGGTAGCAACCAATGATTCAAAGTCCAAAGCTTTAACACCACCCATATCATACTCTTTAACAAGTTGAGACCTTTTGATGTAATGGGTTTTATTTCTCCATAAAAACTGAAAGATAACATAATTGGCTTTTTTGATACTATTAGAGGAGACATATAGGGAGTGACAGGGGTAGATTAATTTAGAAATGCCTTCTGCTTTAGATAACTACCAAAAATGGTAAGATCTCTGGCTAGCCATCGATTGAGGGATTTTTTCATATCAATTATACGGATAGATATATTCACGTCTTCTTTTCGAATGTGGTTTGTTGATAAGGTTATGCCTAAATATTTCACTTCGGATAGTACTTTTATTGAGGAGATAGTAGAGTCAGAGCTTGAATGGATGGGAAGTAGTTCGCACTTTTTAATATTAAGAGTAAGTCCTGAAGCATTAGAAAACAATGAGATCAAGTCGAGGGATTTTTTAACCATTGATTTGTTACTTAAAAAAAACAGATGTATCGTCCGCAAACTGACTTATTTTAAATTCTTTGTTCAAAATTGTAATGCCTACTAAATCTGAAGAGTGTTTAATAAAAAGAGTCAACAAGTGAGTTGCCAATATGAATAACTTTGGAGAGATGGGGCACCCTTGTCGGATGCCTCGTAGGACCTTGAAACTGGGGGAAGGACCAGAATTCAAAGACACACAGCTGCTGATATCAGTGTAAAGAGTTTTAACAATATTACAAAATGTTTCCCCAAATCCCAAGTAGCACAGTGCTTCCAACAGGAAAGGGTGTTCAATGCTATCAAAAGCTTTGAAGAAATCTAAAAATAAAATATAACTTTCTGTGTTTATAAATTCACGATAATCTAACATGTCTAATACCAGCCTGGTATGATTATGTATATTTCTCCCTTTAATAAAAGCAGACTGACATTCATCAATTACTTCTGTTAATCCTTTATCTAATCTGTTAGAATAAACCTGTGCCAATAATTTACAATCATTACATAATAACGTTATTGGTCTCCAGTTGTCCAGTAAAAAACTATTTTTAATAGGTTTGGGTATTAAGGTGATCAGACCTCTTTTCATTGTAGGAGACAGATGACCCAAATGTAAACATTCATTTAGGGCATTAAGAAGCAACTCTCTGTCGGTCCAGAAAAAGGTGAAGAATTTAACCGTTAATCCATCAAGTCCCGGTGACTTGCCTTTAGGCATCCTTTTTATTGCATTATCTAAGTCTTCAATTGTAAGTTTGTCATCCATTAATTTTTTTAAGTTATCTATTTTGTAACTCAAGTCTCTAATTTTATCAAAGAACAGGGAATTATCCTCCTCAGAAAATCTAGACTTAAACAGATTCCTGTAAAAAACATTTATTTCCTCATCCACTTTGCCTTGGTCTTCAGTTATACTGTCATTAATAAGTAATCTTTGTATTTTCTTTTTGGTTTGTCTTTGTTTTTCTAGACTAAAAAAGTAAGAGTTTTTTTCACCTTCCTCCAGTCACCGAGCTCTAGGTCAAGATCACCTCCTATTATAATTTTATCAGTCATAAAAGCCACTTTCCAATTTTTTAATTGCCTTTTAAGAGATAGCAAGAGAGTTTTGTTCTGAGTTTTCTGGTTATAACCATACACACACACAATAGGATATAGTTTACATCATTAAATTCAATCGCCAGCCTTAACCAGTGTCCGTTTGTGTCACTTGTGTGGTTAATTATTTTACCTGGAAACCTGTTCAGAAGAATCATCACCCCAGCCGAATGTGAAGTTCCATGACTGAAGAAGACAGAGTCTCCCCATTGCTGTTTCCAGAATTTAACATCCGATTCTACTGAATGAGTCTCTTGTAAAAAAAAAACTAAAATTCACTTTTTGCTCCTTGCAGAAAAGAAAGGTTGCCTTACGTTTCACAATATTTTTCAACCCCCTAGTGTTTAAAGAAATAAAGGATAACATTAGTAAACAAAGCTTTTGTTTATAAAGAATGAACGTATAAGATGTGCAGGAATGAGAAACTTGTCCTAAAAAACCCCAGATAAAAGTAAAAATGCTAACTTTTGTGCAACAACGTTAATTGAACACATGAACTATGAAAAAAAAGCCCTAAGTGACCAGCATAGCCATTAGAAAAAATTATTGACAATTCCGAACATCCGGGCTTTTCCAACATTACCCAGAATGCAACGCGCCTTGTCGGCGAAAACAACCGGCATTTTTGATAGCAATTTGCATACGAACCTCCGCAAATCATGCCTAAAAGTTGTTTTGCAGTTGGTTGTTCCAACCATAATTTGCTGGAGCATAAATTATCTTTCTTTACTTTCCCCACGGACCCTGTGCAATGGAAAAAGTGGGTTAACGCGGTCAAGAGAGTGAAACCGGACGGTTTGGAATGGATGCCAAGCAGGACTGCAATCCTATGTAGTGAACACTTAAGTGGGGAGAATTGTTTTGACTCTTGATAAAATCAGCATTATTTTGGATTTCGGAATACTTTATACTTTAGCTTCAACCATTGTCAATTTAAATGCCATTAATGGACGATGTGACTAAAAGCCATGGGCTAGTACCTAGGGCGTAGGTATGTTAATTAATAAAATGTTCGCCCCGGAAGAAGAATGCGCAACAAACAAAACAAACGCATTTCCCTTGCCGTTCTGTGCACTGTGCGCAGAAACTTCACTACAGTTCTGCTTAAAATAAATATCAGCTGTGAGACATTTCAGAGAACAGTGACAAAAAAAATCTGAAGCGCATCCATCATTTTGACAGTTCACAATTCACATCCCTTAAAACTTGGTGCAGACGTGCAGACACTTTCTACTTTACGCACAGAATTCAGATAACTGAATCAATCAAAAAAAGATTAGACTACTATGAGAGCATCATCTCAGACCTGAACACTCAAAGCATCGCTATCTGAGCGCTCCGCTGACAGCACCATGGAGAGTAGCGCATAGCTGCGACGGACACAGACCGATGGCGGTTTTAAATCAACCGGCGGGTTGAATCGGGATTTAATCTGGAGATTACTGCGGGTACCGGGTCGTGTTCAAAAATTATCTAAACAGATGCGGGTTAGTAATATTGGATAAGTGCATGACTCTGCAACAGTAAGCTGTATAGGCTACTTTTACTGCTATTATTTTGTATTTAACAGTGCAAGAAATACAGAAATTAGATATGAAAGGATAAATTCTTGGGGCAACAATATTTACTTTAATGCAAGTTTTCATGGTAATCGAAAGACATGACTAAAATCTATTGAAAAACACCACCCTCCGCTCCTGCTTATGGTTTGTTTTCACCGACACTATCCGCCATTTTGATTTGTGACGTACCTATGACGCTACGCCGGAATTGTCAATTCAGGATCTACTCGCTTGTTGTCGATGAGCGTGTACCCTTCTTTCAAAAACGCACGTTTTCCTTTTTTTCTGGCGTCCTGCACCAGCGGCCACAGCTTGGTACGAGCCTCTCGGTCTTCTCTTGAGAAATCCTCTTTGAATCTGATGTGCATCTCACTGCATACTGTCGCATCCTTCGACTTTTTAAAAACGTCATCCCGAACCGTTCTGAGTCCAAACTAGATGATGATGGCCCGCGGTGTGTTGTTGGATGTAGCAGGGTCCCTCTTCTTTCCCAGGCGATGGACAGTATCCACCGTATCTCGCAGCCGCTCCACAGACAGAGGCACCACTCTGGTGAGAATCCCGATCACAGTCTCCCGAGTGTTTTCCGACTCTTTTTCCAGGCAGACCAGTGAGCCTCAAGTTCCACCTCCGTTTGTAGCGAGTCTGCTCTTTGGACGCCATTTTGAGGGATTTGTTTTCTTTTTTAAAGCATCCACTTCTTTCTGCAGTTCAACGATTTCCTTTTTGTTGTCTTTAATTGGCTTGGTATCGGTTGCAATTTGTTTTTCAAAGTTCTTTAGCAAACTGGTCTGTTCATCCATTTTTTTGTTAGCTCCTGCACTGCATGGAGGATCGCAGCGGTGTTATCCAGTTCCTCCCTCGCGGTGTTCCCTCTTTTTTTTTCAGGTCGGGACTTTTTATAGGCGTATGTTCTAAGTTTCGTCTATTTCCTTTTGGAATTTGATCAATCTCTATGTCTTCGATATCACTCGTCACACGCCTCTTGGAGAGCTTTGCAGTCGTAATCGTGGTCCGCCATAGTTCACCTTGCTTCAATCAATTGTCGGGACAATTTCGACAATAAAAATCCCGAATAATAAAAGAAAAAACTTTTAGAAACAAAAAAAATGTTTTTATGTCGCACAAAAGTATTTTAAATCACGGACAAATCGTAATTTTACAGAGCCTGCAAAAAGGTCGCCACTCACTCCGCCATCTTGTAGTCCTCTCCTATCTGTCGTAACTATCTCTCTATGACGTTGCGCTGGCAGAGCTGTTATGTGCGCATGCGCAGTGAAGTTTAACCGCGACACATGGCGACATGCATCAGTCTCAAACGGTAAGTACCACATTTTGCCATGTGTCGCGGTTGAACTTCACGGCGCATGCGCACATAACAGCTCTGCTAGTGAGGAGAAAATGTAAGCAGCCACACGATTGGCTGAATACGAAGACATTGGTTAGCTGACGATTCTGTCAATCAGAATCGTAAATTTGATTGACAGATTCATTAGCCAATGGTGTCGTTTGTTGACCTGCAACGTTACAACAGTCTCAAAATTCACCACACAAAATTCTCTCACAAATACAGAGATTTGCAAATGAGAAGTGGTTCGTAAATGCACATTTAGCGATTCGTATGATCTGTGAGTTTAAATTTGAAGCTTCCCTCAAATTTATATTTGTGAAACAGATTGTGTGCATTTGTGAAATGGATCGTGTGCGTTTGTGAAACGGATCGTGTGCATTTGTGAAATTATATTACAAGTGTTTCTTCGAAATTATATTTGTGAACCAGAGCGTGTGCATTTGTGAAACGGATCGTGTGCATTTGTGAAACGGATCGTGTGCATTTGTGAAGTTATATTACAAGTGTTTCTTCGAAATTATATTTGTGAACCAGAGCGTGTGCATTTGTGAATGAGCATGTGAATTTGTGAAAAACCCTGCATGAGTTTATTCTTAATGAGACTGATTTGACCCCATAACCTTTAAACTGAAGAATCAGTGCAGAAATATAAATAAATATCGCCCATATGATAGAAACTCCTCAGGATGGAGCTCCCAAGTCCAGCTCTCCGCAGCTTCCTTAGGAAGTAGAGACCCTGGTGGACCTTCTTGACCAGGCGTGTTGGGATTCCTGGTCCAGGTTCCTGGTTTCCTCTACTTGTTGTAGACTTTGTGAATTATCACATTTACAAATATTTTTGTCCCTTTTTTGATTCAATAAAAGGTCTCATTCACTCGTTTTCTCAATTAATTTCCTGTGGTCTCTAGCGCAATTATATGCCTTGTGAGCTGTTTTTTGTGGAAAAATTCAGTCTCACTCCTGTTTCAGGAGTTTGCACTTTGTCAAAGGAGTGGGTGAGGTGAAACGTCAGGATGAGGAGTCTACACTCATTATTATTCACAATATGCAAACGTCTTGTTTCTGATTGGCTAACAGCAATGTGACTCATATGCTGCATTCGATCAAATAATTAACTTACTTTGCTGGCAGTATTCCAAGACAGATTCCAACAGTTTCTTCCTCAGCTCCTCTTTCTTTGTTAAAAATGCACAATGATGTGCTATGTCCACAAATAACACAAAAAGTTTATACTTTATAAAAAGGGTCAAAGGAGACTCCATCTGCAACACGCTCAGGTCCTTTGGTGTGCAGGGGGTACTCCTGAAGACCTTCTATGATGCGGTGGTGGCATCCGCCATCTTCTCTGGGGTGGTGTGCTGGAGCAGCAGCATGTCTACTGCTGACAGGAGGAGACTGGACAAGCTCATCAGGAAGGCCATCTCTGTCCTGGGTTGCCCTCTGGACACAGTGCAGGAGGTGGGAGAAAGGAGCATGGTAGCAAAGCTATCATCACTGATGGACAATGACTCCCACCCCCTGCAGGACACCATCACTGCACTGAGCAGCTCCTTCAGTGATAGACTCCTTCACCCTAAATGTGTGAAGGAGAGATATCGCAGGTCCGTCCTTCCTGCTGCAGTCAGACTGTTTAACACCAGCACTGCTCCTTGTAGACCACACACACAGGCCAAGGACTAAGTTTAATATTGTTCATATATTGTTTATTTATTGTATGTATTATTTACATTATTATTGTTATTATAATTATTTATTCTTTTTTAACTATCCACTGTGCTGCTGCAACACAGAAATATCTTATCTTATCTTAAAAGTGACTGTGTTCTGGCTGCCATGTTGTGGAGTTGAATGGTAACAGCATTTTATGAGCAAAAGTGGTGAAAATTACTCAATAAGGATCCTAATTATTCTTGGTGACCTCACTAATTATATTGATAAAAAAATAAAATATTAAGTAACACAAAGGAATTACAGGAGCTGATTTAGACTTGGGACTATACGACAAAGCACCGCCATAAGCCGCCACTGCAAGGAGCAAGGACAATGTGTCTTCCGCCTGCAACAGACACCTACTTCCGTAAACACAAATGCGTGAGCTGCATCAGTTTTTACTGACATAGTTTGAGTATAAGTCTAATGCAAGAAAATCGTTCTTGCTTATGTAGCAAAGGTTTGCGAAAACAAGCTCAAGACATACAGCAACACGATGTTTCAAAGAGTTCCATCTAATGAGAAAATTAATCAATATCTGGTTTGCAAGGTGCATTTCACACCAGAGTAATGCCCCCTTTAAAGGGATATTCAATCACTAAATTAAATTTAGTCTGTAAATGGATATCTTTCTTAATTTCTCAAAAAAACTAGATACATTATGTTATGATTTTCTGGTAAATTTATTGTGTTTCCAAACAAAAAACAGCATTTGTGCATTTTTTTCCACATATAAACATAGACAGAAATCTGTTATTAAAAAACTTGACTATAAATTAGAAATAATTTTAAAAATCAGAGTAGCATTAGTTAATTCTGTAAATCACTGCAACAAATCAAGTAAATTTTCAACACAAATATTCATACCTAAACAAATGAATAAAGAAATCTAAAATGATTAGAGATTGAAAAGAAAAGTTGATCTGGTCAGGCTGCATCAGTGGGTTGAAAGGCTAAGCTCCTTGGTTTGTCTCCCATTCGGTTGTTCCTGGAATGAAGATATAACATTACAGAAAACTATAAAACATCCTATGCACATGTGAGATCAAATGATGCAGTTTATTTTTGCTGTGAGATTTTACCTGTCATTTTTGTTCCTTCCTTCGTCTCAACTGAAATGCCAATCCCATATTCATTTTCACCAGTGACTCTAAAGAAGTAGATTCCTCCCTCTATCAGATCAGACACCTTATATGACAGTCTCCGGCATTTGTCAGCGAGTCTTGTCCAACCTTTTCTTCTAATTTCTCGTATGTCTACAAGATAGTTCTTCACAGGGCCTCCACCTTCATTCTCAGGGATGTCCCAGGTAACAGTGGCAGAGTTCTTAGTCACATCTTTGACTGTTATTTTGGTAGGAGGACCCGGTGAATCCAAAACTCTCACATTCAAGGTTAAAGTTGCAGATCCAGCAACATTTTGAAGTTTGACCATGTATTTTCCAGAGTCATCACGTGTTGCTTGCTCTACTGTGATGGAGGTAATGAAGCTACTGGCGTGGATTAGTCCCCTGACCCTTAAATCAACATCTGCTTTTTCCCATGACACACTAGGAGCAGGTTTGCCCGTGAAAGGTACAGTCAAAGTAAAGGAGCAGCCATCTTTAACAAGCAGAGTCTTTCTCATTTCAGGGCTAAGGTTGAACCTGGGCTCCTCCTCCCTTTCTATAGCAAGTCCAGGGTCTGTTTCAGGACTGGGCTCACTCATGCCAATCTTATTAATAGATCTAACAGTAAACACATATTCTGCACCCATTGTAAGTCCAGTCACTGTAAACTCTGTTTTGTCTGTGTTCTGAACACCTACAGCCCAGTCCTCCTCTGCTATTTTTTTAAATTCAACTTTGTACCCTGTAATTGGTGCTCCACCATCAAACAGTGGCTTGTTCCATGTCAGAGTGATGGAGGACTTGGAGGAATCCGTTATGGCAGGTTTTGTTGGAGGGGAGGGTAGAAACTTTGGATCTTCTGCCAAGGCAAGAGGGGATGGTACACTGGGTTCACTTAGACCAGCAGCATTCTCAGCAAACACTCTAAATTCATACTCACATCCATCATGCAGGCCAGAGGCTTTGCCTCGTAGGTCATAGACTATTTTTTTGTTCACTCTGACCCAGCGGAGACCATTCTTTTCCCTTTTCTCTATAATGTACCCACTGATACAGCTACCGCCATCAGAGGCAGGCCTCTTCCAAGAGATAGTCATAGATTCACTGGTAGCACTAGTTACTTCAACATCTGTTGGAGCAGATGGGATAGTGAAGGGATCCACAGCTTTTATTGGCTCACTTTCCAAAATCTCACCTACCCCATATTTGTTTACAGCTCTCACCCTAAAAAGGTATTCATTTCCTTTGATGAGCTTGGTTATCTTGCAAGTGGTTGCCATCATGTCACCAGACACAAGAGTCCAGGAAACACGACTGGTTTCACATTTCTCAACAATATAGTTCAAGATCTCTGCGCCACCATTCTCATGAGGAGATCCCCAGGACAAGGTACACTTCTCTGCTGATACTCCAGACACTTCCAGAGGTCCAGCAGGAGGGCCTGGTCTGTCCAGCACCTTGCACGTAACAACCCTGGATGTGGTACCACCTGTGTTCTGCAAGGTCAGAGTATACAGTCCAGAGTCTTTCCTAACACTGTCTTTGATAAGTAGAGATGTATAGCACTTTGTTGCAGATATCTCAACCCTGCCCTTGGTGCTTATGTTCCTCCAATTTTTCAACCAAAACACTGTGGGGTTAGGGCGGCCAGAAATTTCAGCATCTATTTTAAGAATGTCTCCTGCTTTGACCACCACCACCTGCCTAAATCTTTCATCCAAGATAATAATAGGCGGCTCTACATCATGTTGCACTGTAATAGGTCCAGTGGTTTCAGAGGGTGCACTAAAACACTCAGCCGCATTCTTTGCAGTAACACGAAATTCATATTGTTCACCTTCAGTGAGCTCAGTTACTTCAAAAAATGTATCCATTAAGTTTGTAAAGTTGCACTTCAGCCAGCAGCTATCTGGCAGTTCCTTGCGTTCAACAATGTAACCTGTTATTTTAGCCCCTCCGTCATAGTGTGGTTTATCCCAGGAGAGTGAAACTGAAGTGCTGGTTACATTGATGACTGTGAGATTTGAAGGTGCATCACACTGGTCTCTTGCTGCGATAGGTTCAGATGGCTTACAGCAGGGTCCAACACCGGCCAAATTTTCAGCACAGATTCGATATTCGTATATCAGACCTTCTTCAACGTTTGTCACCTTGTAATGGTTCTCAATCACTGGGCTTCTGTTTACCTTTGTCCATAGGATACTGCCTTGATCTTTGCTTTCAACATGATAACCCATGATGGGGCTGCCACCATCACTGTCTGGTTTGCCCCAAGCAATGATCATTAAAGACTTTGAGGCCTGGACAACATGAATGTTAGTTGGTGGACCAGGTGGTTTGAAGGGATATTGGGCAATGACTGTTTCTGTTTCAAGGAACTGGCTTTTTCCATAGCGATTCTCTGCAGCAACTCGAAATTGATATTCAGTGCCTTGTGTCAGACGAGAAATTTTGATTGATGATCTTGCGACTGTAGCCGAAACACTCTGCCATACTGAACTACCTAAGTCCCTTTTCTCAACAACGTAATTAGTTATTTGACACCCACCAGTGTAAAGCGGGGGTTGCCATGACAGAGATACAAAGTCAGCACTAACTTCTTCCACACTGAGATCACTTGGTGGTCCAGGCCTTTCAAAAACGTTAACAAAGATTTCAGTTGATGTTGTTCCAACAGCATTGGTCAGGATTACCTCATACGCACCAGCATCAAACCCACTGGCATCCTTGATCAGTATCTGAGATGCATATTCAGATTTTTGTATATTTACTCTGCTTGTCTCCTTCAGCATGTTTCCCTCTTTTTTCCAGACTACTGTTGGTGGCGGCATACCTTTGAAAGGAACATTAATCTTTAAATAATTTCCTACTTTTACACTAAATGTGTTGCTTAGCAGATTGATAACAGGCTTAGCACTAGTATCATTTACTACAACAGGTGTCAAGAGGGCTTTTGGTTCACTTATTCCTTTATCATTCACAGCACTCACTCTAAAGAAATTCTCCTTTCCTGCTGTCAGCCCATTAATAGTCACCTCTTGTGCTTTACTTTCTGAATATTTTGCCCATGTATTGTCTTCCCTGTTTTGCATTTCTACAGTGTAACATGTGATTTTGCTTCCTCCATCATGATCAGGCTTTTCCCATGAGATTCTTGCACTATTGCAAGTAACATCGCTGACTGTGATTTTGCCAGGAGGTGGTGGAGCCTCTGACACTTTAACAGGTTCAATGGTTTCTGCTGGCTGTCCAGTGCCAAAGTCATTCACTGCAAGGACACGGAAATAATAAAAGCTTCCTTCCTGTAGATTGTCAATTTTGTAGGAATTCCTAACACAGTTGCTGCAAACGCTGGTAAATGCCTTCCTTGCATCCTCTCTCTTTTCAATTATGTAGTGTGTAATCTTTGTTCCTCCATCTATAAGGGGTGGCTCCCAGGAGATGGAGACAGAGTCTCTCTTTACATCCTTTACTTCTAAATTTGTAGGAGCGTTGGGAGAGTCCAGAACTCTCACATTGATGAATGCTGATTTGGAGCCGCTGCAATTCTCAGCAGTCAACACATACTTTCCACTGTCATTTCTGTTGACGTTTTCTATCATTAACAGAGTGTATGAGTTTGCAACCTCAATTTGAACGCGTTCCCCTAGAGTGCCATCTTCTTTTGACCACCTAACCTCAGGCTTTGGCCGTCCTCTAAAGGTAACAAAAAGACGTAAGGTGGAGCAGGCTTGAACATTTACAATCTTTCTCAAGGTGTTGTCCAGTTCGATCTCTGGTGCCTCTACTTTCTCAGTTGTTACTACAGAACCTGGTAAATCAACATGTTCTCCAACTCCGTTTGAATTCATTGCACATATACGAAAATTGTACTCTGAATTCTCTTTTAGTCTTTTTACAGTGTATTTTGTTTCCTCTATTCCTGTGCCAGGTGTGCATGCAATCCATTCATCTGCTGTGGCTTCTTTTAGCTCCACAACATATCCATTAATCGCCTCTCCACCATCATAAATTGGTTTTGACCAGGTGAGAGACACTGTACTACTGGAATAATCTGTCACTTTTGGGTTTGAAGGTGGGCCAGGTAGGTATGTTGCCTCACATATCTTTATGTACTTACTAGACTCACTGGGTGCTCCCACACCAGCAGCATTTTCAGCCAGTACTCTAAATTGATAGTAATGTCCCTCTATAAGCCCAGTGCATCTGAAGCGCAAGTCATTTAGCCTTCTCTTGTTGCATTTGGTCCATCGGACACCATCTTTGTCACGTTTCTCCAGGATGTAGCCATCAATCTCAGACCCTCCATCACTCTCAGGCCTTTCCCACGTTAGGACGACCGAGTCTCCACTCACAGCACTGGCTGCAGGAGTGGAGGGCGCACTAGGTGGCTTGAAAGGATTTTGTGCAACAAAAGGCTCCGATTGCAAAAATTCACCAACCCCATATTTATTCACTGCAGCAATTCTGAATATATATTCTTTGCCAGCTACCAGTTTTGTGACTTTGGAACTTACAGCTTCAATGTGAGGTTCAACCTCTGTCCATGTAACACGACTGGTTTCCCTTTTTTCAATGATGTAATGGGTGACACTGGCACCTCCATCATTTAAAGGGGGTGTCCAGTTGAGATTGAATTTCTCTGCACTTACAACCTTCACCTTCAGTGGCCCATCAGGAGGACCTGGTCTATCTAAGACCTTCACATTTACTGAAATGGTTGTGGTTCCACCACTGTTACTGAGACTCAACACATAGTGTCCTCCATCCACACGTGTGCAGTCTCTGATAGTGAGAGTTGTATGAGTAATGGTGTTTTTGAGTTCCATTTTTGGTGTACCTTTATCAATTTCTTTTCCATCTTTCAGCCATGTAACTTCTGGGAGAGGCTTACCAAAGTAATCAGCCTCAATAACAAAAGTTTCCCCAGCTTGGACAACAGTAGTACTCTTAAACTTGGGATCAATAAATGCAGTGGGTGCTTCAATAACATCCTGAGCAAGAATGCTTATGCTTTCTGAGGGTACACTCCAAACACCTGCACTATTCTTAGCACTTACCCTAAACTCATAGTTTAGCCCTCCTGTCAGTCCTGAGACTGTGAAGAGATTGTCGGTAATGTTGGTAAAGTTTGCCTTCATCCATCTGCCATCTGGGAGCTCCTTTTTTTCAACAACATACCCTGTGATAGTGCTTCCTCCATCATTCTTGGGTTTTGCCCACTGAAGTGTGATGTTGTCCCTGGTCACCACAACTGCTTCAGGTTTCCCAGGTGGATCACAGGGATCTCTTGCCACATAACACTCTGATGTATTACTGCATGGGCTCAGTCCTGCCATATTTTCAGCAAAGACTCTGAACTCATACTCAATGCCTTCCTCCAGCCCACTTGCTTTGAAGCGAGCGTCGGGTATAAAAAATTTGTTAAGTTTGGTCCACAAAATGCTGTTCTTCTCTTTACGTTCAACGTGATAGCCAAAGATGGGGCTGCCTCCATCTCTAAGTGGTGGCTCCCACTCAACCACCATGCTATACTTCGTCACAGTGGATACAAAGGGAGTGCCAGGACGAGCAGGTACACTGAATGGATATTTTGCTGTCACAACCGGAGAGGTGATTGCAGCACTTTTTCCATATCTATTTTCGGCAGATACCCTGAATTGATACTCATTTCCTGTCTTCAGCTTGGTAACTTTGATTGTGGTTCTTACTGTTGTTGTGGACACAATGTGCCACTCTGTGCTTGTAGTTTCCCGTTTCTCCACCACATAGTTGTCCAACTGACAGCCTCCTGTATATGAAGGTGGGTCCCAAGACATAATAACATAGTCAGAATTAACCTCATCAATCCTCACGGGCCCTGTGGGTGGGTCTGGCTTTTCAAGAACAACCACAGTAATGGTGGTTATGTCTTTCCCAGCAGTGTTTCTTGCTGTAACAGAGTACTGACCAGAATGCTCCCTGGCACCATGTCTGATATGAAGGACAGTTAATGAGGCTTTATTTAAAATCTCTAGCCTTGATGTCTCCTTAACTGCCTGACCTTCTTTTTTCCATTCAATCTTTGGCGCAGGGTCACCGACCACAGGGATCTCTACTTTTAGATCTTCACCATTCTTGACAGTGAATGTGTTAAAAGTTAACTGGATTTTTGGCCTAACAGCATTTTCCTTGTTTGTTGCAGAGGCAGTTGTGGCCCGAGGCCTGTCTTGTTGACTCTCTGTAGAAAAAGGTTGTTGACCTGGAATGAGCAAAGATGAGCATTAATAAAATCCAGCACTGTATGAAATCTGTGCAGAAATACAGTGGGGCAAAAAAGTATTTGGGAGCCACCGATTGAGCACATTTTCCCACTTAAAAAGATGAGAGAGGTCTGTAATTTTCATTATGGGTACACTTCAACTGTGAGAGACAGAATGTGAAGAAAAATCCAGGAAATCACATTGTATGATTTTTAAATAATTTATTTATGTAATGGTGCAGAAAATAAGTATTTGGCCAATAACAAAAGTTAATTTCAATCCTACTATTAGAACGACTGGAGAGTTGGGTCGGACTCTCTGGTACAGTACTTGGCTGGTTCGAGTCTTACCTAAAGAACAGGGACTTCTTTGTTTCAATAGGAAACTTTTCATCACAACGAACAAAAATCACATGTGGGGTGCCCCAGGGCTCCATCCTGGGGCCCCTCCTATTTAATATCTACATGCTCCCACTAGCCCCGATTATAACAACCAATAAGATTAGCTACCATGTGCCATAACTTTCTCCAGCTAAACAGAAAAAAACCAGAGTAATTACTTTTGGACCTAAAGAGGAATGATCAATAGTCAGCACACAGCTTCAGATAATACAGCTAGAATCTACTGATCAGGCCCGAAATCTAGGTGTAGTAATGGACTCAGACCTGAACCTCCAGGGTCACATAAAGGCAATAACAAGGTCAGCCTTCTATCACCTGAAGAACATTTCTAGGATTAAAGGACTGATGTCGCAACAGGACCTCGAAAAACTCATCCATGCGTTTATCTGTAGTCGGATTGATACCTGCAATAGCGTTCTCACAAGTCTGCCTAAAAAGTCAATTAGACAGCTGCAGCTGATCCAGAACGGTGCTGCTCGTGTCCTCACTAGAACCAGGAAAGTAGAGCACATCACCCCAGTTCTAAAGTCCTTACACTGGGTCCCTGTAGCTCAGAGAATAGACTTCAAAATACTTTTACTAGTTTATAAATCATTGAATAGCATAGCACCAAAGCATGTTGAAGATCTGTTGTTACTATACCAACCCATCAGACCACTCAGGTCCTCTAATTCCAGTCTACTCAACATCCCTAGAATTAGAACCAAACATGGAGAAGCAGCTTTCAGTTTCTATGCTCCTCTAATCTGGAACAAACTTCCAGAGAACTGCAAAGCTGCTGAAACCCTGAGTTCTTTTAAATCACAACTAATAACGTATGTTTAAAGCTGCTTTTGAGTAATGCTTTGATGTATCATGTTTTTTGTATGCTTCTTGCTTTATTGCTGTTTTTACTTTATATGCTTTGTCTGTGTTTTACTGCTATTTTTATTTTACCCCTTAATCATGTAAAGCACCTCGAATTACCTTGTTGTTGAAAGTGTGCTATGCAAATAAAATTGCCTTGCCTTGTAATGTAACCTTGGTTGGCAATGACAGAGGTCAATTGTTTCCTGTAGGTCTTCACAAGGTACACTGTAGCTGGTATTTTGACCCATTTTTATTTTTTACAATCTTGTATAATATCGTCCCTGGTGTCCTTGAACAGCTCTCTGGTCTTGACCATGGTGGAGGTTGGAGTCTGACTGTTTGAATATGTGTACAGGTGCCTTTTATACAGATAACCAGTTCCAACAGGTGCCATTGTTATAGGTAACTAGTGAAGGATAGAAGAGCTTCTTAAAGAGAAAGTAACAGGTATGTGAGGGCAAGAATTATTGTTTGGTTGAAGGTGATAAATACTTATTTTCTGCACCATTATACAAATGAATTCTTAAAAATCAATGTGATTTTCTGGATTTTACATTTACTTTCAGTCTCACACAGTTGAAGTATAGCCTACCTATGATGACAATTACAGACCTCTCTCATCTTTTTAAGTGGGACAACTTGCACAATCTGTGGCTGCCAAATACTTTTTTGTCCCACTGTAACACACCATTTGAATACACATGTAAAAACCTGCTTTGTGAATTCAGAATAAGGCCATGTACACACTTAGCCGAGTAAAAAAAAAAAACTAATATTCTCACCACGTCGTTTAGAAAAACAAACTCCATCCACACAACCGCATAAGTGCATTGTAAAGCACATTCACATTCAAGCCAAACATTTAGGGGGCAGTAGTTCCCCCAAATCCTATTCACTCAGAGTAAGTTTCCACTTTCTAACTTCTACATACAGCAGTAATTGAACTTGTAAAAACAAGCAAGCAAAATGGACAATCGATAGTGCCAACACAGCTCTGAGAACATAATGCTGTTTCTGGGTGTAAACACAGGTTGCACAAGCGATGTTGAAGCATTTTTGTCACGGACAGTGACGTTGCAAATCCTAAAACCCTGTTTATTTCTGTTCACAAGCAAGGGCTTTAAACGGAGGAAGCCCAAATCTTCACTTTGGTCGGAGTATTTAGAAATAATCATTTTTGGTGCCCTAAATCTGTGTGGATGACAGGCCAAATCGTTCAAAAATATCTTTGTTTTTTGAGATACCCAACTACGTGTGGACAAGGCAGAAATGTAGGGTATTGAGAAATTATTGGTCCACTAGAGGTAAATGACAGACAGATCTAGAAGCCAGAAAGGCACAGTGCAGAAAAGATACATGGTGGCTCTCAAAAGTTGACACATCTTAAAATCTGTGGTTTTATTAGTTTGGAGAAATGTCTGGTTTTGTAATGTCACTGTTGTCCCATATCTTCCCCCTCAACTAAAAGATATAAATAAACAAACGTCTGGAGAATCCTGCTAGAATAACTGAAACTGAATTTAATATTGTCAGATTTACTGTAAAGGTGTGGAAAAACCATACAGGACTAAATGTTAAAATTAGATCTAAAGGTGCATTAAACAAAGTACTTGACTAAGGCTATACAGTTATGGATTTAGAGTATTGTAGCTTTATATATATTTTTTACATTCCCCCCCCTCTAGAATATTTTATAGTTTTTAAATGTTTAACATTTAGGTCATATTAAAGGTGGAAGACGTTTGATAATAATTTATTATGATTTCATTTGTTTATATCACAAAACTTGGCAAAGTGTGTGTACACTTATGAAATCCATTGTATGGTGAATTCCAGCTGTCTTTTTAAACAGATTTTTCAAAAAAATTATTCAATTAACTAAATTGTCATTAGAATCAGAAATAGCTACTTTGATACAATGCATTGAACTCTTTAAATGCCATTCCACTCTGCTTCTACTCTGGCTGTAATTGCAAGACTCATACTCTCAAGAAAATGATATTTTTATGAACAAGAAAGGCATACCATTCAGCAAATGGGAACATTTTGAAATAATATTTTGTAATTGGGATAACATTTCTGTTTCAACGTTCATTTGAAACACAGCTTTCCGCTGTGACTGAAAATCAACATAATGAATGTGCTTTATACCTTGGGCAGTGACCTGGGAGGATGATGAAACCTCAGGATTAGAATCCTCTGTCATATTTATATTTAGAGTCTGAGCCATTTCTTCAGCTTCATTTTTCATCTAGAATAAGCAACAATACAAAGGTGTCAGACAAGTCTTGATTAAAGATCAGAAACACTTACATGTCGCATTTTTTCCATTCTTAAAACTAGCCATGGAAAAAAGTAATGGAAAAAAGGCATTATACCCACATTAAAAAATTTTCTTAATTTGCTACTGAATCTTCTGTGCCTCAACAAACAGATGAAATTTAACATTTTATGTAACTCTTTAAATCCATCTTTAAACATCAAACGCTTAAAAACACCCAGATAGTAAAAATCGCCCAAGCAAAAGCATTGGTTAAGTTACTGAAATCCACGCTACACTTACAAATTGCTTAGCTTACTGTACGAAAAATGAATACACAGCCACATTTACCTTAGTTTTAGTTCTTTCCATCCTCTCACCTCCTTGAGTTTGGAACTAAATGTGAACGTGGATCCTCCTTGTTCCAAAAACCTAGTCAAGTGAAGTGACATAAAGTGTGGTGAACCCCAAATCTCTTAAGCAGACATTCACAGCTCTGCCAGTCACCGCCTGCTTTATCTTTGGAAGCATGCAGGGACTAAAATAGGCCTGAAGACTGACTGGGCAGCTGGTCATTCTTTTTGACTTAGTTAAGCATGCAGCATGGGTCAGCTCTAGAAATCTGGAATGTTACACAGCAGTGAAATATTGTGATGCTCTTGTCTGACTGAAAATGTATTACAACCTTAACAGTCAAACATAGAAATATTTGCATCTTTATCGTGATAAATGGGTGAACAAATTCTATGTGCATGTTTAGTTTTAGCAGTAGTTGTGTAGTTCGTTTAATGGTTTATTTTGGGCGGTGTATATAAATACTATTATTGTAAACGTGCCAGAACTTGTCAAAATTCTATTTTTATCTGTAGTCACCAAACAGGTTTTTACAAGTCACCCTAAAAACAAAATATAAAAAACATCAGAGGATGAAAATATGCTAACAGTATTTGAAAAAAGAAAAAAAAAGAAGATAATAAATAAGAAAAATAATTCATATTAATAGATTCTCATCATTGAACAGTAGAGATAAACACCAGCCTTTTGTACCTGTAGTGTCTGATAGCAAAAAGGCCTCTGGTTGTGTTTAACACATATTTCTATACGACATACTCTGCAGGATTAAAGTATATAAGTTATGATGGATGGATTTATGGTTTATGGTGGAATCAGAACAGATAATTTCAGCAAGGAAATAGAACATCACTTATATAAAGCCTAAACAGTAAAAGCCGAGATGTTGATCCTTCTGGAACACCTGTTAGTAGCATCATAAAAGGCCTTTTTTATGAATTCGTACACAGTCACACATACTAAAACAAACTGTCAAAAATCATTTTTAAATGTATTCAAAGAGAAAAATGTATGTCTCAAATCTTTAAAGAAATACTGCTTTAACAACATCAACTCTAATAAAACATTTATTTTCTCTACAAATCAGCAACTTTCAGTTTCAATTGAGTATCTAGCTCATAAAGCTAATCTGAGAGAATGAATTGGCCTGCAATAAAGCAAAATAGTTCAGGTGTTTAAGTTTGTTAAAATTTTCATTCATGTTAGACTTGTTTTTACTGATATTATAGCCAAGAGTGGATGGAGGAATGTGGAGAGGTGGGTAGTTACTAGTTACATTTACCTGAGTAAAATTCAGGAAAAAAATACTTTTACAAGTAGTTTTACTACACCATACTTTCACTTGAGTAACACTATTATGAAGTATTGCTACTCTTGAGTAAAAATTCTGGTTACTCTACCCACTGCAATTAACTTCACTGAATCAAGAACAAATACGTTTCAACTAAAAATTCATCAGACACAAACAGAAACCTACACTTGATGTTAATGTGAGATTTTTTGTTTATACAGGAGCTTTGCTAAGTTTAATAGTCTGATGTTCCATTTGGAGGTTTAGAAGAAACATTAGACACTATATATTGTCTCTGGAAGTAATTTACCATGTTATAACGTCTATATATTGTTTGCGTTTGGTAATTATGTCATTTATTTGTATTATTTATTTAATTTCTGTCTTCAAAATACCAACATTTACAACTTTATTTATTTATTTTTTCAGTAAGATGACATCATTTTAAAACCTTAAAACCAATGTTATGATCAGTTACTCAGTGCTTAGGTAATAAGTAGCCTTTTTACAAAATACTGTTTTACTCTTATTTGAGTAATTTCTTGATGAGTACTTTTTACTTTTACTTGAGTAAAGATATGTTGCTACTCTAACTTGAGTAGGCTACAATTATTTGGTGCTCTACCCACCTCTGCTTGAAGCCCATTGCATTAGCTGTTAAATCTGCAGTTGCACTTTAATAAAAAGGTAATGAAATAAAATTAAATTTCCATTAGGTGAGCTTTTATTCTGAAGACAGGAAGTTAACGTTGGAAGAGGAACAGGTAAAAGTTAGCAGCTAGCTAGGTCAGCTTTCCGATGCATCAAATGTGCTTAAGCTTATTTGAATAAGAGGCAGTTCTAAAGTTTTCCGTGCTTTAAGTCAACTTTTATGAAGCTGTCTTCTGGAGTCAGCACACAAAGGTGAGATGGCAAAAAAGATGTCAATCTTCGTTCTGTGTCATTCAATGAAACAAACGTGAAAGAAAACAGCTTGTTTAGCTATAAAATAAGATACCAATACTTGTTATAGTTTAGCTATATCAGTAGATGTAAGTTCAACAGTGCAACCCTAACTTCATATATATTTAGAAAATTATAAAAACATTTTGAACAACCTTTTAAGATCGTTCTGACTTAATATTATCTTTGAAAATGTTCGTATTAAGATGATATATTGGTATTAAGACGATACGATTTTCAACTTGTGTTCTGCTCACTGACAGATCCAGCCATGCTGCTCCAGTTTGTGTACAGCCCTCAGGATTTTGTCACAGATGTGTTTCAGAAAAGTGAAAACCCTCCACCACCTTCAAAGTTTGACTCGCTCATCAGAGATGGCTGGACAGACAGGATGGACAGGGGACTCTTCCGCTACCATCTGGGGGATTTAGAAACGCGTATGCTGCCGGGCCCAAATGGTTACGTCGCTCAGCTCAATATCCAACGTGGAATCGAGAGGAGGAAGCCTCAGGAGATATTGAGCATTCAGCAGGAGTTTAATCCCAGCCAGTTTAACTTTAACAAGATCAACGCAGATGAAATTATATGCGAGATGATGAAGGAGGAAAGTGGAGGAATAGATGTACCTGGTGGCCAGTCGGCTCAACTCTGCACCACGGTTGTGTTGATCAATGTTAGCCCTTTGGAGTTTGGACATTGTCTTTTTGTTCCAGATCCGACTCTCTGTTTACCTCAGATCCTGACAAGAACTGCTGTCCAGGTCGGGATTCAGTCTGTGCTCCTGAGCGCCGACCCAGGTTTCCGTGTGGGGTTTAACAGCCTTGGAGCATTTGCATCCGTCAATCACTTACACCTTCACGGATATTACCTGGACCATGAGCTTAAGATTGAATCCAACCTCGTCAAGCCTTTGATACCTGAGAAGAATTTTTTTCGCATCCAAGACTTTCCTGCTGGATTTTTGTTTTACGCAGAATCCGAAGAGGTGGAGACGGCAGCAAGAACTATCTGTGAAGTGACAGACTTTTTCGTGGGCGAAAACATCGCTCACAATCTGTTCCTGACCAGAGGATGCCCACCAAGTGGTCAAAAGCAGAACGCAAAGGAGCGCTGTTTAAGAAGAGGTGTGCGTATAGCTCTTTGGCCCAGAATATCCTGCTTTGGTGCCAAAGAGGAATCTGCCTTTAATGTTGCACTCTGTGAGTTAGCGGGACATTTACCCTTTAAAAGCAAAAAGGACTTTGATTGTACAACTGAGAGAGAGGTCATCACTATAGTTCAGAAGTATCTTCTGCCCGATGATCAGTTTCACAGGCTGGAAGAACAGCTTGTTAAACACTTATTGACTCTTTAATGCCTGGAATACATCTTGAAAGATTTACAGATGTGTAGCAAAACTTAAGATATCTATACTTCATCTAAATGAACGACTGTGTCCACAAGATATGAGGGAAAGGTAATTCCACAGCATTTTAGGTGCCCTGACCCTCTTAGATCAGAGTTGTAAACTTTTTCTGTGGTTCTTACACCGGTGCTGATTTAAACTAGTGTTTTATGATAAAAGATAATTAAGGTACCAATGATTAAGAGTATATGAATAATTTTGAATGCGATGTATGATAATCCAGTCGTCATTTGGAAACTCTTGGGTGTTACTGATTCTGAAACTGAACCGATGCAGGTTAGTCAATAAGCAAAACCAACAAAACTCTGGAAAAGCCCTTAAACACACCACTGAGCCAGAAGCCAATGAAAACTGATGGAAAAATAGAGACAATTAATCGTGGAAAATTGAAATAGAAAAATATCTAGTAGCTCATTATTATAACCGTAAATCAGTAGACACTCTACTCTAAATGTAAATGCTAAATGTAAAGTGGCAAAAGAAGATGTTTTTTTCTCATTCATGCCGGTATCCTGTAAACTATTAACATTTTATTGGGTGTACAGACTGCTTAGGGAAGCTGGTTGTGTGTCAGGTCTTCATCCTGATTTAGAAACCTAATAGTTCTACAAAGAATGTTTTAATACAAATAAGGATACCGCTACTTATAGTTTCGAAACATTCTCTCGACAAAAGTCATAAAACACTGAAAGACATGAGACTCAACTGAACAAATAGAAACCCGGATGTTTAATTGAGCATGCAAGTACAGTATATACAGGGATTTAAAAAACCAGGTTGTATGTTTTTTTAAAACACATTTCAAATAAAATTTCTAAATCTATGTGTCCAATCTTGGCGTATTTCATTTTCTTATTTCTTTTACACTTTTTTATCTTTGACATGAGTTTCGTTGACGGCAATTTCTTGAATTGTTTGACCAAAGCTTGAGATTTCCTGGAACAAATCCATTATTGATGGTTATTTTGTTACATCAGATAAGTTTTTGTTTAGTGAAAATATCTTTTGACGAGATGACCTGTAATGTTTGTTGACAAAGTAAAGCAGAGTTTAGAAAAAACATTTCACCCTGTATGATTCTTTTATTTTTGCTCTTTTGTTACATTGAAATGTTTCAGATCATCTAACAACTTATCAGACAAAGACAATCTGAGGAGAAAAGAGAGCGCAAAATCATTGGCAGCAACAGCTACCATCAAGGTGCAATAACTGCTAAAGAAGTATTTAACTTTGGAGGAATTATTTTAGAATTTGTCACATAAGATGGTTTTCAAGCAAGAACGCCGGCTTAAAGGTCATCCTACTATACTTCAAGTGAATTTAGGTCCAGATTTTGACTAGGCCACTCCAAAAAGTTCCTTTTTTTTTAGATGTCGGTTTGTCAAGCTTGATTGCAATGCTCAAAGTGAGGAGAATCTGTGCCACACATTATCCCAGGTAAGCACATTATCCGCCAGATTGACCTCACCTAGGTAGCAGCATCAAACTGACTTGTAGGATCATTGAGCATATACCTGCTCACTTTTAATGTGGGTCTTCACCAGGGAGCTCATAACATTGTCTTTATCTGTTTATGCAGCTGCGTATTACCCCCACTGTTTAAATCTTTTTTCTTTAATATCTTAAAAGTATTTCTCTAACTTATATAAGAGAGGCCAGCTGTTAATTGGCATTCGTTGTTTGCATTTGGGATTTTCTTTTTTCAAAATAATATAGCAGTTATTACCCAGCGATTACTCTTTGTTTTTAATCAAACAATATTGCCTTCTAAACTCTGAATCATATGCCCCAAACAAATCTGCATATATCTGCATGATCAAGCTCACAATTGCTTCAAATCTAATCTCCCATGTATATTTACTTCAGATAAACCCTTTTAAACATGCTTTGTTCAAGAAGAATAAGCAGAACATTGTAGTTCACACAGATTTTTTCTTACTTCCCAGATTTGTGTTGGTATCAGTTAAGAGTTGATAGCATCACACTTTGAATACTTCCATAAAAGTCACTTTAGGCAATGACTTGATTTACTATGAGTGTTAAACATTGCCTTCTCTTTTCATCCCATTAGTTCTCAGCAGCTCTGTAGATTTGTCATTGCGGTTTCATTTGAAAAAGAACATGCATGGAACATTTTGTAACCTGCTGTTCTTTTTGCAGTTCTGCGTGTTTGACTTTTCTGACGCAACATTTTGCTGAACGCCTTACTGGTGTGTATTGCAGCCTTTATGTAAACATACACGCCTCTTCCTTTCATGTTATGTAATGCAAATGTCAATGTTCTATACATTCTCATTTGGAAATTACAACCAAAAAAAGAGACAGCATGTATCACGCAGTGTGTGTGTTTACGGAATAATTCAGTGAAAACCTACTTAATGTTTTCTTCTTAATATTTCTGGTTACCAGCACATGAAAGACACGCTTTAGAACACCTTGACATTCAATGCATGAGTTCCTGCAACCTGCTTACAGGATATAAAGACGGTTTTGGTAATCAGGTGATTAGTGTTCTGTCTCATTGTTGTAGCAAACAGTAGAAAAAAAAACGCGTCTTGCTAAAGCTTACAGACAATACATCACTAGAATCAGCATCCAGATACTGGATAAGTCCCATGAATAGTGGGTCATTGACTATAGCAAATGATTGATGTAATTTTAAGGCTGGTTTGATTTTTCAGCTATATTTTTGGTATGCTAAACTTCATTGACTCTAAAGCTTTCTCAAGCACACAGCCAGAGACCGTCAACGTTACAGAATTGTGGAGACATATCTACCCACTGTCACCTCTTAAACTCAGGTTATTTTAATATCTGGAGCAGTCATTGTTTTAAAGCCACCAATACACTGAGACACTATTGTTTCTTTAAAAATAATGATTGACATTAGGTATCAGAAGAAACACAATGATCATTCATTTATTTAATTTTTTATTATTTTTGTGGTATTTTTTAGCCTTCATTTTTGGAAATGTCTGAGTGCAAATTTGCAGTGGCTTGCCTTTATGTAGGCCTGGTAAGTTTATATTTGGCTAAATATGCCATGATGCAGGTTTTTGTTTTTATTGTTGTTCAGTGTTAAATAAAGTACAGTGCACAGTAATAAGATGACCTAGATTAAACAACTACACCCCAGGTTAATCTACAAATATTTGTCAGCTTTATAAAGTACACTATGGATTATTTACAGCTTCAAGTAAAGCAGCTGGTTACCATGGAGACTGAATGTTGTCTGGTGGAGGGACATTGCTGACCAAGGAGTTCCAACAATATCTTAGGTCACCCCTCCTGCTGCTTTGGCATCAAGGGATCTCCATCATCTGAAAGAAGACAGCACTCATCAAAATGCACATTATGCACAGTGTACAGTCAAGTGAAAAAATGAGGACAACTAATGAAATATTCAGTTTTTGAAAGAAATAGGCACATAGTTATATCTAATCATTTTGTTGTACTCTTAAAACAAGATATAAACTAAATGTGTTTTCTAACTTAGAAAAGTTAGGACAATATTCCCCTAATAGCTCATCTTACCTCCTTTGTTTGAAATACCAAAAGGGAGGTAGCTGAGGTTTTTTTTTTTTGCACACCAACACATGTATTATACTATAATATTGTTTTATTAACCTTTTTTTAAACAAAATTTGGAGACTTAACCAACTTGCTCAAAAGTAAAAGGTGACCAAGGTTTGAGTTGTGCTTTGTGTCCCAAAATGTGTTCCTGGGTTCACCCATCCTAAGCCACTTTAACAATTTCTTGAATTTTAATTTACTCTACCCTATTCTTTTCTTAAACTACAGAAAAAGTATTAATGGTCAAGCTTTTTCTTTTTTCAGCTTGAAACCATGACTGTTTCAGTCAACACAGATTAATTAAATTTTGCTTTATAGGACAGTACCTTCAACCTGGAGATGAGCTGATGAATAGCAAAACAAAGAAAAGGAATAAGATATTTTGGAAGAGTGAACGGCTGAATGCTTTAAACACACATGGCTATTTGCTTTTCCTGACATGCAACAGTGTTTGTATTAAGGGAGGAGGTAAGATGCTGTTGTCCACATCACTTCATATGTTAAGAAGAAGGTATGTGATTTGCCATTTAGATCAAACTATAAATCATGTGTCCTCTGACAAAACATCCTCAAAAGTCGTTGAGGTTACATCGCTGTAGGTATTGAAAACATACCGGCACAATCAATATTACAAGTAAGAAAAATGTCTCTGAAAAGATATCTGGGATGTTCTAGGTGCAGGGAGGAGTGGCTGTGGGAGTGCCCTCAGGCTGGATTGTTCCTTTAAACTTGAGCTTGAAGTTGAAGATGCTCTGGGCTTTTCAGACAGAAGCTCAGCTGAGTTGTTTCAAGATTTCAGAGATTCTGACACCTGAGAAATTTACAACAGAAAATCACCAATAATGGGGGCTGTCCAGAGCTTTAGGGAGATGTGCGACCGCACGAAAAATACTAATGTTCGTCTCAGTCTGCCGGTGATGTGTTTGGTGTGGCAGACTGCTATGATCATCCTCTTTGGGGTTTTTATTCGATATGATGAAGAATCGGACACACACTGGGTTGAGTACAAGGATCATAAGAACTTATCAAGTGACATAGAGAATGATTTCTACTTCCGATACCCAAGTAAGTAAAGCTATTTAACTTTTTACTCAAGTTAAAAATTTCAATGTTTCTTTTTTATTTTATATTTCTATTTTTTATTTATTTATTATTCAGGAGCCAGAAAATTTACATTCTCACATATTAGAGATTTTTTAATTATTACTTTATTATTGATGATATCAAATTAGTGCCAGATCTCATGTGATGATCTTTCATATTGTTCTGAATTGCTGACAAAGATCTGACACCTGCAGCTGCATATTTCCCAGGGGGGTTTTATTCCTCGGAGGTTTTATCTCTCTTTTTTTCGACACCTCCCATCTCCATGCCCACCGCTGGTCTTTTGTTTAATTTTCCTTATGTAACTTCTGTTTGGATTCTATTGAAGAGTGTATATTTCAGACAATTTTATATGGGTGTGGTTGTTTCAATCTACACATAACCTCTGTGGTGTCAGTTTCAGTTGATCACAAAAACATCTCGGTTATGCATCTTGACATACTTAACATTAACATGATCCCAATGCCATTTAGTGTAAAAAAAAAAAGAAGAAATATGTAAATTCATGAAGCTGTATAACATCCTTTATCTGTTAACGGTGAAGCATAGGTAGATTTTTTAAGACTTTTCGACAACCAACCACCCTAATGTGTTTGTTACAAACTTAACATTGAAAACGATAATGCTTCACAAAGCGCTTGGAACTTTTGTGCCCTGACATGTGTCAGGTAATTGTGATTTTGTGTCATAAGTAAAACTGACGGGCAAATGCCACCATCCACATTTGGATTTAGGCTGTCCTTAAACAAAATCCCACAATATCACATATTCTTTTTTTTCTATCTAATATTTCAGCTTGATTTTACCCCACCAATTACAAACCATGGCATTTTTCTATTTCTAACTTTTTAAATATTGTTTCTATCAGAGTCTTACTTTTGATTCTTTGCTTCTTTTTTGCCTTTATGGGTGCCTAAAGATTTAAATGGATCTAAAAAATGCCTACTAAAATGAAATGTGCTCTGTCACAGGTTTGGTTGACGTAATGGATCATATTTTCTTCTGAAAACATTAAGAGTATGGAGCAATAAACACGCACTATGACATCTGGCGCATCTTCACACGATACCCCTCTCTTATCTAATATGCCCTTATGCCAACCTGCATTGTGGAGGCATGTTGTTAAAGCAAACTGTCTGTGCAGTCCGAACTGGTTCTTTGCTGGCACATAGATTCATACATGTATGTATGCATTTAGGAAACAGATTTGGTAAGAGCACTTAGACGGAAGCAGCAAATAATATTAAAAGCCAGCACAAATTTTTAGGTGAGGGGGTAAATAATCTGAAAAAGAAAATACTCATCACAAAAGAGGGATTACCTAAAAACCTGTATTCAGATATTTCTCTCAGATGAAGTTTAAAAAATAATTGGGTCAGATCCTTCTTCTCTTGTCCTCTATGAGTCCACTATCCTATTTTAAAACTCACATTGAACTTTTCCAGCTAGGCAGAACTACTGAGTGAAAAAGCAGCCAAAGTCCAAAAGTAAACCTCAGAAAGCCTGAAGAACTCCTGAAGAAGATCACGTTATAACATTATACGAACATCTGGTTTTTTGGAAGCAAATCATAAATAAACTAGAGGCTTTTCACAGTGTTTGTTATTATTTAGCCACTCATACATAAAGTGAGGTAAATAAATAAATAAAAACAACAGAAATGACTCACTGTGATTATTTTCACTCTACATTTTTTTAAAGGAAAAAAAACAAAGACTAATATGACCATCTAAACCAAAAGTGGATTATTTGAAACTACTTCTCCTCCCAACAAAAATTATCCACTTCATCAATAATATGATCTGCCTTCATTTTCAACCTTTCTGTTTCCCTCAAAGACTTAGGGTCATTATGTTATTGTGTTCGCCTCAACCGCTCTGACATTTTTCTGTTAAATAAATTGATACTGTTTTGAATCCAAACTTCTCCCAATTAACAGGTGGTATGTAGTCCTGTAGTTATCAAAGCAGAAGAAGGATACCTTTTCAACAATTTTTCTCTGGTGGAAAAATATTTTAGTGTTGGTTGTACAGCACTGTGCACATTTACCAAGTGAGTCAGTTTGGGTCAAATCTTCTCCCAGCATTTTGTCGTAGATTTGTTTTGGAATATGTTGGTGGTCCTATTCAAATTTCTCATAGCAGTGGATTCTATTCTAATATCATTCCTTTCTGTAATTATGGGGTTACAATGTGATAAGACAAGACCCCACATGTATCAATATGGTACAATGGGAAAATAATGTCTACCTAGGAAATCTGTTTTGCATTCAGCTGTTTCATGTTATGGTGTAATTCACATCAACAATGACCTTCATTTGCTAGGAAGGGATGTTTATATTACGATGTTCTTTGTCACACCTGACAACAGTTAGCTATAGGAAATGTTACCTGACTCTTTCCAGTTAGGACTTACAGTAATTACAATAAAAGGCATGACATTTGTAACAGTTTATGCTTTGTCATCTAAGCAGTTCGTAATTTATATATGATTTTTTGATTAAATGATTAGATGAAAAGGATCAGACCATACTTTCAAAGTTATAAATAATGAAACATCCTAATATCCAGATATATATTCTGTTTCTGTTTGGCAAGATAAATATGTTAAAATAAATCCAATAAATTTTTTTATATGTATTTCTTGTGCTCATGTAGCCTACTTTTTTTAATCTCCTCCTGAAACATGTTTAAGATCAAGTTCAGGCGCCCTCTCACTTTCTGACCTGCCTCCATTTATCCATTCTCATCTTTTTTCTGTCCAGGTTTCCAAGACGTTCATGTGATGATCTTTGTTGGTTTTGGTTTCCTGATGACGTTTCTGAAGCGTTACAGTTTCGGGGGAGTGGGTTTCAACTTCCTAATTGCCGCCTTCGGTCTCCAGTGGGCCCTGCTGATGCAGGGCTGGTTCCACTCCTTGGACTACAGTGATGGAAAGATCAAAATTGGAGTTGAAAGGTAAATATTGTTGTCATAATATATATTTGCCTTATTTTAAAGTAGTTATAGTTTACCGTAGTGCTATTATAGAATTAAAAAAAAATTAATAACCTAATTACATTATCCAGTAAGTTGATCTTTTTTGTTATCTTTTATTGGAAAATATCCTGTGGGAGTATGTTTTCACCAGTATAGTTTCTATAGCTGAAAATAAATAATTAAGGTGCAGCAAACAGTCTGTCTGATTCCCAGAAAGATGCTTCCTGTCACTTTGAACTGTTTGTGGTCATAAGGTAAACAGAAACTCGTGGTGCAGAGAAGTGATGATACGGCTGAAGAGCTGCCAGCTCACTGTGTGTCAAACAGTATGAGAGGTGTATTTTCTACTTGACTCCCAGGGGCAATATAGGATATTTGATCTCTCATTCTTCAGGACTTAAAAATATATATATATATTTGGTTTATGAATTTCAGTGTGGACTTTTGCTGAAGATAAACTACAGTCCATCACAGATAATGTGATCTTACCGCTGATCTCCAGTTGGCTTGTCTGTTCTCTTCACTTTCTCTCCTCTCAGCCTGATCAATGCAGATTTCTGTGTGGCTGGCTGCCTGATCGCATATGGAGCATTACTGGGAAAGGTCAGCCCAGTCCAGTTAATGGTTTTGACTTTGTTTGGAATAACACTTTTTGCTGTGGAGGAATTTATCATCTTGAATCTCATCCATGTAAGTTATCTCTTTTTTTCTCCTCCTTATGGTTTTGGCTGCTCGTCACCATCATTATGCAACAAAATCAGGCGTCCATATTCATAGTCATGTTCTCAGAGTGCAGAGATATAATCAAAGCAGTTTTTCTAACATATCATTTAAAGGGGGGAAAGTAATGGGGATACAATTATCAGAAACTGACAATAACCTGGTGACATGATACATTTTGACCTTATCAATGGACAATTGGGTACAAAATCTTCAAATTCCTCAGATATAAACAACATTTGTGGTCACTGCAGATCACATACACTGTTATTGATTTTAACTACTCAAGTAAGATTAGCACTACTTCAACATATTTTTACTCGAGTAAAAGTGAAAAGTAGCCATCTAAAAAAATTATTCGACTAACCTTATTAGTCCTATAATAGTAAGCAAAAGTATTTGGTAAATAGGCTACTTGAGTACTGAGTAACATCTGATCTAATATTTTTTAAATTATGTCATCAGACAGACAAATATATAAAGGTATGGGCAAATTCTGGTATTTTAAAGACTAAAATAAAAAAATTATACAAAAAAATATATGTACATAATAGCAAATTTCAAGCAAAAGAAAGACTTTTTGAAATATTTCTTTTCAATATAATACCAATATTTACAATAGGTAATGCATAAATGTATCTTAGAACAAGGTAAAAATTACATCCAGTGACAATTTATGGTTTTGACCATATATTCACTTGATCTAAAAATGCAACAACGAGCTCAACAGACAGAAGATTACATTAGAAAAAGCTTGTGTAGAAACAGGTAGTCTCTCCTTTAATAAACTGTAGGTGTCTCTCTGTGTCTGGTGAAGTTTTGGTAAAAATATGTTTGCTCTTAATTCAGTGAATTTACTCACAGTGTTTCTTCTGGTCCCTTTGTAGCCTCTGTGACGTTTTCCTCTGACCAGCTTCCCTGCCTCTGTTGAAGAAAACTGTCCCTAACAGTATTTCTCACCATTGGGATGGTGCATATGGGGGATGAGGGATGTTCTAAAAGGACTTAAAATTACGTTTTGGTCTCAGCTGACCAAAGCCTTTTCTTCCAGATGTTTGCTGGGTCTCCTACTTGGCTTGTGGTAAACCACAGACAGGACTGCTCATCATTAATCAGTTATTTTTCTTCTCGCCACATAAAGGAGCACAGGAGTAATAGGTGTTCTGTCATCAAATTATCCGAGCTTAGCTGAAGCTAAATTACTAGGGGCATTCTGGCTGCTCCTCTGATTGATTAATGCTCTCATTTCAGGTGGACAGTCATGGTAGCTGTGCAAATATGCTATATATTTTCAGTTGCTTTTAAGTGTTGAACAATGCTCCTTGAGAAATTCAGAGATATTGTTTTATAATCTATCCCTGCTTTAACAACAACCGTCTTTCTCCCTGATCAGTCTGCTGTTTTCCTTGGTCTACAGTATTCAATTTGTTCACTAATGTTTTCAAACAAACCTTTGAGGACTTTACAGAACACCAAGATTTATACTCTAACAATGGATGAATTCTGAAGGCAATTGTTTGTGCTTGGTTTTATTTAGGGGTATTAGGAGGTTTGAATGCATATGCACACCACACAGTTCGGATTTTTATTTTGTAAAACATTTTGAAAACCATATATTATTTCCCTTCCACTTCGCAACAATGAAATTCTTTGTGTCATAAAGACTTCTGTAAGGCACTGTAAACAAAAAAAGACCCAAATGTAAGCGTTTGTTACAGTTTTAAAGTCTTTTTAATAGTTGATAATGAAAGATCACATTTAAAGTGTGCAGCTTTTGTAAAAGTCAACTTACTTTTTTTCCATTAAGGCCAGGGATGCTGGGGGCTCCATGGTGATCCACACATTTGGTGGTTATTATGGACTTGCCATATCATGGATGCTCTATCGGCCCAACCTGGACCAGAGCTCACGCTTGCAAGGCTCTGTCTACCATTCAGATGTCTTTGCTATGATTGGTATGCTGGGCTTTATATAAAAATGCATGTAATGTAGCTTTTCTTTGTTTGTGTTCTATGTTTTATAGACATAATACTTTGGCCTCTCATGTTACTTTGCCTTTTCTTTACAGGTACCCTCTTCTTATGGATGTTCTGGCCCAGCTTTAACTCAGCAATCACAGATCATGGCGATGCGCAGCACAGAGCAGTCATCAACACCTACCTGGCTTTAGCCTCAACTGTGCTTACTACCATGGCTATTTCAAGCCTCTTCCAGAAACATGGAAAACTAGATATGGTATGTAACAACAGATTTCCAAAAGCCCCTAAAAAACACTAAAGGTTAATATTTGCTCTTGTAAAAACATGGCAACCAAACTGTCCCAAAACTACTTCAAAACAAAATATATTTGCATAAATGCAGCCTATTAGCTTGTTTTGACTCAATCATTCAAGAGTCGAGAACTTAGTATTTGTTCGTTCAATGGTGTACAGTATAAATAAATACACGGTGCCTTGCAAAATAAAGATTTGGCACTCTTTTAATCTCTTAACATATTATTTAATCACAACCACAAACTCCAATGTTGTTTACTGGAATTTTATATGATAGACCAAAACAAAGTGGTGAATAGATGTGAAACGGAGAGAGAATTGTGATGGTTAGAGTAAAGGAGAAAGAATATCAATCCAATGCACACTTTTTTTTTTATGTATCGGTGAAATGTTTGGAAAACCCTATATCCTCTAAGTTCCAGTTTATAAGTATCCAATACTTTGTGTTTATCTATCGCATAAAATCAAAATCCAACACATTGATGTTTGTGGTTGAAATAGCATAAAATGTGAAATGGTTTGAGAGATCTAAATATTTGCACATTTAAAATCAACAACAGTTGACCAAAGAACTTCACAGTTACACCAACAATCACAACTTAGCACATAGAGTAAAACTGTAATAAAAATAAATAAAACACAGAAGAGTTAGGATTTCTAAGAGCTATTTATTGTGGAAGTCACAATATATTTTCAAGAAAATTACATGTTTTTTTTAGAACTAAAGCAAGAAAAGCCATCCTAGAATGATGTGAAAATCTTAAAGCGTTGACCACGGCAGGCTACAGATCAGATTTCTTTTCAAACATTCAGAATTTACAAACCAATACAAAAAATAGATTTCTGCTTTAATGTAATGGGTTCTGCACCTTATTCCTAGGTTCATATCCAGAACTCAACACTTGCTGGAGGCGTTGCAGTGGGAACAGCAGCTGAGTTTATGCTGATGCCTTATGGGTCTCTTATCGTTGGCTTCTGTTGTGGTATTATCTCCACACTTGGATATATCTACATCAGTGTAAGATCTTTATTCGGCAGCCAATGCAAGTTATAGTTTTATTGCGATTTTATTACCCTCAACATTTATACTCCTCAATCAGCCATTCATGGAGAAGCACATGAAGATCCAAGACACTTGTGGAATCCACAATCTCCATGCCATGCCAGGAGTTATAGGCGGTATAGTTGGAGCCATCACCGCTGCAGCTGCGTCAGAGTCAGTTTATGGCTACAAGGGGTACGTTTCCTTTTTAATAAGCAGATAACAAGCAGAGATTAACAAAAGCTGAATTAAAATAAGTAGCCTAACATAAGTAACATTTTTGTTGATTGCTGTAAATTGCATTTTCTGCAAATTTAGATAAAAAATCTAAAGTCTTGTTTTAAATTTAAGGTTGATCAACACTTTTGACTTCGAGGGAGCTTTCAAGGACATGGTGCCAACAAAGCAGGGGGGTCACCAGGCTGGAGGTCTCTGTGTGGCGATCTGCTTTGGTATTGGAGGAGGCCTGATAGTCGGTAAGGAATGTACCACTGTAAAAACAATAAACAGGATCTTTCTGTGCTATAATACAATGGGTTCACTTTACAAACAGCATGTTTTGACATTATAACTTGGTTTTTATTTGTCATTCTAGGTGCAATCTTGAGATTACCCATCTGGGGAGATCCTGCAGATGACAACTGCTTTGACGACGAGCCCTACTGGGAGGTAAGAGGGCAGTTGCTTACGTCATTACATTACAAAATAACTCAAAAACCGCAGAAAATAAGTAAATATAAGAGATTTCTGATCCAAATAAAATGATCACACCCTGTATGAGAGCATGAATTTTGACATCAAGTGGCTTTTTTTCAATTTGTTTACATTACAACAACAAACTTCAGTGTGTTTTATTGGCATATAACGTAATAGAACAACACAAAGCAGCACATATTTATATTTATATTTATATTTATAATATATATTATATAATATTTATGATTATTTTCACAAGGTGGAGCCTCTCATGTTTCGTCTTGAATGTTTTGGCAGAAGTGCTTTAATGTTGTGTGGCCTTTTTGTACAAGAGAAAATTTGCTTTGCAGCCTCAAAGTTGCTGTGCTATTTATTCAGAACTTTTTGTTTAAAACTCTTTAAAATTAGCTAATGAAGTCGATTTATTTTTATGCTCCTTTATCCTGATACCATTAAATAAAATGCAGTTTTACCAAGTGACATTAGAAAGCTTTGTTTAATTTGAACTCAATATGATAACATTAGTGAAAAAACAAAATTGTGAAGACTGCCCCACGTTTACAGAGTAAATGGGGATTGAATACAAAGCCCACCATAACTTAGTTATAGTTTTTTAAAGAAAACCATGCATATTGTTTCTGCCACTTCATAATTATGTTTGTCTTTGTTGGTCTATCTATCACAATTTTTACCAATAACAGTGAACACTGAAGCTTGTTTTAATGTAATAATTTGAAAAAACATCAATGGCATCATTTCCCCTTTTTTTTCCATTTACAAAAACTAAATTTCCTCAGACAAGTCCTTCTCTTCTACTCACAAAGAAATGTTCCTGTTTCTGACATTTAACATCATGGACAGAAAGTCACAGATTCTGATGCCATGAATTTGTGACGGTTGCTGTTTTGTCTCCAGTTGCCAGAGGACGAGGAGAGCATCCCACCAATCCTGCAGTACAACAACCACATGCGGAACATAGACACGTGAGTGTTTCATTCATCTAAGCATCAATTAAAAGTAATATGGTCCCAAAGAGGATTATCCCATAAAGCAGACGCATTGTGAAGTTAAAAATATGCTGCATTTTTACTTTCCTCTTGGTGTCAGCAGAGTTCACTTTAAGGAGAGAAGGTGTGGGTCATTGCAGCTTCTGCTCTTGACAGGGATTATAATGTTTTGCTGTGAGAGATACAGTATGAGAACAAGGTGAAGCTTTGCACAGAGGCATCTGTTGTGCAGTATGGGCTCAATTACAAAACGCTGACGTGATCTATTGCTCAGAACTTACACGTGAAGCTTCTCTCTTGTTTGTTGATGGGGGTTTCTACAGAACACCAACATGTGTGTGACTCCTCAAAGTAACCTTGGTTATATGTAACAGCCGTCATGTTTACAGTGACAATAAATCTACCATTAGCTCATCTACTTTAGAAAGATGAACTCTGGATTTTGATCAAATCTGATTATACTTCCGAGACATTTGAGGTTCAGAGGTATTTGGAGAGGTTATTTTGAACAGTACATTCATATTTTGGAGAAAAATGTTCTACAAAACATGATTGTTTATGTTTTCTTTTTCAGCGCTGAAACAAATTTCACCATGGAGTCAGATGCCAGGTCCCGGTCATGAATGGTCCCATGACTTGATCGACTGTTTTCCATTTCTTTCCAGAATTTCTCTGCTGGACAAAAAAAAAAATCCATGGGCAGTGGAGAGCAATTATAATATAAAATTAAATGAGACATATTCAAATATACATGTTAATGACTGGGATTTACCCTGGTATGGCTCATTTCAGAAGTCAGAGATAAATTTAATGGTGCGAAGTTTTTTTTTTTTTTTCAATGTGTTCTCCTATAGTAAAAGATAAATATCACAGCCTCTCATTTTACACCCATCTAGGACCTTCATCAAGTTTTACCTGATTTTTAGTTTTTCTGTGCTTTCATTTATTTACAGTCACAACTTGTCCTCTGTTTGTCATTTGTTATTTTTTTACAATTTTTTACAATTAGATTTTATACAAAGTTTAATAAAAAAAATAAGTTTATTATGTTATGACTGTGAAAGTCATAAGATGTTTGACTGTTACAAACTGATGTTGTAACTTTAACCCCATTTGTATAATACTATCATTTTATTGATGCTTTATAAAACACAAATAGGGAATGTTGTAGCTTATTCAATTCCTGCAACTGGAAGTCCCCCTTTTTGACAAATAGGCCAAAATAAATGTGCTTGAATTGCCTGTGATGTTCCATACACATTTCAGTCCTACATTATTTATTTAAACTGAATAAAAGGTTTTTAAATAGATATAGATATATGTAAAATGTTTGTGATACTGTTTTAGACGTTTCTTAATGCTAACTTGAGGTAATACTAAATTAAGAATTAATAAGTCTTTTTAAATGCAAAGATTAATTTGATTTATTTCATTAAAAACTTTTATCAAGAAGTTAATATTTTGAAATAAAGAATTGGTTGTAAACATGAATTTAACTCATAGGAAATCCATCAGGGGCTTTCAGAACTTCTTGATGTCCTCCTCCTAAGTGAGGTCAGATTCAGGGTAGCAGCCCTCATTTCTCTCCCCCGTGTCACTGTGGTGACTTATAACAAACTACAGACTGCAAATCATCCTTACTTAGTCAAGGGAGAGCAAATGGCAAAGTCACTCTTGATGCTGAACACGCACCCTGATGGACAATTATTTTAAAAGCGCTGATTAGGAGAATGAGTCAGTGTTTTTTTTTTTTTTTGCACATTAATACATTTGATATATCATAAAAGTGGCCCTTTCCCAGGAGAAACAGCATGATGTTTAGTTTATTGGCATATGGCATATTTTCTTTCTACATCTTCTAGCAGCTCTAGTGTTCAACAGTCACTCATGGTGGCTGAATCTCTGAGTAATCTAACCTACCCGTACTAGCCTTCCCCTCCCCAAGCCACATCTCTCATTCCTGTCCCTCCAGCCTTGGCATTTGATTGGTGGAAGGCAGCAGCAGCTCGCTCTGGGAGAGTGTGGATGATTCCCACACATGAGAAGCAGTGAGGAATCCGTCTCCTCATACAGTCTCCTTTCCAACAAAGGCAGGCTTAGTGCTGTTTTCTTTTGTCATCAGGAACGTGTTTGAGTAAAGGAGGTAATGGTGCCACAAGTGCTCCAATTAAATGCGATGCAGCCCTGCTGGGAAGAAAGGCTGCTTCGTTGCCCTCTATACTTCCATCATGTTACACGCACACAGAAACGGGGCCTCTTCGTCTTCTTCTACCACCCCCATCCATGCTTTTCCCGCCCTAACTCCTCTTCATGTTTATTCATCAATCACTTAAAGGGCAAACTTCAGTCTTGCTAAAACTAAATCAGACCTATTTTGAAAATATAATTTTGTACTTCTGTGCTTAGGCACTTATGCCATGACAAACACTTACAGACCCTGATGTCTTCTAAAAGATACAAACTGTGCAACAACAGAGGCCGTGGAGAAGTTGAGGTGGAAAAACCTGATGACATAAAGGGGCATAAAAAGGGGGAATGGGGCCTCTCTTTCTTTGCTGATGACTGACTGACTGCCAGACTCACTCATGATCTTTGATTGACAGCTTGAGTGAAGAAGGGAACCAGGAATGAAGGATAGAAGCTTAGAATGGGAGCTGCACAAAACATGGCCTTATACAACTGGGTCCGCCATGAGGCTCATTAATGTAAAAGAGCATACGGGTAAAGGCAAAATTTACAGAGTTCTGCAGATCTAAATACAACGTGGGAGGTCATGCTGATGGTGTTTGTTTTGCTTATTGTCAGCATCTTTTAGGAGTCGGAAACCAATCTTACAGCAACCTTGTCTTTTGCTTGCGTCTTTATCTGTTCATTACATGTGTGGCAGTTACATAATAATAACACCTTCTGAATTCGCTTGGGTTATACAAGGATATGCAGCAGCTAAATAGTATTCAGAGCTCTGTGTTCACTCTGCTGTAAACTGAGCAATAAAAACCACCTTGAAAGCAACAAAGAGTCCATAAACCTGTTAATAAACTATTCAGGCTTTCACTCTTTTCTCTCTTTACCTAATCTCTTCACATCTTATGCAGCTCTATGGTCCCCCATGGGTTATTTTTTAGTAGAAAGTCTAAGGCGTTCAAAAACTGTCTGCCTTATGTCTGTGTTTTTAAAGCCCTCTCTGCAAAGTGATGCTCAGTTAAATCTAAGAAAACATACCTACATATTTCATGTACACAGTATTATTATATTCTTGTAATGCAGTTATAAAGTAAACTAGTGCTTATATTCCAACCCTCTTTCAAAAGGTTGAGAGGCCTCTGTGTCATTTGTTTATTTTATAAGAATATCAAACATTTGGAGTGATTGACTGCTCGGTTTGGCCCCCTGTGAAACATGATGCATCATGAACATACATGTACAATACTCTTTGAAGAATATTATCTGTAAAATATATTTTAAAAGAATCAGTTTCCTTCCACTATACAGTTACACATCTTTAGTCTGTAGCTTTAAGATACCGAACTGGGACAAAGTTTTTAGTGCAGGCTTTTGAGTGAATAGTATGTGTCCAGATCAGTGTCAGTCAGATAATTATCTTTTTTTTCCAGTTTTTACAAAAAACAACCTTTATTTTTAAAGATTCCTATGAATGATCTCCTTAAAACTCAATCAAACACAATGTTATGAGCAGTCTCCCTTTAGTCATAAAAGTGTTACATCAGCAGAAGCATTTTTTAAACTTTTATTAGTCAGCTGATGATGTCGAATCTTGCTTAGATAGTCGTTATAGCATGTGATCCATCACTGTTTTCCACCCATAGCTTCATCCACTGCAGGCATCTCCAGAAACTCCCCTTGCCACAGAGGCTGCCTAAGTGTCCCCATCGGACCACAGGGTCGAAAAACAGCAGATTAACCATGATCCTATCTGCTTTGCTCTAGCCCCTTCATACGCTCCGTTACACTGGCTTTTAAAAGGAGAAGCTGATGCCATTCAGGCCTGTGATATGAATCCCAGACGTGGGGACAAGGACACAGCGTTCACCTCTGTTTCACAGAAAGGAGCCCCCTTTCTGACACCCTCTAATTCTGGTTGCTACGGGGCTTCTGGGTTCAATGGCGGACTCCTGTTGTGAGGGGGACAAAGCCCCTCAGTCATCCGGCAATGGTTGCCAGGGGAGGCAGAATGTATGGGGAGGGACGGACTGCCGTTATCCCAGGAGAAATGTCTCTCTTAAGGCGGCTGAGATTTGGTGATTGACAGGTGGCTACATGTTCCACTGCAGATCGCCTTGTGGGGCCAGTGGTCTGTGAGGCCTCGTATGCTTGACCATGAATGTGAGTCCTGATGACAGTGTGTTGCAGGCTGAGTGGGGTTGCAGGATATGTGCCACAGTGAAGTAGCAGCTTTTTACCTGCAGAGGGAGCTAATTCTGCATGAAGATGGGAACTTTTTCTGGTGCATGTGTGCTAGGAAGCCATGAAGATAAAGAAACAAATGAAAATGCAACTTTTTGGTAATGTTTAATGCTATGAAAAGTATTTACCCCTTTACAGATGTCTTCTGTTTTTGTTGTTCTGTCACAGTTAAATGTTTTATATGATTACATAAATGTAAGCATCAGACAAAGATAAACCGAGTAAATATAAAAAGCTGTTCACTAGCAAGGACAAAACATCATAGATGGAGATTAAAGGTTTATTGAGTGAACTGCGGGAACTGAAGTCTGGGGAGATGTGACGAAGGAGGCCAGGAGGTAGACTCAGTGTGGGGGTGCAGTCTTCAGGAGTTCGTCTTCCTGTGCCTGCTCAGGACCCCCCAGACAACCTCAAAGAAAGAGATGTTAGGAGAGGCTAGAACTGAAAGTAAGCTAAAACGAGAGGTATGAGGATGGAGGGAAGGGTCAAAGGGATGAGGGATGAGTCGAAGGGATGAGGATCAAAGGGATGAGGGTCGAAGGGATGAGGGAAGGGTCGAAGGGATGAGGGTCCAAGGGTCCAAGGGATGAGGGTCCAAGGGATGAGGGTCCGAGGGATGAGGGTCCAAGGGTCAAGGGAAGGGTCCGAGGGTCCAAGGGATGAGGGTCCAAGGGTCCAAGGGTTGAGGGTCCAAGGGATGAGGGTCCGAGGGATGAGGGTCCAAGGGTCAAGGGAAGGGTCCGAGGGATGAGGGTCGAAGGGAGGAGGGTCCTAGGGATAAGGGTCGAAGGGATTAAGGGATGGGGGTTGAAGGAATGAAAGAAGTGGTTTCAAGGGTATGCAACTGGAGGGTATGGAGCAGTAAAGTAGGTCGAAGTTAGACCACGGATTGGGTCGGGTAGGGAGGGCTGTGAAACGAACGTGACAGACGTGGAATGTGAGAGGAGCCTGGCTAATATAGATCACTGATTGATAATTGAAGTGCGAGAGATCTGGGAGGCCAGGTGGGTTGAGTTAGTGTTGATTACTGCGTACTACTAGAGTTGAAGCATGGTACTGCTCCTGAACTTAAGCTAACGAGTTAACTCCATTTAATCATTTCATTTATTTAGAGGAAATACTATCCACACCAATGTGGTTTTAAGTAAAAAAAAAACTATGTCCCGACCCCTTGTTAAATTATGAATTAACTGTTATAAAAACACTGTTTTGGTCTTGTTTCATTAGTCACGCCCAAGCTAATTACAGTCAGACCTGTACAATTCAGAAATCCCTTTTTTGGAGCCTATCTGAAAAACATGAAGTAGGCTGAAAGCCTTAAAATAGCAAGATATCACACCCTGATCAAAGAAATTCAAGAACAGATCAGAAACAGAATCACTGACATATAATTTCATATAATTTAAGGTTTTGGGACTGCAGTAAACCATAAAGAAAGGCAGGCATTTTACCAGGATTGGCTGGCCTAACAAGATTACTTCAAAAGTGCATCAGCAACTCATCCAGGAGGTCACAAAAGAACCCTAAACAACATCTAAGGGACTTCAATTCAATTCAGAGGTGTCTTGATGATCCAAAAGTTTTAGGAAAAATATTCTATGGACTGATGAGACAACATTTGGTACTTCTGTTAGGCATGCATCCTGTTTTATCTGGATTAAAACTAACAGAACATTACAAAAAAATAACATCATACTTACAGTGTAATGGTTTGTGGCTGCTTTGCTGCTTTAGCACCTGGATGACAAGCATAATTGAAGGAACCAAGAAATCTGTTCTTTAATAGAAAATCACTAAGGACAATGTCAGTTCATTAGTCTCTGACATTAAGCTTAGACGCAGTTGGGTTAGGCAGCAGGACAATGGTTTAAAGCACACCAGCAAGTCGACCCATAAATCACTCAAAAAGAACAGAATCAATATTTTGGAATGACCTAGTCAAAGTCTAAACTCACAACCAATATAGAAGTTGTGGCATGTAATGACTCTTTTATGGCTATATTACTTTATGAATAACATCACCATTTGAAAACTGCATTTTGTATTTAACAGAGGTTATCTTAATTTGATATCAGGATTCATTTGAAATATTTAAGTGTGACAAAAGGCATCAACTGAAGAAAACACTTTTTCACAGCACTGCACCTCACATTTATTTCCGTGTTTGTCAGATTCTTTGAAAAAAATTAATGAAATGTATTTAATTTTGCAAACTGTAAAGACTCTAAGCAAAATAGCAGAGTCTAAGAAAATGTTTTGCAATAAAAAGTTAATCAGATTGTAAAATTAGAGATTAAATCTTTATGCTTATGTGTCTCTGCAACTTATTGATAAGTCTTTTTTGGATTGTCCTTCAGACACCCCTTAAGTGTGCGAACCACCAACTCGACAGTCTCTAAACATCCGCCGCCATCTCCAGGCCCAAGGTGGTGAGTGGGAACAGACAGGGCTTTACAGACAACACCGGGTCCCTTTCCAGAGACGTCTGGGACTGTCTGGGTTCTGCTCTCCCAGACTCCCCTTTCCCCTTTCCACCCCATCAGATTCTGTCCACGCTCATCCCTATACCCTCCTTTACCCCCCAAAATCCCCACACACAGTTCCCCTTGACCTTGACTCTTCGTCACTGCAGCACTCCAGACAGTTTGAGGTCAAAGGCTAACACAGCAGCCACACATCAGACACGGTTCAGGTCCCTTGAGTCCATATGAAGGCTAAATGGTAACTCACCCTGAAATCAGCCTGTAGGAATGTGACTTTAAATTCCTGCAGCGATGAAAGAACCACAAACAATTATATATATAATAATATAACAATACTAAGTGTATTGGATTTCTATATTGTTTCTCAGTCAATGAGAGCTGTGCATTTAAAATAAATCTTGAACAGTCATGTTTTAAATATTCAGTTCTTTATAAAGTAAGGTTTATAGACGTTTGTCCAAACTCATTTCTTTATCTTTTGAAAAGAAAATTACTTAATTGCACTGAAGTAACAAAATGAAGTTTATGGCTGGAAAAATATAAGAACACCCTGTTCCCCTCGTCATTCCCTTTCGCTGAAATAACTTCAGTTAGATGTCCTTTGTTTCTATTTACCAGTTTTTGAGATATTACTGAGGGAGATTGCTTCACTACTTCACTTTCAGCTGTCAGATTTTTGAGGGCTTTTCATGTAAAGCCTGTTTCAAGTCAACCCACAGCATTTTAAAAGGATAAAGACATGGATTTTGTCTCAGCCTAGGATTGTCTATTGCTTCATTCTCAGTGAAGATTGATTTACTACTGGTTTATTATTAGCTTTATTATTATCTTTTTTTTTTTTTTTTTTACAAATGTTCTCTTAGTTTGCTCAAGCACCCTTTGAAACGAGTAGAGTTGACCATGTATTCTATGACAATGAGCTGCTAAGGTCCAACAGACCATCCCCAATCCATGACACTTCCACTTCTATGTTTCACAGATGGAATAGGATTATTTTTGTGGAATGCTATATTTGGTTTAGGAAAAAACCTGGTGTTGTCTGTTCTGATGTCCGAATAAATCGATTTTAGAGTTATAAAGAACATTATTCCAGAAGTCCTGGTTGACATTCTCTGTGGCAAATTTCACTCAGGCCTTTATGTTTTTCTCTGAGAGTAAACGTTTCCTCCTCGGACACCTTCCATGAAAGATAAACATGTACAGTCTCTTGCTGATTGTACAGACATGCGCTTTTATTTCAACAAAAGGTGCCAGCACAAGGTCAAATAACAACATTTTAGGACTTTTCAACACTTCCTTTGCTTTTGATTTCAGTGTGAACTTGACTGGACGGCCAGATCTGGTCATTTTGGCTATTTTAATTCTCCTCCACATTTAAGCCACTTTCTTTACTTTCTTTGGAATGGCTCAAATTCTTTCTAGATCTTTTTGAATCCTTTATCAGACACATAAGCAGATACAATCTTTTTTCTGAAGTTCTCAGAAAACTCTTTGGATCTTACCATGTTGTTCGCTCTCGCTTCAACAGTCACACACCAAACTTAATGTGTGGGGTTAAAATGGGGGGAAACCTCCGTAAGAATGTTCAGTAGTGATCTGATCATATGTACCTGATGTTATACTTCAATCTGGGATGTCCTCATTTATTCCTCACCAGAAACTGCATTTGCTTATTTCATTTTAAAGTAAAGTTTAGAAGGTCTTTTCTTCTGTTTTTATTTTTTATTCAGTTTGTTTAAAATTATTAATGTTGTTAAAATTATCTTAAATATTAATATGTCCAAATATATTAGAAAAACACAGAGACTGTTATTATTGTTGTTGGGTTTCTTTTTCTTTCTTTCTTTTTTACCTTTTGACTGCCATCTTCCACTGTGCTCGGCCAATCACATTAAAGAATGGGTGTCATGACAGATTTGTGAGAAGAAGAAAGCAGTGCTGAAAACTCTGGTGGTTTTGGAAAGATGACATGCAAAAAACAATTACTGCATGCAGTTCCGATAGACCTTAAATGTTTCAGATTATCAAAAAGGCTATCAGTAAAAGATGAGAGTGGCCTAGTCAAAGTTTGGACTTAAGTCTAACTGAGATGCTTTGGTGTGACGCCCCCTCCAAATCCCTCCAAAATGATATAAACACTCATTGCTACTGAACCCAAATACTTTATTTAGAAATCTGTGAGGGGCAAACATTTTTTCACTGTTTTAGCTTTAAGGGTGTTATCTGTGGAGCTACATTTAACATGAACATTTAATTACACAGAGCAAGAAATACAATGTATTCCCTTAATCAGACAACCAATCAATTGACTTTTTTTATTTAGCTCTTTTCATCAGTCATAGTGTTTCACAGTGGCTGAAAACAAAGAAACAGTGCAGACAAAACAAACTGCTGTAACTCAAGAGATAAAATGATATAATTACTAGAAAAACAAAATAAAATGTGATATGTGTGGAAATTAGGAACATTTCTGTTGATGAATGCTGGAGATAGGCACCCCCACCCCAACCCTGCAGAGGATAGGTAAAGATAGGCCTAATGGATGGATGAATGCATGGATGGATTTCTAGTTAATTGCTTTTTTCATTAAAATGACTTTTGTCTTATTTTCAGAACGATTAAAACGGTTTAAAAAGTCTGATTTTTATTTTTTACTTTAGCCGCTTAAAGAAACCATCAGGCCACTTGAACTAGGCTATATTTTCTGAATAAGATTCCAAATAGAGATGTCAGCACTTTTCATGTTATTGGAAAGAAAAGCAGATGAGAATGTTATCTTTAACATTTCTGAGACATGTAAGGAATTACATTCAACTTCCTGCAAAGTGCAATGAACAAAAAAAAAGCACTAAAATATTAAATTGTAATTCAGCAAAATATTTACGGAGATAATGGTTTTGACGTCAAAATAACCAGCCTACTTGATTTTACAACGGAAAAAACACGCGCTGCGAATGAGTGCGTAGATGGATGATACAGTTCTTTGTGTAGCTTTCCTATACATTTTTTGACCTCATAATTAACATTGCAAATCGTCTAAATTAAAGGAACCGATTCTCTGATAAAACAAACATCTGGCTGAATTTACCTCCTTTAGCCGATGTTTAATTTGAGCCAATTTACAAGCAGAAAAACAAACTGCAACAGGGGGCGGGACTGAGGGTGGCGTAGACCAATCAAAAGAACCAAATTCTGTGCAGTGAAATGTGAATACAACAGCGCAAATTGAGCTCCTAACATTTACAAGACCGGGTGGAAGATATTCATACATGCTACTGTGTGGGGGGGGGACTCGGCAAATTATGTGTTTATATTTTCTGTTACAAGTAACTATTTGATGATTTATGAGCTATATTCTGTTTTGGAAGAAATAAAAACATTTTCGCTCTCGAAAACGACTGCGGCGCTGTCTTTCAGCACCACTTTGACTTGTCTAAACTAAAAATATTTATAGGCCTACTTCGGAAAGTTATGTTTTTATCTAATTTCATTTTATCACTAAAATAAACTTAAAATGTTGCACTCTGCCACGGAAGAAATTTCAAATGTAATAGACACGTAAACAGTGCAAAACATAAATGTTTACTAACAGCTGTTTTGCACTCAAATAAATTACTTAATTTAATAGATATTAAGGTAACATTTATTGTATCATTGTAACACTGAATGCTCATTTCTCTTTAGTTCATTTCGATTTCTGTTTTTCTTTTCTCCATTTTATATTAAAGTCCCATTAATAGCCTACAAGGTATGATTTTAGTTGTTTTAATGCATAACAATTTACAAAAAAATATTGGGTGATTTTGGTGTCAAATGTGCAATATTTACACAGTTGGTATTCATAAAACCAAATAATTTAGATTAATTGGAGATGAAAAGTCCTGATGGAGCTGCTCATCAGTTAGGACCTCCACAAGGAGGACCTAACTGGTTTTAATGAGACCCCGGACTTGGGTGGAAGGAAGAGAAACCCCCTCTATTATATAGCTCCTCTGGCAGCAGGCCCAGAGGCTTGGCTGTGTGTGTTGTGTGTGTTTGTGTGTATAGCTGCCTGGATGCAGTGAAAAGCTGCACATTGACTCCTCTGAAGCAGCAGTTGTGAGCTGCATGATGAGGTAGACAGGACTTGTAGGATGCATTAAATCAGCCTGATTATAAGCAAGCACAGGCTCTAAAGTCTGACTGAAATGCCGCCGGGAATGGAACTATTCACATTCTGGGAGAGAGGTCAGTGTCAGAGGAGTTCACAGGCCCCCGTCTCCATTCTTATGCAAAAAGATTGTGCATATGGGTGAATATGCACAGGCTGGGAAGACAGACAGCTTTTAGACAATACTTCCTTTCCCTCCAAAACGTTTCGGCACTAAGATTATATATTGTCATCTTTTAGGCAAAGTTTACTTTTGCGCATACTTTGTATTGTCCTCATTACCGTCTCTTTTATTTTTTGTTCAACAGCTTTCCGAAACGAGGAAAATTGGGTTGTATTAACCTGCTTAGATGAACCTCTCTGCCCATTTATTTGTCCCACTTTGTGTCCAGTGGTCACTTGGGAAAAGGTGGAAATGGCCACTTCATTAGCTGCCCTTGACCCTTTGCTCCTGCCTCAGAGAGCTCCTGACCTCTGCATCTCTTCGACCCATTTATTGTCCTCTGGGGAACTGTCCGCATCCTGACCCTCCTGACCCCCAGCCGGACGGGGGACTTCACCAACAGGTTCTTGACCAGCTGAAGATCCTCATCAAAGAGTAATGTTTACCTCATCTTGGAGATCCCAGCAATTATATCCCCCAAAAGAAGAATAGGATGCTGAAGCAGCTTTGATTAGGAGACATGGATTTCTCTGTTTCTTAGACTGGGACCTGATGTAAAACACATTAACTGAGGTTTTGAGGTAAAACCAACAGAAACTGTTTTGTTTTTTTAAATGATGAAATTCATACCAGCGTGACAGGGTTTTACAAAATCATCTAAACATTCAAGTCCAGGGTCTACAGAGACTGATTTCACTAATTGCTTTCCTTTCATCCAGAGAGGGGGAACTAATCACGGAGATCAGCCGCTGTTGTGGTGTTTAGATGGATTGAAAACATGCTGACTTCATCCTGGGACTGTGTGAGCGAGAACTGCACTGGTGTAAAGTGTGTGATTTAAGATTCAAAAGACGTGGAACAAACAGGCCACGAACCAGCTATTCGGCATGCAATTGTAAAAACACCCGTTGTTCAGGCATACACTCTACCCGTTCAAGCCCATTTGTTTAGTTTTCACATAGCATTGATGTTTAATGAAATTTTAATATGATGCAAGTTTGTTCATAATAAGTATGCCTTGGTTACAAGTGTTGAAGGAGTAACCAGAGTTTTCTCCAGCTGTATGGAGCAGAGAGTAGAACACCAGTGTCCCTCCCCCACCTGTAGCTGAGCACTGCCTGTAGTCTGGCTGAAAATTAGCTATTGACCCAATTTCTTCAAGTAGGAGATTATATTAAGATGGTTAGTATTTTTCATAATGCGATCACTCTGATTAACCTGCAAATATCAACAAAACTGTGTAAGAATCACCAAAGCATCTGAAAATTACAACTGAATGAAGCTTGTGTTTATTATTTATTTTCCTAATGTCTATGTATCAACAACAAAATAGTTTTCATTATTATCGACCACTGAAACTGTATTAAATAGATTTTATTTTTATTTTAGCAGCCGTATGAATGTTTTTGTTGCTTTTCACCGTAAAATAAAAGCACTAAGATTTATTTTTTAATCTTTGTGTAAATGCCATTTTACTGTAATATTTTTCCACATGATTATCATGCCATGAATTAAATACTAGCACATCCTTGGTTTATAATGTGTGGTGGTTGGACTTTTATAGGTTTATATGTTTTGGAAGAATCTTTTTGACTCGAAATTCATTGACCTATTTTTATTGTAATAAAGTGATTATAATAAAAAGGTAGATATACCTACTATTCAAAAGTTAACTTTTATTATTGATAATTTACAAAATGTTATATTAGTCCTAAAGGGTAGTTATGCACATTGCATTAGAGTCTGCATTAAATACTGTTTTCCTTCAAACTAAACAGAACCAGATTTATAAATATATATATATATATAGGCTACTAATTAAAAAATGTCTTCTTCTTTTTTCAACACGATAAAATTTCTTTTTCCACTTTCTTCTTCCGGACAGGTCAGGCTATGGTTGGACTTTCTCCTCTTACTTTCGGGCTACGAAGGAAATAATCCCCCGGTGACCTTAGACGCGTGTCCATCTGTTGTTTGACTCCGGACGTAGATGAGACCAGTCGGTCACTGACCGCAGGACAGACCGTAATCCCGAAATGAATATTGAAAAACCCCGGGCTCACGCTGCGCACTGACACATTTGAGCAATCAGTCACTTTTCATCTGGCTGTAAAAACGTGATTAATGTTGCAGAAAAAATATTTGCTAAACACAAATACCACTATGGTAGCCTATGATTTAACAACGGAGGGCGTCATATCCCTCCCACTCCCGCAGTTTTGCGGCTGTCGAAGTTTTTCTCTTTGCCTCAGCGATTCAGCGCACGTCCCTCGGTCTGCTCCTCCTAATTAAAACTTAATGAGGGGTCACTCCATCGCGTTCCCAGCCCACCGTTACGCACACTGCCATGTGAATGCTCTTTGATTGGAAAATAGAGAGGAAAAGTTACTGACAAAACTATGATAAACTAATTTTGCAGCATGAACTATTTTTTTTTTTTTGCTATGAAACAAATATAACCTAAAGATGTTATTCAGCCAGCTGGTCATATTTGTGATATTTATTGTCCAACAGAGAGTACTAAGCAAAAATGTTTATACCACTACAGATTAGACAGGCTTCTTTATTGTCCGTTTTTAAATCCCACCTATTTTCTTTGGCCTTTGACCTAGCATGAGAGCTTTTATGTTTTTATGATTTTTATCTGTTTAAATACGTTATATTTATCCTACTTTTGTTTTTTCTCCCTTTAGCTTCATATCTTGAGTTTTCATTGTTCAAGTATTTTGTAGAAGCACTTTAGTCAATTCTGTCTGTTTTAAAGTGCTTTATAAATAAAGTTGGCTTGGCTTAGTTATATGAGGTGCATTATGAAAGAATATGGGAACCAAAGTCAAGAACTGTTGTGACACTTGTGTCTGTCAAACTTTGTGTAGCAATGGCACTATAATATCACAGCCAAACTTAAAAAATGAGCTTCTTAATCGTGTGGCAGTCGATGCCTATAAAAATGTCCCTAGCTTTATGTCTTATAATCATAATTCAGCTGTTATTTTTTACTCACTTCTTTTAAACATAATAAACAAACCAGGTGATAAAGGGGGCCCTCTGTGTTCATGAACCCCTGAAAATTTAACTGATCTATCTATCTATCTATCTATCTATCTATCTATCTATCTATCTATCTATCTATCTATCTATCTATCTATCTATCTATCTATCTATCTATCTATCTATCTATCTATCTATCTATCTATCTATCTATCTATCTATCTATCTATCTATCTATCTATCTATCTATCTATCTATCTATCTATCTATCATTTGGACTGTGAATGAAGCCAGTTAGAAAAATTATTAATTTCTTTGATGGAATGTATGAATTTTGCTAAAATAATCTTAAAATATTTTTTGGGTGAGGACATTTTCAAAAATGGTTGGATTAACTATTTTTTAAAGTTTGTTTTAGAAATTCTCTACTCAGGAACTACATAAAATCTACAAATAACAAATGGCAATTGTTAAACCACTTTTATGATTTTGTTCTAATTAAATAGTTAACACATTCTTAAATTATAAAATAAATAAATAAAACAATGGAACATAAAATCATATAATCTCTAATCTAATGACCCATTGTATACCTAAAGGACTACAGCCCGAAATATGTCTAATACATAAAAAAGAAATAACACAAATATTACTTTTATCATTTTTATTCTTGGTAGCAGTACATTTGATTAGTCATATTGCAGATTTATATCATATAAATTAAATTTATAATACAATGTAGGAAAGATAATTCAGAACTGAAAAAAGAGCATACTTAACATTGAAGAGGAATTCACATTCTGTAAAAGCAAATATCAAGTTGCTGTTTTTAGGGTACCAGAGTGCAGGTCTGATTATTTATATAGATTTAAATAACAACAAATGTAACCTGAAGGCAATTTAGAACATAAGCAGGTAAAATCAATTCAGTGCAATTCATACCAGTACAATCAAATCACAAAGTCAGATCTAGGTACGATGATCAGAGAGTTCTGAAAGGCTGGTGATGATTTTGTTGTTGTTGTTGTTGTTGTTGTTGTTGTTGTTGTTGTTGTTGTTGTTGTTGTTGATGTTGATGTTGATGTTGAGTTTGAGTTTGGCCCATAAAGCCAAGTGCAGAGATCTTCAGAGTTCTGGTCCGAACCTGAACAAGAAAGATGGAGGGAATAATTAGAATGTGAATCAAATGTAATATCTTCCATTATGGATGAAAGAAATTAGGCAGATATAATAGGACATGTGTTTCTTAAGGTCACAATATAGGTGACAGTACAGAATAAAAATAAAAATGGTGCAGGTTAAATAGAGTTGTTAGAGAATTATTTGAAATGCTTTTTTTAAACAGCAAGAATTCACAGTTAACACATAAATAACAGCACATAGAACGTGAATCATAAAAGTAATAGAAATGCTGCTTTGTGGGTAACAAAATAAAAAAATCAATAATGGTCATTCAAACTGACACTTTTTGGTTTTTACAAAAATTTCATGAGGCTGTTTTGGCAACAGTACATCTACATGTGCCTGATTCTTTGTTTTTTACATCAAACAGTGGAGGAAGTATTTCGGGGAGGGGGGGGGGACTTCCTTTTCATGCACTGTAAAATGAAAGCCTCCTTAGCTCTGCATGTTGTTCTTCTCCACCATTTTCAGGCAGTAACGCTTAATGCTTTTATCACCGCAGGGAACCAGCACAAACTCTTTCTCTGCCAATTTTCTCCCACTCCCCAATTCAGATGAGCCCCTTCTCCCACCGTGCCCACAATGAAGGATTTGTCCTCGTTCTCTTTGTCCACCTCTGATATCTTTTTTTGAGGGGGGGGGGGGGGGGGGGGGGTAGCTGCTCCCTCTCTGCAGACAGCATGCAGCGTATGCAAATATGCCTTCTTTTATTCGCCGGACCCCTCCCTTGAATGAATGCGACCTTAAATGAGGCCACACTCGCACACGTTTGCAGAGGGACTGTGGAACGTGCACGCATTATGATCTGTGGATTTGCATGCCCACTATGACACGCAATGAGTCAAATACGGAATGCTGAGCAGCTACTGTGTGCAGATACAGACATAGGTGATTCACTGATGTAATAGCTTGCTTTAGATATATTTAGAAGAAGAAAGAAGAAATTGTAGGATGAAATATTTATTTTTTCACAAAGAAAGATGGTCTGATGATGTTAAGTACACCTTTAAATTGCACACATAATATTTTGTCAGAAACATGTCAGGAAATGAATTATCAGGAAATTATTATTATTATAACATTTATGAAGATAGCTAATTTTATTAGGTCCAAGAATTGTTTTATCACAGTAACTCAATCCCTGAGTAGGTGTTAATTTCTGTTGGACGAGGCTTTGAATAGTAGGCTTTAACAGAATGCACCGAGGAAGGGCTGCAGACATGTGCAGCTAGCTGAATCATCGCAGTGTCTGATGAACATAAATTGTTTTTTCTCTCCTTCTCTTGCAGCTAACATTCCCAAGCTGACCCGTGCCATCTGTGAGTAGGTTTGAATGGGTTGAGTTTGTGTGTGTTTAGCAGAGGAGGTGGGGGGGGGGGGGTTGACGTCCGCTGGACAGCTCTGACAATTTGGCCTTTTCAATCTTACATTGTTGAACTGAGCGGCCTCTATCCCATAGCAACCCTAAAAGAGGTCAAAGGCTACATACTACTCACACACCACCTCCTCCTTCTCGTCTTGGTTGTATTCTTTAACTCCAGGGTGGCCACAGACGCTCCGAAGTCTCCCCAGACAGAGAACCTGCACCTATGAACTTGAACTTGACTAAATTCTCAGTACAGTCTCTAAGTTACTGAGTGGCATATTTTTAAAGCCTAATATCAAACAAATTTGCTGTAAGAAGAAAATAACACGAGGAGATAAAAATGGGGTCACATCAAGGATTTACTAACCATCTTTTTCCCAATAACCTCATTGCACATGCTGCCGCATTAAAGGCTCAGTCACCTAATTCTTCTTTCGTTTCAGTGGAGCACAGAGAACCCCCTGAAAAGCCTGGGACGTGGGAGCATCTCTCCATCTTCCTCTAATATACTTAACATTCAGCTTCGTCCTAGATTAGTCTTAGCCGAAACTGCATTAAAGACACCCAGCCAGCCTCGCTTGACCCACATCGGAGCCTAATCCAAGACTATGGGTGGCCTATGAGCTATACTTTATATTTATATATATATCTCAGTGGAGCTGTTAAAACATTAATAGTGTCCACACATAGTGAGAAGGTTACCCAGGAGCTATGTGGTATTAACATTTTATCGCAACTATGGCTATGCAGCTACACCCACACAGAATGGGGAGTGAGCGGCCGCTGTTTTCACTTCATCATGTCACACATTATAATTTCCACTGCTCTGAAAATCCGATGAAGAAGAGGTAATACATAGTTAATAATGGATAACATAGGTAGGGAAGAAGAAAGGGCAGGTAATCATCTGTCCCATTGTGCCACTTTCTTTAGAGGGATATACATTTTTAAGTCAAATTTAAAGTTATGTATATGCATAGATGGATTCGGGGGTGTTAGCGCCCTAAATCCTTCTGACTGTGTCAGACCTGCTGACCTCGCTCCCCCAGCCACTCTGATTTCAGACTCTTGGCTTAAAGACTCTTTGTTGTAGAGCAGATTAAAAAACAGAACAGTGTTAGCCAGTTTAAAAACAGGATATCACAGAGGAGTCTATGCTATCGGTGTAGTCATTTTTTTTTTACTTGGCTTTTCTCCAGTGCATAAAAATATCTGTCACTCATTTTTACATCTTAAAAACAGGGATTACAGATGAATTCACTTCCTTAAAAAATGTGCACACAAGCTGTTTTGCAAACCTCTAAACAAGCACGCATGCTTCTGTTCCTTTCAGCTGCTAAACGTTTTAGAATGACACTCCAACATGGCTGCCCATGTGTTCCACCATCTCTTTTCTGCTTAGCTCTCCCATCTTTCAATCTTTTCTTATGGGATTAATATTCACTCTTATCTTTTAAACTCAATCTACTGCTCCTCTGCATTTCCAGACACAGCATGTACGAGAATGCTATGCTTTTAGCTACCTTTCCCTTTTCTCTTGAAATGGCCTGAAGCAATAACACTGTAATTCACAGATGAGCTACTCAAACACAATTATAAAGACAGCTCAGTCCTTTTCCGAAAAGAAAGAGAGGTAATAAGACGTTGACACGTGGGCTGCACGTGCTTTACACATATTGTGGAAGTGCACAAACAGTGTAAATGCACCATTAATAACTACAGTATTATCCGCAGGTTACATCAGTCAGCTCCTCTGGGTGTAACCACCACCTCAGCTGAGTCACCAATCGTCTTTTGGACTTTTACACTGTAAAACGGATTTTTGGAGGGTATTAAATACAAGGCATTCAAATCATTTAAATCTTGAACAAGCATAGTAGTTTAAAGTTAAGAAATGTAATGTTAAAAAAGAGTTACATTTAAATAACTTCACCTCCTTTTTTTAGCTGATAATTTTTCTTTTGTTTGAGCAAGAATTTAAGTTTGCATCAACCTTGCTACTAGGCTGAGCTTCTTAACCCGGAGGCAGTCGCTGGCAAAAAAACCCCAGCAACTCTTAGCTGTGGTTGACAGGGAAATAGTTTAAATGTTTCTTTGTTGGAGTACATTTAAATAGTTTGATATTTAGCTCGTTCTTTACAAACAAACATAGAGGACAAACCATAGTAGCCTATAAAAGAGAAACCTGGAAGGAAATATATAAAAGTCAGCAAAACTGTTTAAATTAGGGGTGTTGTGTGGTTTAGTGGCGGAGGGGGTACCCCCATGTACAGAGGCTTTAGTCGTCGACACAGCTGTCTCAAGTTTGAGTCCTGGCTTCACAGATATTTACCACACATCTTCCCCCACTTCTCTCCACATTTTTAACCTATTCACTGTCAAATAAAGGCAGTTAGGGCCACAAAACACTTATTTTTAATTTTAGTCAAATTAGTTTGTAAATATAATGGTCAATATTGGTTAAATTCTTACAAAAATAACAATTTTATAACAAATCCTATTTAAAGACTTTGATAAGAATTTAACTTAAAATGATGTTTCACCCAACTGTTCTTGTCATTCATCAGGTGGGGTGTTGTATTGTGACCTAATATACTAGGAAACCTTAGTTATGCTTGCAGTTGACAATGTTTGTGCGTTGGAGCAAGAATTTAAGTTTATATCTAGGCTTAAGTACTTCAGCGACAGTGCTAATGTTTTTATTTAAACATGAAATAAAAGCCATTCTATAAACAGGACTTTTGGAGGACAATATATTGACTTTACAGTTATTTAACTGTCTTAGGAGTTGTGGTTAAGAAAACGTGTGTTGGAGCAAGAATTTAAGCTTGTAGCTTTAATTAGCTTAGCAAGAACGCTAATGATTACATCAAACATGCTAGCTAACTGACCTTAACCCTGAGGCAGTCATTGTCATTGAACTGCACTCCATAAGCTGGGGTTGTCAGGGAAATGGTTTACATTCCACCTTAGTAGAATTATTTTTTTCTTGTTTGTTTCTTTTTAACGCGGGCAATAAACCAAATGATTTAAGGTGGTGTTTTTTTTTTGTTTGTTATGATTCTACTACCAAAAAGAGACCCAGAAAAAGTGTGTTGTAATATAGGAAACATCTGCCTCCACAAGACTGGCTTGTGTGCACAGGGAACTATGAAACTATATCCTCATTATTCAAATGTGTTTGATATGAACTAATCTGATCTTGCATGTTTTAAATGTATAGTAAAGAATATGATTCTGAGAATTTAAAATGTATGCTATTATCTTGTTATTTGTGAACTGTTTGAATATCAAATTAAAAGAATAGTTAATAAGTTAAGTTAATACAAACAAAATAGCTTAAACTTAACCAATGTTGAGCAATTAAATTAATTAAGGTAATTATGAGTGAAGTTATTTGAAAAATTGCAACACATTTTTCTCTGTGGACATTTTAAAAATTAATCAGAATTTAATAAAATTATTTAAGTGTTTTTATTTGGCAAACCTATATAATTTGTTCTCTGAAATATTGATTAATTGCTACAAAAATAAAATGTAAGCAAATTGTTACACTAATTTCATTGGTTAAATTTTTTATTTGTTTTAACTGTGTAGGGTATGTTTTTAACAACCGGACACAAGCATACAGATTATGTTTATAATACAAAAAGAAAATATGTGTGGGAAACATAGCAAAGATTACAATCAAATCCTTATTGGAAACTGTGCAGATACTGTAGCAGCATTGTACTTCTGTTGCAACCCAAAGACATTTTATTGAGAGACACGTCTTCAAATGCATATTATGTCTGAATGCATGTCTAATTCCTAGGAAATTCCTCTCATTTAACTGAAAATGTAGCATCTCAATGTTTTTCAGACATGGTCTGAATAGACTAATGAACAGTCAGGTGGCACTCCAGGGCCTGGACTAACCCCCCTTTCTCTTCCCCTTCCCCATCACCATCACACATATCAAACACACATACACTTGCCCACACATTAAAACTCAGCGCCTCGTCCGACCCTGGTGATCCGCACGACGGTCTAATGTCTCAGGCATCTGCTCATGTCTAGTCTGGAGGGTCTTTCCCACCCTGCCCCCCAGCCCAGGCCTGCCGCGCCACCAGTTCCCACAATGGTGAGAAAGCAGGCTTTTCGAAGGGAATGGGTGGCGATGGGGGGTGTTGTCGGGCGAGCAGCTATTGAGGGAGGAAGAGAGTGAGAGAGTGTACGGGGCTGAATGGTAATGTGAAAATGCATGGCGCTGTTCATTAACACACAAGCTTTGCAGCTGCACATGTTGGCCCCAGACACACACGCTTATGTGTCTCACTTTTCCGCCTCAAGTTGATGCCAGAGCCACTACAGGCCAGCTAAGCGGCATGATAACGAGAGCTCTGCAAGCGCATGAGGACATGAGGTTAGAGCCTATATGTTGGTAAAAATTTGAAGCCTTGATGTCATGTTTAAAAAAACATTTTGTATTCAGCATCTTGAATGAAATTTCTAATTAGCCCTGCTTAGTTACAATGACAAGGTAAGGAGCTCAAATTCATATCTAAGGTCTAAGATATATTGTGCAAGATCCAGTGGGAAATATTTGGACTATTTGTATGCAGGTGCAACAATTTGCATTTGCAACCAGTGCAGCATAAGTGTGTTTTTACTATATGCTAACATGCAGCTGCACATTCAAAAATAAATTATAACTTATCGGTCTTACACAAAAGAAAATGCTTTGCAAACAAAAATCTGAGTGTGAATGATCCTCAATAGATTTGTTAAATCATAAAAGATACCAGTATGTCCCAATACTTTATTAGCACCAGAAATTTTCCAGGACAATAACATACCTAAAGACGTTTTTTGAAATCTGACAATTCCTTAAGAAAATAATAGTTTTGTGTGCATTAATCTGCAATGTTTATCAGGTGCAAACATGCCGTGCTCAAATGCCTGGTGTGCTACAGGGAATAAAGAAGCACCATGACAAGAGAGGATGGCAGGTTTCCTTCAACCTGTGCCAGCTCATTAATTTTGTTGCTACCCAGCAACCCCCCACAACCAACACCAACTACCACCACCCATCCTCACCCACCAACCCCCCTTCCTCACATCACCCCTTAACTACTAATTAGCAGGAGCAGAACACAGCAGACAAGAGCGAGGCCATGTGTGACTGTGGAGGAAATGGGGGAAACTGTTCTTCTCTCCCTTCCCCCCCATAAGTCACCCGCCTTCCCCAACCCCACTGACCATCACTGGTACCCACCAGCAAACCATGATGTAGCTCACCTCAAGTGCCAGCCCAGACATTTTAGGCGTCCCGATGAAACATCTCCCAAGATGGCTCCTCTGAGCGCTCCCATGCTCCAGGGATCTTGGGAGGGTCTTTGTCTGTCTCCTGGCATAACCGAGTGTGTTCGCTGGCAGTACAGATGGCATCGGGGGGTTCTGGATAAAAACAGACAAGGGTGTCGGAGGAGGTGGCAAATCCGGACCAACCATTTTCCCCTTCTTTTTGTTTTTTGATGATGGATCTGTTAAGGAATTTTGATGTTCAAAGAAAAGAGAAGGTAAAACTTATTCATTCAGGGAAATCATTGTACAGGGAAATTATTGTGGACAGCATTTTAAATGAAGGGCTATTATTTAAAGTATTGATATTTTCTCCAGCAGTGGATGGTATAGAACACTTTTAAAGCTCTGAACAGCTACAAAGACCAGTTTGTTTTCAGGACATGAGTGTGTATTTTGCTGCAATAAAAGCCCCAGAAAAAAAAATCCCTCACATTATACAGGTACAAAGGTAAAAATCAAGAATTCCCTGATTCCATACATAAGCCTCAAGTGTTTTTTTTTTATTCCGCTTCTTAAAGAGGCACACCAGGTTCACACGCTACCTATAACAGAGGAAAGCTCCGGAAAGGACTCAGGCCACAGCCTTTTCACATATCCAATATCTGACAGAGAAACGAAGCAATTAGTCCGGGTTGACAGCGAGCAACAGCTAGTTAACAGAATGAATGAAAACTCATCTCACTTTGGAGCTCTTTAGGCTTTAGTGGCATTCTCTGCACCGAGCCCATGCAACACGCATAGAACTGAAGTACCAAGTTGAGAAGTTCAGCTCCTGCCTGTAGGACGGCCCCGGCCTTCTCATTGAGCCAACGCACAATGTGTCCCAAAGGACTCGAGATTTTAAATACAGACGCCAAGTGTTTTTTTTAACCCTGTGCTTCACTAGTCAGCTGCTTTATTAGAGGTTCTAGAAGGTTTGGACAAAGCATTAGCTTTTCTTTTCTTTTATCCAAACAAAGTTAGAAATGAGGCTGTGTTTTCTTTCCTATGTGAATAGTAGAAAAAACACAAATCAATATGAGCCCTGTCAAGGTTGGTATCCTGAGTAGATATGGCCTGGTAAATGATTGCAATGAATACCAAAGGTTTAAAAAAATAAGTTTTAAAACTATAAGAATGTTTTTTCCTATTGTTTCTACGGTTCAAAGTCCTTTTCATGAAATGCCAGCTGTGACCAAAGTTTTTTCCCTACTGTATAGTTTTTAATAAGGCACCATTGCTCCTACCCCATCTGTTGTTTTACTCTCCTCGTCAACTGGCTTAAAGAAGGATCCTTCATCTTACCCGGGCTTACAAAAAAAACAACTAATTTAGTAGTTTTGACATTCTGGTTGTGGGAAACATGGATAGGTGTAGTGTGAAAATCACAGAAGAGCAACCTATCTTTCTTATAAAAGCAACGGTATCTGCTAAGCAGCTGACTGCAGACTGGCTAACAGAGCAGATAGCAATTAGTAGTAGCTAATCAACTTTCTAAAGGAAACGTTAAATAACCAAAACTTTATTTTAGCTTGATATACTTGTGTTACCCTATAAATATGAGAATAAATTGGGAAGCATTTGGAAAAATATAAATAACAGTAATTATATTTCCTAGGTAAAGTTATTGAAAATCTCATACTGAACAAGGGCTAGTCCTGGAGGCAGTTTTTGGGGTGATTTCCCAAAATAACTAAACAGATATTTCTTCTCTTACTAGATCGGAACACAGTTTCTTCACATTTATCCTTCCAGCACTGATCTTAGTTTTCGCTTGATTGGCTCTGACTGGGCAATCAGCAGGTCAAATACAGCTAAATTCTTTTTTTTTTTTTTTCATTAAATGCATCACATTAAAAAAACCAGATTTTTCAGTTAATTGATGCATAAACAGTACGTTCTCTGATGCAGTTTGTTTGGGGTTTAGTAAATGTAAGATAGAGGATAATCCTCACAATGGGATCATTTTGTAATACCTTAGTTATCTGTTGGATTCAAACTACTACCTCCATCATGGGATCAGCACCTTTTATCATTTTAATGGTCTGTTTATGTCACATTTGATTGTGTTGTTTAAAAAAAGCTTTGCACAAAATGTTTGTATGATCGAAGGAGTTGAAATAAAAATCAGAACTGTGGAAAATCAGAACTTCCTGAGGATCCTTAGTTTTAGTTTAAAAAAAAAGGTCCCACTGTGAAAAGAACAAGTGGCCAAAGAAAGATCAAATCAAACTACAAAGTAGGTGAAAACATATTTATATGCCTTTATTTTACACAGGAATAGATATAAAATCAGTACTGATTGATGCTTTGTGATCAAGCTCATCATGGTCAGTGTCTTCATTTGAGCTACCTTTTGTTTCAGCAAACAAATCTATACTAATCAGTAAACTCAGTAGTCCTTATATGTCACCACATTGTGAAACAAATTAAATAAAAGAAGATAAGAAACATAAAAAGAGAAAAATAACATAAAAAAATGCACAAAAACTGGTATCAGCCATTGAAATCCTAATTTGTGAATTTACTAGTAATCAACTTCTGTAGTTAACTTTCCCTGAAACCGAAATATTTTTTTTTCTGGAATAATGAAATGTTAAAGTGGCTCTTGAAATTTAAGAGTTTAGGCGGGTCATTTTTGTGTTCCTCAGGAATAACAGGCTACACTAAAATAGAGTCAAATTGTCAGCTGTGAGGCCTCAGGCATTTGATAATAACCTCTAGAAAATGTATAAAATATATATATTTAGTTGAAAAGTAAATCATAGATAAGTGAAAGAATGTAATAGTGTAAAAAAGTGCAAAGAATTGATAACATCTTTTTTACAAAGTCTCACTGAATGATTTGAAGTGCACTTGTATTATACAAGGCAATTATTTGGCATAGACTATAATATAAAATATAATAGAATTGAAGCAGGTTAAAAATGTTTTTAAATAGGCTTAATCTTTCATTTCATTATCATCCATCAACAACAATCCTGACAGAGACAACTGTTTCTTACCTTTTCCTGGTGATAATCTTCCTGAGGAGCCCCACCACCTTCCTCAGGGGTGAATACACAGCTGATGGAAGTCATTTCTACTTTCGGTTATCTAGCTTTATGACAGGTATTTAAACTCATACAGCTAGATAACCAAAGACAGAAACAGACCCCCCTTCCCCTCTGCACTATAGGCATGCTGTCCACTCTTCACAAGGCCTGGAATATTCAGAACAGACAATCCCAGCTCATTTAAGACAATAAAAAGACAACTAAATTAATGGAAAATAAAAGATGTGTATCATCATCATCATCAACAACAACAACAAACACAAAAAGATTCTGGTTTATCAAGCATTTGGGACGATTATATTGCTGTTTTCTCGCGATAAGTTACAACGTGCCCCCGCGAAGGCCCATTTACGTTTTTTATAATTGTGAAATGTAAAAGAGAACGTATTTACCGTCTTGAACATATTATAAATCCCAAACAGCATATTATCTTCATTTACATAATCATAAAAGAATCCAGAAATACTAGGTACATTTTTTAGATGTTCGGCGTGTAACATTTCTCTTTTGCACATGTTTTATTTTAATTTTTAAATGTTTTACTGTTTAACTTAGCGCATATTGTAACATCCCACTACTTTAAACTAATGTGTTGATTTCATTTTATTTTATATATTGCTTTATTCTTTTTTTTTATAGGTAGCCATTTTAGTCCAACAATATTGTGCCTTAGATTTAACTTAAGTTTGCATGAAAGGGGCATTTCACCTCACTCCATAATGTGGTGATCTGAAAATCATGACCACGAACCTGACATCATCGCAGGCGATAAAAACTGCAGATTCTTTTTCCAATAATAACAAAAATCTTTTCGTTCTAAATTGAACTGGGCTTTAAGATGCTCTAATTATCTGTTGGTTCTTTACTGCCCCTGGGGGCAAATATTCCCTACTTTTAATGAGAGTTGTCATTGGCCTACTTCTTCTGAAACTAGATTATTTCACATCACAAGGACTAATCCGCACAAGCTGTTACAAAAACACAATTTGTTCCTGAACATAATAGAAGGCCTGGGGTCCTAGAAGCCTTTAATATTCTGGGGATTTTTCCAACATGGGTCTTTGGGTTGTTTAAAGAGCATTTAGCTCCATGCTGCGCTCTTATTTTAAATGAGACACAAGACTTTTTTTCTCGCCCTTTAAATCCCATGTCTGCTCTTGTAAAAGACAAAATGTTAGCTGTAATGAGAATCAATCATCGCCGTTCAAAAATGTTAAAACTGGAAAGATTAAATACATTTAAAATGTAATGATACGCGAGCGGACTTTGCGGAATTGCGGATTTCCAGAGGCGTTTCTGACCTGTGTCGCAAGGAGAGCAAAAGTCTGGAACCAAAATGTCTTCTATTTGAGGTCGTGCTGAATTGTCCAGGTGTATTTTCTCTGCGTTTACATCTGGTTTCTCAATAGATCCTCCTCCATCCTCAGTCCTCCAGTTTCTGTCTCTCCTCCAGCCTGCGCTCTTTCTCTACTGTCTGACAGCCAGCTCCCGCACTGACGTCATGACAGGACCATGGCCGCGAATTGACCAATCACAGAGTACGAAGCCTGCAAAGATCTTCAAATTGAAGTTAGATGTCCCACTACGAGCGGTACGTTTTTTTCCCATTTTCCCCTGTTGTAACTTTACAACTACAAACTGAAACTAATTTTAATGAGATTTGACGTGACAGACCTTTTTACCAGGTCGCGCATCAGCTTTATGTTTTGGGGCTGCTAGTTGAACATTTGCCCTGCACTTAACGCCATGTGTCTCCCCATCAACTCTAATCGTCTTTCCTGTCCCTGCGGAAGCTAAGCTCATACGAATTTAATCCTTGCACGATCTGTCATTTAGGTGGACGGTCATATCTTAGTAGATTTGCAGCTGTACCACACAGTTTTCATTTCTGGTTAAGGAGCTGTGCTCTGCGAGATGTTCATAGCTTAATTGCTTTATAACCTAACCTTTGCTTTAAACTTTTCCACAACCTTATCCCTAACCTGCTGTGTTTCTTCATGGTGCTGTTTGTTCAACAGTGTTATCTAACAAATACTGAACCCTTCACAAAACAGCTGCATGCTTAAACTATACAGTAGTTAGGTGACTTCTGAAGTCAAACTTAAAAGTATCCGAATTAGGGGTACCAAATGCATATTACATATATGCCACACTACCAAATTTTCATTTATAAAAAAAAAAGAGAAAACTAAACATTATTTTCCTTCCAATTACCCACTGCTACAATTACTATCACTTAAAATCCCCCTCACAAAAGCTTTTCTTATACAATTCAAGCTTTAGATTTCTGCTTTCAAAACATGAGGCCCCAATTTGAGTCTAGAAAAAAACTGGTCATGTAATTTTTTAAATGATGATAAAGGCAATGTTTCTGCTTTTGCGCATTTAACTTTTGCCACTATAATGTTGTTGGAAAAAAGCTGAAATGTTTAGGAAACATTGCATTAAAACAGATCATCATTATTACTGAATGAAAGTATGAAAGGTTACGTTAGAATCCATTAGAGGATTAGAAATGGCTGAAATTAAGCGTGAGCTCTCTAGCAAAATACAAGATCTTTGAGGTTTGAAGCTTTTTTTTCTCCTTTTGGCAAATTAACTTCAGGACCCATGGCCAAGATTTGACTGAAAAGTTCCCTCAAATTTTATGCCAGGAGAAAAAGAAACATTCTTCTGAGTACCTTGATGCCACCTCCTCCCTGAGACATTAAAAACACCTTGGTTAAGTTTCCAGCACTAACAGTCATGTGTAAAGTACTTAGGCTATAGTGTTTCACTTATATGACTGGGATATAGGTATACAAACATGATTTGAAAGACTCAGAATGACTAGGTTTTAGCAATCTACATACTGCAGTAAGTGCCATAAGTGCCCCTTATCCTTGCAGCTTTCTGTGCCCTCTCCTGTCTGTCAGCAGCAAGCTCCTCAACATTCTCACCATCATCCGACAGCGTCTGTCTATCAAGAAGCAACCACCAAAAATGCAAAGAGGCAAATCATTTGAAAGGGCATTTATAGTTTAAAAAATCATTCCATTTAGCTTCAGATTTGCATATATAATGTCTATTAGCAACGCAATGGGTTTAGTGGCCAGTAGCACTAAAACAAGACCGACAGCCACGTTGCTTTCATCGTTCCATCTGAAGTCGGGCTCAAAATTTCATTATATACGATAGCTGCTATCGATTTAACGTTTCCTCAAATGGCAATTGATTGGGGTGGTGAACTGGCAGAATTGAAATAATTTGTGGCTATAGAGACCTAAACTAAAATTCGACCGCGGCAGGACTCGAACCTGCAATCTTCTGATCCGAAGTCAGACGCCTTATCCATTAGGCCACGCGGCCTCTGTAGAGAAGATAAGTCTATATGTAAAACAAGTTCTCACAGGTTCTAACAGGTTCTAACAATTTAACGAGTTCTAACAGGAAAAACGTACGTGGTGTACAAAGAAAACAACAACCATCATCTCCGACAGATTTATTTAACGTGCTTTAAAATGATTAATCATCCAGACCGCGTGGTGTCGCTGTAGTTAACTTGTGTATTTGGTGTTACAACTCCAGCTGAATGGGAGTCAAAGATGTCTCACTGTTCGGTTTCAGCCAGACTAACAATAAATTCCACCCGAAACAAGTAAGCTAAAGTGTGCATTTCACTTTTGTCGTTAATGTTTTCTAGTTTAAAAAAAGCTACGTATAATGCTTATATATTACTTATAGATACACACGTTGGAGCAATGTTTGTAAACACGCGGTGGTTTAGAGGCAACAGAATTCAACACATTTATTGTATGAACTGATTATTGAACAGGTCTCTTAAAAAAGAAATAGCTAACGTTATAGGCTTATAGAGCTCTTTGATGCAGTTTTGTTGTGCTGTAAAATAGTTTTTGTGTATCTGAAATTAAAATGTACTTATTTTTGTAGGTCCATTAAATATGTGACTCTCACATAATATATTAATTCATTACACAAAATAGCTATATGTTCCAAGCCTTTGGCTGATAATAGTTTATGGTTAAATTCAGTTTTTTAGAATATTAGACTATAAAACATCGGCCTACACAATTATTGAAATACTGGTTTCTTGACAGTGTTCCAACAGCTAGTCTTTGACAACCAACACAAGGAGGGAAAGCCACACAAATTCATGGCTAGAGAAGCTTTCTGTAAACAATTATATTACTAGGAAGTTGAGTGGAAGGAAGAAAGTGTGGTAGAAATAAGTTAATAAGCCACATGGCTAACCCATACCTTGAGAGGGTTGTGAAGCAGTGTCCATTTAATAATGTCCTTGATCCACATACACTCAAGGAAAAATTTGCTGTTTTTTTTTTTTTAGAAGTCCTATAATGGAATTCCATACTTTATTACCCGCTTTAATGAAAAACACACAGCTCTGCATTACAGTGAAGTTATTTCGGGTTAATTTGCTGTTGTCTGATTGTCCCACAGCTCTGGTGAGATGTCCACATGAAGTGATGTTACATTTGTTACGCTGTCCTCTCCAGAGGGCGTTTTTCTCTCTGCGATGGATGTGTCCAAGGTCCTTCTACTGCACCAAATCTTGCTCACTGCAGGGCGAGGACCCAACAGAAACCCGCCTGAACCCCCTTAACATCCAGATGCTTTCCAGAAACCTCCACAAGCAAATCTTTCATGGCGTTGAGGCAGAGTATAGGGAGGACGCTGTGGAGCGTAGCATAAGGCACTTGCAGAATCACAATCTCTGGGGGAAGGAAACTTCACTGTTGCCAGATGTCGAGCTTAAACTTCCCCGCATGTATGGTAAAAACATAGATGAGCACTTTCGCATATTAGCCGAGAAGCAGAGCATTCCCTATCTTGAGGCTGCCTCGAAGCTGCTGCAGGCCGACCTGCCACCCATGCCTCAGGAATGGAGCTGGGAGGTGGGCTGGACCTGCTATGGGCCGGGTGGGGAAAGTCAAAAAGTGGATTACCCAGATGAGTCCGCACTAGTGTTTGATGTGGAGGTGTGTACAACAGAGGGACAGTGCCCTACGCTGGCAGTTGCTCTTTCTCCTACCAACTGGTGAGAAACAGAGGATGTACAAATATCAATATATAACATGTAAAAGGAAAAAAAAAACTTTATTTAGTTTTTGCCTTGTAAAACAGTTCATATCCAATGTATTTAATAGGAATTTTATGTGATAGACCAACACAAAGGAGCTTATAACTGTGCAGTGGAAGGATAAGGATACATGGTTTTTAATATTTTTCTTTTCACAAATAATTATTTAAAAGTGTGGCATGCTGATGCATTCCATTGCCCTAGTCAATATCTTGAAGACTCACCTTTCAAAAATATTTTGTGGTCTTAAACAGTCTTGGGAATATGGAGACTCCAGGTTTGAAATATTCCTTTCTGCCAGGGGCTGTCCTAGCCTGTTTGGTGGGCTGGGTGAACATCCTCTCTGCCCTCCCCCCAACCCTACCACAAACGCAAGACTCAGGTGTCAGCTTGGAGACTTCATTTCCAAATGACAGCAAAGGGTGCTGGGAGCGACTTTATTCACCCCGAGATAAATCATTTTACTATATACCAGCTTAAGTAGATGATTCATTAACATGAAAATCCTGCTTTGTCTTTCGCACATGTTGCTGTATCATGTTGCTGTATACACTGTTGTCAGAATATACTGAATTTATTCAGATAAACATGTATACATTTACAGTGTATACATACATAAACACAATAACTTACATATAAATAGGACAAAATAGAACTATTATTTATACAAAACAAATACACAGTGAACTTAACATGAATATATCAATTAGTAAAGTGTAGATGTTTTTTTTTCTTACAGAATTCTGGTAGCTCCACCCATCTTTCTGTCAGCTCTAACCAGCTTCTCTGCCCCTGCTGAAGAAACCTCTCCCCACAGCATGATGCTGCCACCACTATGGTGCACTGTGGGGTTGGTGTGTTCAGGGTGATGAGTGTTTTCTGTCACACAGTCTCAGTTTTGGTCTCATTTCTCCAGACCACCTTTTCTACTTTTGCTGCATCTCTTACATGGCTTGTAGGAAACCACAAACAAGACCTATAATGGTCTGTTTTAAAACCTAACCCTGCCCTAAACCTCTCCACAACTTTATCCTGCCTGTTGTGTTTGTTTGCCTCACCAATGTTCTCGAACTCAGTTCTCAGATGCCTTCACTGAACAGATGGATATATAGTGTGTTATACTGTATTATACTATGATTAAATATACACAATTGGACTCTATTCGGTAATCAAGTGACTTCTCAAGGCAGTTGGTTGGGCTGGATTTTTTAAATAATTTTTTTGGGGGGGAGCTGTTAGAAAAAGGGCTGTTATTCAAATTCATGCCACACTTATTAGATTTATAAAATATATTTGAAAACCCTTTTCCTTTCGCTTCACAATTATTCTCTATGTTGGTCAGTCGTATAATCCCAAATAAAATACATTGAGGTTTTGGTCGTAACATGATAAAACATGAACAGTTTTAAGCAGTGTGGATACTTTGATCTTTTGACTTGCCAGGTACTCATGGTGCAGTAAGCGTCTAATTGAGGAGCGATACTCTTGGTCAAACCAACTCACTCTTGCGGACCTCATTCCCCTGGAGACACCGTTTAACTCTTCCCGCCCTCCAAGAGGTCAGTGGAAGGAGAGGCTCATAGTGGGTCACAACGTTAGTTTCGACAGGTCTTTCATCAAGGAGCAGTACCTTCTCAAGGTTAGTTTTGATATTGTTTTGTATTTTTAAAACACCACTTTTTAAATTATTTACCAAGGCGCCCCTTTTGTTGCATTCAGGGTTCAAATGCACGCTTCATGGACACCATGAGCCTTCATATGGCCATCTCTGGGTTAACAGGCTTCCAGCGCACGCTGTGGATGGCCAATAAGCTGGGTAAAAAGAGGGGTCTTCAGGAGGTTAAGGAGCACATCAAGAAAACTGGACAGAAAAGGGAAGGGCCAATGGTTTGTGTTTCTCATTTATAAGGAAAACTTTTGAATTAGAATTCTGGTTTTCAATCTAGATTCTTTTTGCATCAATAAAACCCAATGTGATGTGTTTATTCAGATAAACTAATACTAAAAAAATCTATCCTCTGATTCTGAATCAATTCTTCTGAAAATTCTTAAAAATTGATTCGTACGTCCAAAAATCTATTTAATCGTTAAACATTGTTTGCCCTTTTTACCGCTGAAATTGAAGGGGAAAGTCCAGATGGGCATTTTAATACCGTTTCCCCTTGTGAACTGTCTCCCCACTCCTTCCAGTGTTGCACCATTGAATTACTGTCATATAATTAAGGTAACAGCTCAAAAAATATTTTTAATAGCAATTTCAACAGATTGGATTTGAACAGATTGTCATAATCGATTCTAACTTTTGAGAATCGAAATGGAAATGATTCTTGAAATTTGAATTGATATCCAGCTCTAAGACAAACATATACATTTACAGTGTATGCATACTTAAACCCTTAAATATAAATTGGAGTAAACAGAACTATTACATACAAAACAAATATTTAAAATAAGACATAAATATGTCAATTATTAAAGTATGGAAGGCACTCCTAAGTTGCAGAATCATGTTAGCACTTCACACAATTAAAAATTTGGTTTTCAAGCTATATATTTTTTTTTTCTTTGCATCAATAAAACTCAGTGTGATGTGTTTTGTGCATAGATTGGCTCCTGGGACTGGGTGAACATAAGCAGCATTAACAATCTAGCTGATGTCCATGCTCTGTATGTGGGAGGACCACCTCTGCAGAAAGAGGCCAGAGACATCTTTGTAAAAGGAAGTATGGTTGATGTCAGGAACAACTTCCAGGTTAAAAAAAACAAACCCACACAGCTCAATGTTAAATGTTGTCATTGTCTTGGAGTGCACATAGGGAAAATGAACGTGCTTTTGCTACCATCTACAGGAGCTAATGCAGTATTGTGCTTCGGATGTTGAGGCCACACATCAGGTCTTCACAGAGCAGCTGCCCCTCTTCATGGAGAGGTTGGTAAATGTTAACCCACGGACATAAACAACTGTGTGTGAAAGTATTTATACCATGCCCATTCTTTTTGCAAAATCACTCATGCTCAGTCAGATTGGACGGAGAGCATCTGTGCTAGGGTTACTCTGTATCTACCTCTTGTTTCCCTCTCCCTGCTGAAGTAGAGCATTCCCAGAGCACGATGTCGTCACCGGCATGTTTTACTGTTGGAATGGTGTGTTTAATATGATGGGCAGAGTTAATTTTCAGCCACACATAGTGGTTTGTGTTGGTCTGTTCCATAAATTATAGTTAATGTAAAGTTTTTAAGGTTTGTGGTAGCAATGCAGCAAAATGTTGAAAAATTTGAGTTTGTAAGGCACTGTATGTGTAAAATCGGTTCATTTTCACAGCAGATTAGAAGACTGGGCCAGATGCTCTGTGCGTTGTATTGATTCTCTTTATTTGGTATCCTTGTAAATGTGTTTGAGTACATCTGAATATTTTTAGTTTGAAGATTCATCTGACTATGTTTACTTAGCTGCTGTTAAAAATGTATTCTACTCCTGTGTGTTTGGTAAGGTGTCCACATCCGGTGACGTTTGCTGGGATGCTGGAGATGGGTGTCAGCTACCTTCCCATCAACCAGAACTGGGGCCGCTACCTGGAGGATTCTCAGGATGTTTACGAAGAGCTTCAGAGGGAGATGAAGAAGTCTCTGATGACTCTTGCCGACGATGCCTGTCAGCTCCTGCTGGATGACAGGTCAGACAGTAACTGATAAAGTTCCATGCTGTAGACTGCAAGATAGCATTTAATTGTGTTTCAGGTTTTGTCATAAGGTAAATACATTTGTATAGACCCCATGTTTTCATTTCATCTAGGTAAGGGGGTCCCTTTAGACCCAGACCCTCCATTCTTAATAGCTTGGGTCAAAAATTATAAATTAGAGAGCAATGTTTTTAATTATAAAAGTTATTTTAAAAAAACACTAGATTTGGGACTATATCTATAGGATTGCATGCTATATTATAAGATCTAAAGGAAAACTAATAGTGCAATGATTATTCTATAAAGTAACTTTAATTTTTTGTTATTAGGTTGAAAAACGATGGGGTTTTTTATATTTTCATTAATGTGGAACATTCTATTCATTCTCTTTCTCTAAATATTTGATGCTTTTCTTTCTTATAAAATCCTCAAAAAGAACAAAAATGGAGGTTCATTAATTTCAAAATAATTTTTTTTTTTTACACATTTGTACGGAAGAGGATTAGGGCCACTGAAGAAAAAAAAATAGAATTCTGAGAAAAAAGTCAGAATTCTGACTTTAATCTCAGAATTCTGACTTTTTTTCTCAGAATTCTGACTTTTTTCAGAAACCTAAAACAAACAAAAAAATTTACAAAGGATTTTTTTTTCATTTCCAAAAAAAAAGTCAGAATTCTGACTTTAATCTCAGAATTCTGACTTTATTCTCAGAATTCTGACTTTAATCTCAGAATTCTGACTTTAATCTCAGAATTCTGACTTTAATCTCAGAATTCTGACTTTTTTTCTCAGAATTCTGACTTTTTTCAGAAACCTAAAACAAACAAAAAATTTTACAAAGGATTTTTTTTTCATTTCCAAAAAAAAGTCAGAATTCTGACTTTAATCTCAGAATTCTGACTTTAATCTCAGAATTCTGACTTTAATCTCAGAATTCTGACTTTATTCTCAGAATTCTGACTTTAATCTCAGAATTCTGACTTTTTTTTGGAAATGAAAAAAAATCCTTTGTAAAAAAAAATTTTTGTTTTAGGTTTCTGAAAAAAGTCAGAATTCTGAGAATAAAGTCAGAATTCTGAGAATAAAGTCAGAATTCTGAGATTAAAGTCAGAATTCTGAGATTAAAGTCAGAATTCTGACTTTTTTTCTCAGAATTCTGACTTTTTTCAGAAACCTAAAACAAACAAAATTTTTTACAAAGGATTTTTTTTTCATTTCCAAAAAAAAGTCAGAATTCTGACTTTAATCTCAGAATTCTGACTTTATTCTCAGAATTCTGACTTTAATCTCAGAATTCTGACTTTAATCTCAGAATTCTGACTTTAATCTCAGAATTCTGACTTTATTCAGAATTCTGACTTTATTCTCAGAATTCTGACTTTTTTCAGAAACCTAAAACAAAAATTTTTTTTTACAAAGGATTTTTTTTCATTTCCAAAAAAAAGTCAGAATTCTGAGATTAAAGTCAGAATTCTGAGAATAAAGTCAGAATTCTGATTTTTTTTCTTCAGTGGCCCTAATCCTCTTCCGTACTCTTCCGTACATTTGACATTTGTAATAAAAATTTTTAAAAAAAAATAAAGCTGTTATTTATTTAATATTTTGAAGGGTTATTTGTAGCTTCAAATAAGTTGCATTTTGGCTGGACTGACAGCAAAAGGGACTGTTTGGGTTGTTAAGGTTATCAAACCCTGATCTAGTGCTATTATGAATTAAAAAAGTAGAAAAACATATGGTTTGTATTTATTTTAAGGTATAAAGAAGACCCCTGGCTTTGGGATCTGGAGTGGGATGTTCAGGAGTTTAAGCAGAAGAAAATTGCTGATAGCAAGAGGAAAAACTCCAAAAAAGCAGCTGAACCAAAGATTTCTACTCCTCTTCCAGACTGGGAAGATGGTATATCTTTTCCTGAACTTTTATTACAACTATACGTTTTCAAATAGACTGTTTATTATGTTAGAAATAAAATAAAGCAGCTGGTTATAATTTTCAGACCCAGGTCCACCATCTGAGGAGGAGATGGCAGGTCCTTGCCCGAGCAGGCTGGCTGTTGAGAAACTCAAGGAAACCGTGACTCGTCTTCCTAAGAGAAGGCAACATCTTCCTGGACATCCAGCGTAAGGTTTTTCCAAAATGCCAAAGTCATTGATTATTCATCATCTTACCCTTTCCTCCTGAAGGTCATTCTTCCTTTGGCCTAATATTCTTCAGGTGGTATCGTAAATTGTGTGAGAAGATGTCAGAAGACACCTGGTCACCTGGAGCCAGTCTCATCAGCCTGCAGATGAGACTGACGCCGAAGCTGATGGGTCTGACGTGGGACGGTTTCCCCCTGCATTACACTGAGAAACATGGCTGGGGATATCTGGTACCTGGACGCCGGGATAATCTGAATTCTCAGGAGGAAAATCAAGAGTCTTTGTGCCCACACAGGTACATGACTTGGTCCTCTTCAAGCGTAAACATCTGCTCTCAGATCAACACCTGTTTTAGAATAAAATACTATTTTTATAATTGCAATCCATGGACATTTTTGAGAATTTCTTAGCGCATTGGTATGTGGAATATTTACGTGTCGGAGTCAGATGTACCAGATTATCTGCAAAGTGAACAGAGTCTAGTTCAAAATTCTCCTGTGTCTACCTGCACTGTCATGGCCTAAATGGTTTTGACTAAGGTATACTGAAGCTCAGAGGTAAACATTTCATAACTTTAAAATTCTTTACCAGAAAAATACTTAAAGTTTATGCAAAGCATAAATAATTACAGTATTAGCTATGGTTCTCTATCGTATCATTGTTCATCAAATTGCTCATGTATCGTTAGGCAAACTTGCTTTTGGGGAGTGTTTTGATCAAATTCCATAGTGACAGCCATGTTTTTAGGCAAAACTGGAGGTGAGCCCACTCCCTTGAATGAGAGGCAACCCAACGCACAAATAGTTTCAGTATACTTTTCTGTTGGTCTGACTTGGGGCCCACGGTAAGGTTAGTCTTTTCTTCTCTAGACAGATGTCCTGGTCAGTCTGAGAACTTCACCTCAGTTCTCTCTAGTCTGACCTTGTATTTCCAGCAGAACATTTGTCTGTCCTTGATGTCTTCTTTGATGCTCTTCTTGACAACAGGCCAGCATCAAAATACCTTCACCTCATTGTATCCGCAGAAGCACACACAGGTGCCTGTTGGCATTCCTGGGCAAGCAATTGAACCATCTCTTCTTGCTGTCTCTCATGTGTCAATGAATGGTTGATTTGGATCAGAATCAGCTTAATCGGCCAAGATTGTATGCACAAACAAGGAACTTGACTTTGGTTTCAAGCGCTCACAGCGTACAGACATTCAGAGGAAATAAAACAAGATCTAAGGTGTTAATTGTGTTCATCAGAGAGACAGCCTGGGGGAAGAAACTGTTTCTTTGGTGGCAGTTTTTTGCAAATAAATCTGTGGCACTAACCTGAAGGTAAAAGTCTCAATTTGTGTCCAGGATGTACAGGGTCTGCAGAGATCTTAGCTACCCTTTAGGAATAAGTCCTGGGTGGAGGGAAAGCTGTAGTCTTTGTAGCACAAGTGTCCTTAAAAGTAGCTTTGGTTGAAAAAAGAATATTTCAAGCAGCACTCCTGTTTAGAGCAACAAATATGCTCTTCTGATTTAATTCTTGTTAACACTGAGCTAAGTTCATTAAATAGATGCTAGCAGGTCATTCTGTTGCAGGACTAAAATAGAGGGCAATATTATTTGTAATTAATGTAATTAAATTTTAGTTTACTGCATTTTATCTGATAGCTCTTCTTTGCATTTTCACCATGAAATGAATTACTCGTTCTTCATGCCTTGTCTACAGAAATGCACGAAGAATAGAAATGACTGAAAAGGAAATGTTCATTTTTTGTAAAGAAGTACTCTTAGTCATAAATGTCCATCTTACTCTGAGGATATTCTGCTTTTAATGTATGTGTAAAGCAATAATAATCTGCAACAAAAGTCATCCCCAAACATTGTGTTCCTTATTTAACCTCAGTTTTAAATGTGTGTATATTTCCACAGAGCTATTGAAAGGGTATACAAAGAATACTGTGAGCAGAACAGTAAGGAACAGCATGAGTGTCTGAACCCTTCAGATGAGCTCATGTGGACCGACAGCGCAGTGTGGACAAAGGTGCTTATCTTAACAAATAAAGAAATAGAGAGAGAATTTAAATATTTTCCCCACAGGGTAGCATAATTCTAAATGTTTCAGTCATATTGACTGCTACTTCTTTACTCAGCAGTGCTGTGATTAATTAATCATGCCTACATGTTCTGTAATAACTTGTGCTGACTGTGGTATGTGTTTGTGTTTTTTCTCTGCACTTGAAGATGGAGGAGTTAAGCTCCTTGGAACATTTCCCAGAAGAAAACGGAGGCAGAGTGGTAAAAAATGGAAAAAGGTTAAAGACGGTCAGTATGGATTGACTAATTCTTTCTTATTCTGGAGTTAAGACTTTTTGGCCTATAGGTGGTTGGATTCATCGTACTGTGCATGTTTTATTCCTAATCAGAAGTCCCAAGAGCCACGTTTTGTCAGTGAGGAGAGTCACTGCCACTATCACCATGGAAACGGCCCCTACAATGACGTAGATATTGCCGGTTGCTGGTTTTTCAAATTACCTCATAAGGTGAAAAACTTTAATTTCTTCCCGGTTCCCTTAATAGCTCTATTGGGTTGGTTTTCCTCACTCTGACTAATTGTGCTCACAGGACGGTAATCACAACAATGTTGGCAGTCCTTTTTCAAAGGACTTCTTGGCTAAAATGGAGGATGGTACGTTAAGAGCAGGAAGAGGTGGAACCAACGCAACACGAGCTCTGGAGATAAACAAGATGATGTCGTTCTGGAGGAATGCTCATAAACGGATAAGGTACCCATCTTTCTCAAAACAGCTGTTCTTTTTCTTTTCTTTTTTAAACAGCTGTTCTGATCACAGTCCGAATGATTAATCGTTAAAAGGGATGAACATGCTTTTAAAAATTTTTTCCTTCTGTCTTTTCAAAGTTCTCAGATGGTGCTGTGGCTAAGAAAAGGAGAGCTTCCTCGTAATGTCAGCAGGTTTGTTTGTGCGTGTTATATTCCAGAATAAAAACTAGACCAAAAAACATAATGTATGTATCTAACTTTGGGTCTCCTAAAGGCATACGGACTATGATGAAGAAGGCCAGTATGGTGCCATATTGCCTCAGGTCATCACAGCTGGGACTGTAACCCGCAGGGGTGTTGAGCCAACATGGCTGACCGCCAGTAATGCTCGGGTAAGAAGCTGAGCTGATGTAGAAAACCGTATAGTGTTGATGGGAGGTTGACGTACACTTTTAAAGACAAATTTTAACCATAAATTAACTTAAATTGTGTTTAAAATAAGAATTGGGTGTACAAGCTTGAATCTGTTCTCTAATACACAAATATTTTTGCACTCAGTCTTGAATATATATATACACCTCCCTATAATATTTGGAGAAATCTCTTTCTGTACATTGCAGGGAAGTCTCCTCTGTAGCCTTCAATAAACTTCAGACATAATTTCTTCTTACCAGAATTGGTAGAGCTCATTCAGACTGATTGGTTTCATAGGGTTGAGGTCTACAAGGTTAATGTTATCCTGTTTCTTAATTTTAAAGCCAGCTGAACGTGTGTTTAGGATCAGTTTCCTGTTGGAACGCAAAATACTTTGTTTATTCCCACCATCTGACCCAAACTATCTCCTGTGGGAAAAAATAAGTTTGCAGGAGTTAATGTGAGACTTTCAAACCATATTACCAACTGTCAATCATGGTGGTGGCCACGGTATTGGTCCATTCAACAAAACTGATAAAATATTGAAGACGGAGTACTACCTTCAAAATGTCATAATTGAACAAATCAGCAGGTTGGTGATTTAAAAACGTGGACACAGATCGGTAGTTTGGACTAAGTGATTTATAATTTAAACATGTTTTATTTTTTCCCTAGAGGGACCGGGTAGGCAGTGAACTAAAAGCCATGGTACAGGTACCACCTGGATATCACCTGGTTGGAGCAGACGTAGACTCTCAGGAATTATGGATTGCTGCTGTACTTGGAGAGGCTCACTTTGCTAGCATGCATGGTAAAATGAGTCTGTACCTAAAATGCTATATTTTGTTCCACTCGTTGTAATTCTGCCTGAATTTCTGCGGTTTAGGTTGCACCGCGTTTGGCTGGATGACCCTTCAGGGAAAAAAGAGTCAGGGCACTGATCTGCATAGCAGGACAGCAGAAGCTGTGGGCATCAGCAGAGAACACGCTAAAGTGTTCAACTATGGACGAATATACGGTGCCGGACAGCCGTTTGCCGAGAGGCTCCTGATGCAGTTCAACCACCGCCTCAATCAAACCGAAGCTGCCGGTAAGGCCAGGCAGATGTATGCTTTAACAAAGGGGGTACGCAGGTGAGCTCAGCAACTTGAATGGAAATGATTTTATCTGTAGTTGGTTGGAGACGGTTACCGTTTATATCTTTCTTGTCAGATACCATCTATCAGAGGAGGGCGAGTGGCTCGTCAGTGAACTGGGTATAGATGTGCAAAGGGAGGAGAATGGAAGCGTCTCATTGGAGGAGCTGCGGAGGATCAGTAGACTTGCATCGCAGAGGTAATGACCCAAGTCAAACCAAGCTCAGGAACTTTATATATTCCATCTCTTGGTACCTTCGTCCTTTATTTTCCATGTGTGTTTGCCATGCCGTCTCAGCTCTCGGCGAAAGAAGTGGGATATTGTCGGCAAACGTGTTTGGGCCGGAGGCACAGAGTCAGATATGTTCAATAAGCTGGAGAGTATAGCTCATTCAGCCCAGCCGGCCACTCCTGTTCTAGGCTGCAGGATCAGCAGAGCTCTGGAGCCCAAGGCAGTAAACAATGAGGTGAGGTGTTGTAAAAAACCCAAAAATTACATTAAGTTCATTATGAATATAAATGGGTCATCTGATACAGTGAGGAACGTAAGTATTCGAACACCCTGCGATTTTCCAAGTTCTCCCACTTAGAAATTATGGAGGAGTCTGAAATGCACTTTGTAGGTGCATTTCCACTGTGAGAGAAGCACTGTAAAAAAAATTCAGGGAGTCACATTGTCTGATTTTTAAAGAATTTATTTGTATTTTATTGCTGCACATAAGTATTTGAACACCTGAGAAAATCAGTGATAATATTTGCAACGGCGTACGTTTGTTTTTAAAATTGCTGGGGACAATAAATAATAATCATTCATATATAGGTATTTATCCTTTTGATGTTTTATTACAATATACACTGTGGTGTAATTACAGGTGTAAAAATTGAAAGCCCATTGTCTTTTATTTTGTTTATCAAATGGCGCTGAAAACCATCATTAGGCTGTTGTCTGGGAAAGATCATGTTTATCCTCATCGTAGCACAAAAAATAATGCTACTAATTTAGATTCATAAGTGGAGTAGAGGTGGACTTTTTAAAGGCAGAGTAACAGGTCTTTGAGAGCCAGAATTGTTGCTGATTTTCAGGTGTTCAAATACTTATGTGTAACAATAAAATACAAATAAATGTGTTTAAAATCAGACAGTGTGATTTCCTGAATAAAAAAAACTGTCTCTCACAGTGGAAATGCACCTTCAGTGTGAATCTCAGACCCCTCCAGAATTTCTAAGTGGGAGAACTTGCAAAATCGCAGGGTGTTCAAATACTTATGTTCCTCATTGTATTTATAGAATATTTATTACTATTTTATACTTTAACAATACATGTAACATATGAGATCTGTGTTTTTATTCCTGTATTATGAACCAGTTTTTGTTTTTATAGCATTTCCTGACTTGAATATGAACACACATATACCTTGCTAGAATTGAATTTTTATGTCTTTCCCAACTTGAAGAGTATGGATGAAATAAGCCACTGTGTCACATATTTAAACACCAGGGAAATAGGAAGTCACCAATTACTAAATAAAGGTTTTTGGAATAAAATGAACTCAAAAAGTAAAAGTATAAGTCAAAGGAATGAACAAATACACCAATCAGGAATTTTGTGGTCAATTAGATCTCAGTTCGAAATGTTTTGTAGGTTTTTGGGAAACCTTTAAGTCAAAAAGTATTTACCAGTATGTTTTTGACAAGAGAACAGCATATCTTTTAAAAGTCAAATGGGTTTTGTATGATGTCTCCTTTAAAAAATTAAGTGAAATCTGCAAAATGCATAATCGTATTACTTTCACTTGAAAAGCATAAAAAAAGCTGTTTTTCTGAATCAGCTAGATAAGTTTTACAAAAAAAATAAAAATATCAGCTCCGTTTTTCTGAATAAACAAGATAAACTCTGGGGGGCAGAAAATCCGATGGGGCAGTTCACCTGGACAAGCGCAAATTAGGTGTCTGTGCAAAGTTGAGAAAATATTAAGCCTATCTACATTGTTTGGAGACAAGAGTATTTCCCAGTTTCTCAATCCCCAAACAAAGTAAAAGTGTGTTAAACTCAACATGGGAACTGTGATGGACAGACCAGCAGCAGGATGTACCCCGCCTTTCGCCTCATGAGCGCTGGAGATGGGCACCAGCCCCCTGTAAAAGATAAGCGGTATCGGCAACGGATTGATGGAAACGGGACATGTATAAGTTCCTCTTACTTAGCCAGTTAATAATGCCTACAGGCATAGAACATCCTTCCATCCGTTGTCTATTTCGCTTATCCTTACCCAGGATCTCCAGGTGAGGTACACCCTGGATATGTCGGCAGTCTACTGCAGGGCAATGCCATGGAATGCCACCCACAGTTTATCTCATCTCTAAAACAACCTTTGAAGACGGCTTATGGTAGAGAAATGAAGATTCATTCCACGGGCCACAGCTCTGGTAGACATTCCTGCAGTCACCATGCCAATTGCACGCTCCCTCAAAAGTTGCGACATCTGTGGCATTGTGCTGTGTGATCAAACCGCACATTTCAGAGTGGCCTTTTATTGTGGCCAGTCTAAGGCACATCTGTGCAATATTCATGCTGTCTGATCAGCACCTTGATTTGCCATACCTGTAAGGTGGGATGGATTATCTTGGCAAAGGAGAAGTGTTCACAAACACAGATTTGTGAACAATATTTGAGATTAGTGGGTCTTTAGTGTATGTAGACAATGTTTCAGATCTTTGAGTTCAGTTCATGATAAAAGGGGAGCAATAACAAAAATGTTGCGTTTATATTTTTGTTCAGTGTATATACTTTCTTGATAAAGCTTTGAATAATAGAATGTTTATACTGAATAAGATAACCTAAAAAATATTTACATATCCTGCATCTTTCGCAAACAAAACTAGCCTTTAGTTATCTGCTGAGGTGTAGCTCCCCCTTGTGGTAGTCTGAATGAATAGCAGACATGCCACTTTTAAAAATGCAGTTTCCTTTATAGCAGCTTTAACAAACCTCACTTATTGTAAAGATAGCTGACTCTTATTCACTCAGTAACAACTTCCACACTGAAGGAGGTACAACCTATGTATGATGCATTGACTGATCAAGCATTAAATCGATCATTGTTGTGAGCTGATTTCAAACTGCATCCCTAATTCTCACATAACATAATCAGATTTGATACCAATATTAAGGCTCTGACCCACAGATGACCCATTTTACCATTGGTAAAAAGGTGTTGATTTTATGTTCTAGTTTATCACAAGCAGAGTGAACTGGGCAGTCCAGAGTTCTGCAGTGGACTACCTGCATCTGATGCTGGTGGCCATGAAGTGGCTCTTCGAGGAGTACAACATAGACGGCCGTTTCTGCATCAGCATTCACGACGAAGTGCGTTATCTCGTTCGCAGCGAAGACCGTCACAGAGCAGCTCTGGCGCTCCAAATCACAAACCTGCTCACAAGGTCATTGTGCAGAAAAGTTCTGATTCTCCTTATTAAAATCTCCAAAGTAGTCGATTTATTTACTATTCATTTTTATTGCAGGTGTATGTTTGCCCATGCATTAGGCATGCATGATCTTCCACAGTCTGTAGCATTCTTCAGTGCGGTTGACATTGATCAGTGTCTGAGAAAGGAGGTTACTATGGACTGCGTGACTCCTTCCAACCCCACCGGTCTGGAAAGCAGATACGGCATTCCACCTGGTGAGTTTTTGTCAGCTTTGAGCTATTTTCCCTTTAAATACCAAGATTCTGTTCTGTAAAGCATGCTTTTAATTCACCCATTGTAAAGAAAAGACAAGAGGTCGTCAGAAATACAAAAAGGACAATTTATCTTGCCAAAAATATCCAAAATAAAAAAATGTTAAAACCCAGTAACTGTTTCGTATTCTCGGTGCTCATTGATCTTACTTGCACTTTAAGATTTCTCTGTTACAGTCTGATCAATATTGATGAAATTAGTTTCCTTAAACAATTTTTTTTTACAAGTAATGGTATATAAATGATAAGCAGAACTAAAATAAAATATGCAATAATGAAAGAAAACCTGTGTGAAAACACTACATCTGGACCCCTAATCTTTCCCTGAACTTGGTGTGTATAAACTGAAAACACTGCACAATACTACACTTATATTATCTTATTCTAAACATGCGTTTACTCAAAAACAAGCAGCTTATCAGAAAAGGAAGCCAAACTATCTATTGATAAAAAGTCTTTAAATTAAGGAAAATAGGAACAAACAGTCATATTTTAATCAAATAAAACCATGTACTTATTTTAAAGATGTCTCTTTTAATAAAGTGACAAATGTAAAAAAAAAAAGTTAAAGAAAGTGTGCAAAACTTTCCACAGGTGAGGCCTTGGACATCTACCAAATCATCACCATCACCAAAGGCTCTCTGAGCAAAGGAAAGTAGCAGCTTCCTGGGCCGACCTACTGAAACACATCACCAGCACGTTGAGCTTATGATGCAGAGGAAAGGAGTCGTTTCCAGCTCACTGTTTTCTCTTCTTCTGCTTGGGCTCCTGCGCCTCCTCTGTGTCCTGTGACTCTTGAGTCTGAGAGAAAACAAAAACAAAGGACGAGACACAGTTGATGGACTGACCTAAATCTAAAATCACATGAATATTTAATGTTTTTGTTACATCAAGATTAAACTTAGGTAAAGTTTTCACTGACCACCTCGCTTTCCTCTTGCTCCTGCAGGGCTGCGTCCAAGGTAGCAGCATTGATGCGGAAATCTCTCGACGTGCTCAGCTTCATGTACTGCATAAGATTGACCTGGAAAAATGTGCACATATAAGAAACTTGAGGAGTTCCAATTTACACACAAGTTTCAATAAGTTGTGTTTTTGTTTGTTTATATGTATGTATTTTTGCTTCTAAAAGTTGATTTAAACAGACCTTTGATTTCTTTGAGAGTGTGATGAGGTACTTCTCATACTGTTCAATGCTGAAGATCAGATTCGGGATGGCCTTTGTCTCACGCAGAAGCTTCGCCTGTCAGGAGAAAGAAAATATTTAATCTAGAACAAGTGCACCTATGAGTGAGCCTCATAAGCAATTCAGTTAGCTATTACACTCAATGCAATAACTAGTGCAACTCAATAAATTAACCATCAAAGGTTGATCTCATTAATCTAATTCAAAACTCTTACACAAGCAGCCTTCGGCTTATCTGTGTTTTTTTTGTCTTTACAGTCCTCCACAGATTCTCTTGGGGTTTTGGTCATGCAAACTTACTGGCTAACCAAACACAATGATAGCCTGGTCCTTATAGCAGGTATTGCTACTTTTGGCAGTGTGAGCAGGGGCCAAGTCATGAGATCATCTTCCTAAAACTCCTCAGCAGAAGGAAGCTTTAAGTGCTTACGGATTTTCTGGTAGATGACAGGACTTGATAAAACATAGTGGACCAACACCAGCAGATGTCATGGGTATATAAGTCATCACTGACTCTAGAAACTTCACACTGGACCTAAAGCAGTTTGGGTTCTGAATTGCATGCCAGATTTAGGCTAATCTGCAAAGAGAAATGAGCAACTGCCGAGTCCTTGGATACATCTGTGGGGTGAAGCTTCAAACCTTGCATCTTCACTAAACTCTTGAATGGGCTTTGCTCTTTGCTTCACAATCCTCTCAAGGCTGCACCTATCGCTGTTGCGTGTGCACCATTTAAAAAGAAAAACACTTTTTCTTCCAATTAACTTTTCATCAATATTCTTGGATACTAGGGATGTGTATTGGCAAGAATCTGGTGACACGATATGTATTGCAATACAGGGGGGAAGATATGATATATTGCGATCATGGTACTGCCCCCACAGGCTTGTACAGTATGCACTAGGCATGATGGGTGCATCACTTCATCTGCCTCTCTTCTCACCCTGATGCTCCCACCACGAGATGCGTCTTTCGACATGGTTGTTTATGAAATGAGGAGCAACTCATTCCACCAGTTGGGGTTAAATAACTTGTTGCCAGCTAAAAGATAATCACCCATGCAGTAATTATCCAATAGGAGGGCTTGTACCTATGTGCTTAGTTAAATCCAGGTGGCGACTTTTTTTTTGGGCCAGGCAGTGTAGTTGATCCACTGGAACGAAGAAGGTGAAAACAGCAACCATACTTTTAATTTTACTACGAGAATGACTCATCATTAATGGTTCTATTCAAATTCTAAAAAATCAAAATCGACACATTGGTTTTGAATATCCATACAATATTGTGACATAAAATATCGCAATATATTGGCGTATCGATATTTTCCTACATCCCAATTGGATACAGCAATCTCTTACAAGCCAGTCATTTTTTTATGTGTGCACCTTTATACGTATTGCCAGACAAATTGAATAAATGTACTCTTTTTGTAATAAACCGCCTTAACTTTTCTTCCATCACCCACCTCGGCTTTGATAATTTCTACAAGGTTAAAGTCCTCACCGAAGCAGTGGTGTTCGCCTCATTCCTTTTCTTTTTCTTCTTGTCATCTACAAAGTTGGATTCTCCACTCTACCCAATGGGGTGGGAGGGGGGATAAAATAAAACAGAAAAGTCACAATGTTTCATGTGAAAGATGATTATGAAAGATTTCATGCCAACACTACTGAACTGATTGTGACTGTACCTGGGCATATGTGAGAAAGGAGTAGCACTGTGGGGTCAGGTGGGAACCAGATAGTTTAACCTGCACAGAAGTAGTATTAAATTGGAATAATACAAATTCAAAAGAAATTAAAGCCAAGTAATGATACCACTTCCTACCAGTTTCTCAAATCTATTTGGCAATGTTCCGTGCTGGCTGGCACACACCTGGATGTACTAATGTGTAGATTTAAGGAAGAACAAGGAAATGTCACACCAGGATATTTAGACACAGTCACTGAAATAATCAACTGGACAGATACACACGTATTTGACCAGGGTGGTGAGGATGGTGTAAGTACGACTCAGCTCTCTCAGCAGCGTTATGGTGCAGTTTCCGGGCAGAAGGGCTGTCTGGACCAGCTCATTTAAGGCAGTCAGGAGGGTTCCCAGCTGAAGGGTCACCGCCTTCTCAACTGGATCCTGCTGACCTGCAGCCTGGGAGGCCTCGGCTACAATCAGAGAAGTTCAAGCACCATTCAATGTCCGCAACTTTGATAAATCATCCAACTAAGCATCTTTGAAGGGGGGGGGGGTCTTACCAGAGCCAGATTTATCGGAAAATGTTTGACTCTTCTTCCTGGCAATAAGCCAGTCCACTTCATCGAGCACTCGGTCAACTTGAGACAGCACCAGCAGCTGGGGCAAGATTTAAGAGTCAAAAAGAGAAACTCGAGGAATTTCACAATGATTTCAAAGCTCACAGCTGGACAACATATACTTACTGCTGCTGTTGTTGCTGTTTTCATGTTAACTATGGCAAAATGAGACTGTTTCTCCACCTCCACATCCTGATTGTTAAGAACAAAAGAGCAACAATGAAAAACAAATACACTCATAATTGATGGCTGTATTGTTCGATTTCTGCAGCACTCTCCACATTTATTGGCATCACTTTTCCGGAAAATATGTAGCCTAAGCTTTTGCTTAAAATAAACAAATAAAAATCTGTGGCACAATTTTTGGACCCCATGCTGTTGACATTTTTCCTCTCCATTTCACCCATACGACTTAGTCCTCTTCTATTTCATGACGTGAGGTTGGCGCATAAAGCGAAAGGAATCTTTGACTACTCTTAACAATCTCTGTAAATTATCCAGATCTCGGGATGTTCTCTTAAGGTTTACTTTGTGTCCTTAATATTTCTGTGTAAATCTTGACATATACAGTGAGGAACACAAGTATTTGAACACATTGAAATTATGGAGGGGTCGGAAATTCACATTGTAGGTGCATTTCCACTGTGAGAGACAGCATTTGTTTTTAATTCAGACTGGGGTTTATTGACTTTATTGACTGGGGCTAGATGCAAGATCTCACCTCGTGGGGTATCAATGATGATAAAGGTGAGGAATTAGCCCAGAACTACACGGGAGGAGCTGGTCAATGACATGAAGAGAACTGGGACCACAGTTTCAAAGGTTACTGTCGGTAGAACACTACACCTTCATGGTTCAAAATCATGCATTGCATAGAAGGTTCCCCTGCTCAAGTCCTGTCTGAAGTTTAACAATGACCATCTGGATGATCCAGAGGAGGAATGGGAGAAAGTCATTTGGTCAGATGAGACCAAAATAGAACTATTTGGTCTAAACTTCACTCAACGTGTTTGGAGGAAAAAGAAGGGTGAGTTGGATCCCAAGATCACCATCCCTACTGTGAAGCATGGGGGTGGAAACATCATGCTTTGGGGGTGCTTTTCTGTTGCAGTGTGTGCTGTCTCTCACAGTGGAAATGCACCTACAATGTGAATTTCAGACCCCTCCATAATTTCTAAGAGGGAGGACTTGCAAAATCGCAGGGTGTTCAAATACTTATGTTCCTCACGGTATGTTGGATAATTATCCTGCAGAAAGACCCAGTGTTGACCAAATTTCAGTTTACCAGGAAAGACCGCCATTTTTGTTTCTTCTTAGTAAATATCCCAATATTTGAATGAGTTAAGATGCCATTTACTCTCACAAGGTCCCCCTGGCAGCTGGAAAAGAGAGACCATTAAAAAAAAAAAAAAAACAGATAAGGTCTTTAGAAGTCCCTCCCACTGCCGCACACCAAAGAAACACCAAAGAAAAACATTCTGGCCTGAGTGTCAAGAAGAAGGAGCTTCAATAGCTTCTGTTCCTGCAGCTCTGGGAGAGGGAGATAAATCTAACCAAAGTAAAAGGATTCCAGTTAAAGTCCCAGTAGAGTTTTGAAAACTTCTTAAGCACTGAAAAAAAACTTCCCTCTGAAACTAATGGTTTTTATGGGGGCTTGTTAATCCACGTTTGCTACCTCCACCACCATCCTACTCACTGTGCATGCTGGCAAGTTTTACTTGGGTCCTTGCACAGCAGCTAAGAGAAATGGTCGTGTTTGTCACATCAAATTTATTGCCCCCCGAGACACAAGTAGTCATGCATTACTGATTTACTTTAAAAATTCAATGTAAATAAATGCTATAAAATAATCAAATGTTGCTACTGCAATTAAAAGACTCATTTATTTTAAGGCTCAACACACAACCAGGGAGGACAATAAGCATGGGAGGTTCTGTAAGTGGGGTGAAATAGCAAAAAAGGGATTGACTGAGATTTTTTTTTATGAATCTACAAAAAAACAAAATACATAAATAATCTTAGGTATACCTAATATCTACAGAAGAAACGACTATATCCTAGTCATGAAGTAAATTTCTGAAGTTGTAGGACATTTTTTATCATCTACTAACAACATGATGCTAAGTTTACACCTACTGGATGATATGGTGACTGTGGCCTCTGATACAGCATTGAAAGGAAAGTACACAGTTTTAAAGGCCTACATTTTACAATACAAAATTTAAGATGCAACACATGGTTTTGCACTTCAATTTCCTTTAACAAACTGTTTTTAAAGCAGAAAAACCAAATTGCTTGTGCGCCAAACCCTGTGAAAGAGTAGCATTAGTCACCTGATCAATATCTCCCAACTGGCTGTGAATGTCTTGGCAAAGCTCGAGCAACAGGCTTGCTGGAGTCTTGTAGAGAACATGCAAGCTGAAGAGAAGGGACAAAAGCACCTTACAGAACGCAGAGTCCTCTAAAAGAGCAAAGACAAACAAAGAAAGTTAACTTCCAGATAAGTTTCTGTGCTCTTAACAAGCTAACAGATTAACAGCACCAACCAAAACTAGTTTCCTTGCAGATCTTCACAGTCCAGGTTATCATCTGAACAAACTGTAAATTAAAAGTAAATCATATAAATAAAAGCTACTCCCCACTTAGTGTGATGATGTCTATGTAACAGTGCAACTTGCCTGTTTAGATGAGGGCTTTAGCTGACGTGAGAGCACGGTCAAAATGCTGACCAGCAGCTGAGCTTCTCGGCTGTTGAAGTCCTCCTCGCCTCCACTTAACTGAGTGAACAGCGCCCTCTGTTAATGAGAAAAGAAAAGAAGAAAAAAGTAAAATACAAAAAGGAAATCTCTGCCAATGAATAAAAAAAAATGTAATAAACATATGAGCAGCACATCATTTAGCAAAGAAAGAGGAACATTAAGGCCTCTACCTGAAACTGTCTGATGTAGAAGTAGTTCATCTCTGCAACATCATCCTGCTCAGCTTCATCCCCAACCTCTATGAGAGATTTAAATATGAACGACTGCAGCTTTTTTTAGCTGTAATCCTCAGTACATTTGTAGTGCATATCTAACCCATGGTAGAAAGCAACTGGGTCATCTTCTCTGGGTAACGCTGCTGGCAGGTTGTGAAGATCCGGAGCAGACCCTCCAAACAAAGCTGGGACAAGCTGCAGCGCTTCTCTTTCTTCCCCGCCTCCTCCACAGCGCTGGGGATGTTGGTATAACGCCACATCAGGACGCTGGGAAACATTCAGACAGAGATGGCTCGTCGTCTTCAACTGTAAAAAAGTAAAACTACAAACAGGAAGACCAAAGGCTCTGAAAGACGCAGGGATGCTGAACCTTGTCATGTCGCAGAGGAAGCGGAAAGTCCTGTCTGAATGCTGCCCATCTGGACCGTCTGTGTGTCCGGTTTCCTCCAGCTGTTGGATCTTCTGAACAGCAACACTCAGAGCGTAACGCACAAACTCCCCGCTGGAGCGCAGAACCGACAGAGCCTCTTCTCTGCTTTGACTGTTATCTCTGCAGAAAAAGATGATTTTCTTGGTTAAAAGATTTAGGGCAATTTTAAACAAAAACTTTTGCCAAAATATGTTTTCATAGCAATGATCCTTTATTAGTTTATCATATGATACCTGCACATTAGCAGTCGCTACAGACTCCTCAACAATGATTGGCACTCCTACGTAAAATGTGTAAGAAGTGTTAAATAATATGGCAGCATATTAGAATTTAGTTTAATGTAATATTGTGTTATGTCTTGTCCCTGCTCAAATAAGTTAAATAAATGCTAAATTTATTTGAACTGGAAAGCGATTTCTGATTTCTAGTGATCCCATAAAAGATGTGGGTAATACTCAGTCTGTAGACACCTGAGAGATTTTACCTGAAGAGGACAGTGATGAGAGTCGATACAAAGCCCATGGAGAGTAGACTGCGAGGAGTCTTGTGTGAGGGCCCCCGACCCTTTCCAGATTTCTCCTTCAAGATCTCAGACAGTTTATGGTGGCGGTGGAAAAGCTCGAGAAGCTCCTCAAAGCGCGTCTTACTGCAGGAGCGAGACAACAGTTCATCAGGACTTTTTTTTTTATTCCAACTACAACACTGTGGATTCAAAGCAGGGTATCTGCAAACTCCAGTAAATTTAAGACTTTGATATCTTTTTTTGGAGCATTGTTAGTCAAATCTAGGCCTTTCGTTAATTATGAATAATTGTTATTACTGTTAAAACTTTATAAAATATTCTTACTCAGCCTAATATATTAAGAAATTTAAATACAACTGCAAATTGTTTTGAGACTTATTTTTACTCTAGCTTCTAATTCCAGTGATTTTATAGATTACCAGATTTTAACACCACTTACAGTCTGTTTTGTTGCGATTAATTATGACAGGTTTTAGAAATCCATTGAAATATGTTTTTTTCAAGTAAATTTTTAGCAGTTTTGGCAGTAATTAGCTTGTAAAATACAATAAAAAATAGGACATAAGTAAATTACATTTAAGGTACAGAAAGGTTGGGGTATTTAAGAATGATTAGACCATGCAGAAACCCTGACAAAGAGCTGATTGTTACTTGTAGTTTGCTTTGATGAAGTTGTACTCCATCAGGACCTCATAGAGTCCCATCACCAGCACAGCGTAGATGTTATTCTTCACTCCAACGCTGGATCCCAGAGAAAACTCTGCCGATTTGTCCTGATCAATGTAGACAGATTCAAAAAGTGCTTCAGCTTCACAAGTTAAACATAAAAAACAGTCAGACAACTTCTACAGTAAAGGCTCACTGTTGTATGAATGGATGCATCCCAAAGCTACACGCTACAGTAGACTGAATGATGACTAAATTAATGCTTTTTAATTGTAAGGAACAATTGTTATTAGAGAATAACCAAAGACTGAACCAAATTCTCAGTTTCCTACCAATTCAAAGTCCTCCAGTTCACATTTGATCATGCGCCTCGTCACGCTCTCTAAGATAGTCTGTAATTCAGACTTGTACCCCTCCTCCTCCTCCTCATCATCATCATCGCTGTCATCAGCATTGAGGTTTGCAGCTCGGTGTGTATTCTGCAGCCACATCAGGCAGTGAACAGTACAGCTCACTAAATGTGCCTGAAAAACATCAGAAGCGGTCTTAAGAGGAGTCATTAACACAAGCAAGACTGACTGCAGAACCTTAACAAAGCAGGAAGGGTACCAGCGGCTCCTGCAGGTAGACTTGGTCCCCGTGAGCTGTGATGCACGGCTCCAGTTTGACAGGAGGAAGCAGGTCCTGTTCAGGCTCATAGTACCGCCTCACCTGAGGGTGCAAATACTTAATGTACATTTTGTTTTGAAAAACACATACACATCGCACCATCCACATATGTTGGTACTTAAACCTTAAAATAAACTCTTTTTTTTTATTGCAGTGGCTTAATTTCACACTGAAAAAGTAGGAAAAAAGTAGGAAAAAACTTTTACTGTGAGTACATTTACTTCGTGAGGGGAGGAAACATGTTAAATATTTGCTCTTCCTAATTTTTCTCCCCCTATAAAGCAAATGTAATAGAAGCTTCTTCTTTTGGCTACATTTTGGCTTTTTTATATTAAAATATTATGGTTGTGATCAATAGCTTCCCATTTCCCTGGGGTACAAATATGATGCAACACAGTGGCACCTTTCCTTTAGCCCCTCTTAGAAATGGGAAGGACAAGAGACCATGTCATTCCACGAAAGGTAAATGTTTGTTAATCTTAAAAAGTCAGAAATTGCTACTTGCCAAAAGCTATAATAAAAATTTATATTTCTTTTTAAATCTTTATTATATCTATTTTTTGCCTTTTTACACATATTTATTAGGGTGTTGATGAACGTGAAGAGGGTTGTAACACAGTAGAGGTAAGCCCCTTACACAAAACACGGAGAGAGACTCAAGGACCATTACCGGACATGAACAGCATTGAAGTGAAATGTATAGTTCAAAAAGCAAAAGTACACAGAGTCGTCTGGTAATACCGTTTTAAAAACAACAATCAGGGTTCCCACTCTTTTCTAAAAATGATTTTCCAGGACATTTTTCAGCTGCTAGCCTGCTACAATACAAGTCAAGCTATCACAACTGGGCGATATACCGATGTTATCATCATATCGGGATATATTTTGAAACAGATATGACATTGTACCTATACCATTATATCGGTATTATAGTGCAACAATTGTTGTCTTCAACAATGCCACCGGCTTTCCTCTACTTGCAATGCAACACAACTAAGGCTGTGCCGGTTTGGATTTTTTCTTACCACGGTTGGTAATCAACAAATTTTGCGATATACCCATAAACATATATATATTTATATTCAGTAGTCGAGTTGAGGGGGAGCAGGGGAGGTGGACGCCGCTCCCCTTAGAAAGAAATCCGGCATTTAACATCCCACCAGTAAAGGTCCCATCCTCCATCTCCATCCCTTCCATTTTACAGTAAATATTGTATGGAAATATAAATCATAAATAGGCTCAGCCTATATGAAATAATTTCATCATCAGAAAATGTTAGGTCTCCGCATGTTGAGCGAAAATGAACAGTCTAATAAAACCCGGGGGACAGGGGCACAAAACGCAATGATGCAACATTGTTTTGATAAATGCCTGAGAGTAGGCCAGGTGAAGCCAGTTTTCGTTTCATCTCGTTCTGACCTCTGGCATCAATAAAAGCTGTTTACTTCATAAAATCTATACGTTCGCACTGAGTTCAAAAGTAAAAGTTCTCCTCCTATAATAGCGCAGTTTTTTTATGATCGATGTTATAATTCAGGACTAGTTGTTTTCACCATAGTGAGAAAGGAGTGACACGGCCGCTGGATTTAATTACTGCAATGTAATGACAGAATGTTTATTATTAACACTTGTGGTTCTCAAGCAAGCACCTGTCTAAACTATTACCTCTATGAACATAAACATTTATGCAAAGGATCGTTTGTGAGTATTTTTTTCACCAATCTGGGCAATCTAACACAATCCAAATAAATCTGTAAATAACTCATTCAGAACCAGTAACACTGCAACTGCATAGTGACATATACTCACCGTCGGTTAGGCGTTCCCATACGTATTCCATAGCGTAAGTATGAAATCCATGTCTTGTTCATGTTTCATGGAAGTTAAATGCATCTAACACATTTTACAAACATGTTTTAACTCGGTTTTGTAAAAGTTTTAAAGAAGTTTTCATCATGGCCTTAGCTGTCTCCATATCTGCATACGTCATCACGTCGGTTAAACTCTGCCACTGCATTGGTACGTAGTAGCCGTATCACTCCTTTCTCACTACGGCAAAAATAAACTATTCCCGAATTAAAAGATTGATCATAAACAAACTGCGGCATTACAGAAGGAGAACTTTTACTTTTGAAATAAGTGCAAACGTATTTATTTTATGAAGTAAACAGTTTGTAGATGCCAGAGGTCGGAATGAGATTCATTTCTAAAGACATTTTTGGGGTTCACCTTATGGCATAGAGAGCGGCAAAAGCTGCATTACAGAAGTGCAAACATGCCCAAACGAGCGCTGGTCAGCGGGATGTCCAGGATTTATTTTTTTTGGAAAAAAATTACAGGTGAGCTATTAATCTCAATAATTAACCTACCCTGGTTTTTGTTATCTAAAGACCAGCCTTGCTTTTTATCATGTGTGTTGGCCCTCCGCTCCAAAACTTCAAGCCTGATGTATATGTCAAGTCTTGGCTTCAACGCCATTGCTTGGCAAATAATCAAAGAGCAAGAAAAACTGTAGAAAAAAAACATGATTACAAAAGTGTTTGGAAACTGCTATGAGCATGTAGATTAAGTGAGGGTTGTAATGAACAAAATAGAAATGACTAATTTTGCTTGGTCTTTCATGTGTAAATTAACCCAATACTTTGTTTTGTATAGGCCTAGTTTGCACGAAAAAACTTCTTCTGCTCTGCAATTATTTGCTAAGGCTTCTTTGCAAGGTGCTGGTATTGAGAATGAGGAGACACGTGACTAGAATGAGAAGACACGTAACAATTTGGGCGGGGAGAAATTACGGATAACATTAAGAAGAAATGGAGAAGCGGGCCAAAGAAAATGTTCCTTACGTGGAGAAACTCACTAATGGCACCAAGCAGAAACGTAGATCCATACGAGCTCCCTGCAGCAGAATGGGACAGAGATCTAGACTCTTTACCTCCGTGCACCTACATGGAGATCGTTGATTACTTGGTTTTTGGCATCAGCTATTATACCATGCAAGAATTCAAACGCCTTAAGTCATATATGCGCAATAATAAAACCTGTTCCCTTTACAACCCTTGCCGTTCTGTGCGGGGAAACTTTAACTAACAGTTCAGAGTCCTACAATGGGGCAGGTACCCGCGGGTGGAATATTCCAAAGCAATAAAAGACAAATAATTGATTCTAGTAAATCAGCTGATATTTATTTGATGCAGAGATCGCTGTGCAGGAACAAAATATTGTCCACAGTCCCTGGCTTTATCTGTGCTCTCTGTTCCTGAATCGCAAATTCAATCACAGAAATATCTCCCTGGCAGCGAGGATGCTTGGATAGCGGGAATATTCCGCTGCCAGCGTAAAGTTGGGGGAATATTCTGGCATGCTCTCTCCATAAACACAATATATCAACACCATTCTCTTTGGGAGTCGTAAACAAACAAAAGTATTAAATTAATATTTTTTAACCTGCAGTAAAAAAAACTTCAGCCAGGTCCATGAAATTTAATTGATGTATTTTTCCATCTTGAAACGGGTACCAGCGGTACTGCAGGACTCTCCTCTGAACGTGTTTGCATTTACGGACTAAAACCTTGACTATCCACTGAAAAGAATGCAGCAGCATCTGCACAGAAAGAAACCATGACTGTATAAAAACGTGCAATGGAGTAATTTAAATAATAGTGCATTCAGACACTGATGATGCGGAAATTGTGCTAGGAGCACAAATGCATGTTAAATCTGCGCTGGTAATATATTCCACATCAGGTTTAGAAAAGTGGTGGAGGCATGTTCCCGACTAAAATGACGCCTATGTTGCTCTGGTTGCTTTCTTTAGAGCACATGGTGAAATATTTTTTTTGTACTGCACATCATTCTTTTGCACCGTTTACTGTTCCAACTTTTTGTAATTTTATTTCGTAATTTCTATTTGCTTATATATTATAGTTCTCAATAAATACTGGTAAGCTACATAAAGTTGTTTCGAGAATTTGTTTCAATACGCAACAGCAAAGAGGCACTCAGACAACACTGGCACATATTTGTTAAGCTGCTCTGATACAACCACCAACAAATGAACGCCTTCTGCTTCTGGCGGGTATCCTGACACCATGACCGACGGGGGCGGGGCACTGGGCCGTGACGACATCTCCTCATTCACAATCGGCTTTGCTTCACAGATATATAGAGCCTCCATTTCACCCAATCTTGTTTAATTCTAATGCAGGCTATTCAGTTGTAGTCCCCTAACATTTCGGCCAATTTGGCGACACAAAATCCTCTATAAATAGCACCTTTTTTAAAATTAAAATCCAGATTTTTTTAATAGGCGAAAAAAAATGACCATCCCCCCTGAAATTTTTTTACAACTCGACTACTGTTTATATCTACCTGCCGCTGCGCCACGGCTGTAACCTGCTCATGTGCATAATGAGCTTTACCTAGAGGCCAAACTACAGCCACGCCTATGTGTCAAAGACGGCTCTGTCTGTGGTGAAGGCAGAGCGCGTCCCGCAACATAACGAGGAGAGGAGCGCACCGTAGCTCCTAAATCGGGACTTTTACGCACAGAAAAAAAGCTTGAATTGATATGGACAACTGAAGCCCCCCCCCAAAAAAATAGGCCTAAACACGCCGATGATTTTAGGTCTGTTTAGCTTATTGACACCACGAAGGAAAATAAAAATCTGTAACATTTCGTTAACACTGAAAACTGCCATCACCATATCTCTCCTTTACAGCGCAGTAACGGTTGAAGATGTCAGATAATAAACTCACCGGGGTTGCATTTACATGGTGAGCAACTTTAGACTTTTTCTTTATTTGCTACTTTTCAAAATAAATTATTTACATAAAATTAAACAGAATTAGCTAGAAACTTGCCACCGATAAAGTGCTCACTACACAGCTGAGTACTCTCCGACGGCCTGCAGTTTTTCCTTTTAATGGCAGCAACTAGGGATGCACCGATACCGGTATCTGGTATTGGCCTCGATACCACATTTTCTAAAGTACTCGTACTCGTTAAAAGTCCCCCGATACCGGGGACTGATACCACGGTCTGAGAAATGTCTATGTTTGAGCGGCATGTAAGGGGTTAACAACAGGCGCCGAGTGCCCGCCCCCCGGCCCCTGTACTTCCCTTGTTTTTTTGTTAAATTATATGACTAAAGATGTTACCTGTAAATTTAAATCATGTTTTTATTAAGTACTCGGTATCGGCGAGTACTGAAATGCAAGCACTTGTACTCGTACTCGTTTTCCAAAAAAGTGGTATCGGTGCATCCCTAGCAGCAACGCATTTATCCCGTTGTTCAGGCTCAGCAGGCAGCCTGGAAAATTAAATCCCATCCTCGGGATGTCAATTGGAACACCCAAAGGCACGTCACGTCATCCATGACAACAGATGAGAAGTCTATGGAAGTGTCGCCACTCTCATTGGAGCACTCTGGCAGAAATGTTGTAAAGGAATATGCAATTTGATTGGTTGGTAGCGTCACGTAGGGCGCCGTGCCGGCTACGTGCAGAAATGAAAGCAGACAACTCAAACATTTCCAGGACATTTTACTTTTTTTCCCATTTTCCAGGTGTTTTCCATGACTGGAAAATTGGTCTATCATTTTCCAGGTTTTCCAGGACGCGTGGGAACCCTGAGCAATATTGGGAGACCTCCGAGATAGACCCAGGACTACAATTTCTGTTGACCCGCAGCTGTCCAGCATCTCAATTTGTGAATGGCCAGAAGTAGCTTAGACGAAGCTCACCTTTGGTTTGGCAAGAGGCTTTAGAACATACCTGTGAGAGAAGGGTCTGCATGATGGAGCTCGCCAGTTGAGAGTTGCGGCGGAGAACGTCATAGAAACCCTGAAAAACAGTAAAAACCAGTTCCCTCAATCCTTTAACGAGCCTCTTTCCCAGTCTCATTTGTGGTGAATGTCGGAATGCTGGCGTATCAGTACAGGAAAATCCGATGTTCTAATGAAAGAATTATCTGAAAAAAAAAAAACTTGCCATTAGTAGATCTCCTACCTCATAGAGCATAAGGCGCACGTCAGCCTGCTGGCCAAGGCAGCGGCGCAGACTGCTGAGAATCTCCAGACAGAAGGCTTCGTTAGCAGCAGAGTTGTACCGAGAGTGAACATCCACTTGGACCTACACAATAGTTAAAACGTACAATTAATGTCCCACAAACAAGGAGTCTGTGTCTGTAAGTAGAGATGTTGGAACAATACCTGGCTGGAGGAGACAGCCTGGCTACTCTGACTCGATGCCAAGCTACCCAACACCTTAAAGTTTTTCAACAACAGCAAAAAGCCAGTCACTGCAGACTTCCTCCCATCCAGCTGGCTGGTGGAGGGTTATAAAAAAGGGATAGACTGTAAGAAGGGAATTCGCTCATCTATGGGATTCGTCTGAGTAAGAGTGAAGCTGCTCATACCTGGAAAACATGGCCTTGCGAAGCACCAGAATTAAAGAATCTTTTAAAGACATGCTGACTTTGAGCAGGGGCTGGAGATGAAAACAGAAATATAATGGTTTAACTGCACAGAGCTTTACATCTTAAAAAATGTATCTGTGTTTAGGTACCTGGACAGCTTTCAGAAAACCCTGAACGGTCGCCAAAGGCAGATATGTCAAGTGGTCAAAGGTTTCCGTAACTTTGGAGGAGGACTCCAGGAGAATCATTGGAGCGGAGATCACAATGTCAGAGAAAAGGTCTGAAGAGCCCAAACATGAAAAACAGTATTAATTACTGTAACTTGTTTACATATAAATGCTGGAAAGTTTCTGCTACAACCTCACCTACATCTATGGTGCAGGGAGAGAGACAACAGTCTAACAGGTTTTGTTAAATGCTGACATAACTTTTGAAAACATTTATTACCCAAGTAATGACTGACAGGCGAGGCAGTCTTTGTGACCAGACGATTCAGGACCTGCTCCAGTATCTCGCCTCTGATTGGCTCATGCATCTGTTGCAGATGGACAGGCATCAGAGAGAAAGTATCAAAACATTTTAGTCTGATCAGGCAAGAGACAATTCCAGTGCCTTGCAAAAGTTTCGTCTGCGTAACTGCAAAATTCAATGTATTTTATTTGGATTTTATGTTACAGGACAACACAAAGAAGCACGTAGTATAGAAACAGAAGGGAAACAATACGCAATTCTCTAAAAGCCTCTGTGTGACAGTGTATGCATCCCCTTTTACTCTGGTTCCCTTAAATGAAATGCAGCAGAAACAATTTCCCTCAGCGATCTACTAACTGATCTAGCTAACCGTGCATCCCACAAATCTGGCCTTTATACAGAATTGTAAGAGGAATACCAAACTTCTTTTCCTACATGCAAAATGCAGTGTGTGGCAAAAACAAAAACTGCACATTACTATGAACACCACCCCACCCTAAAACATGGTAGTGGCAGCATCATGCTTTGTGGATGCCTTCCTTGTTCAAAAACAGGGAAGCTGGTCAGAGCTGATGGAAAGAGGGATGGAGCAAAATACAGGGCAATCCTGGAGGAAAACCTTTTAGAGCGGGGGTACCCGACTCTAGTCCTTGAGAGCTACTATCCTGGAGCTTTTAGATGGATCTCTTCTCCAACATGCCTGAATCAAATGAATGGCTCTTCACCAGGCCTCTGCAGAGCTGAATGACTCCTGATGAGGGAATTTGGCCAATCGATTCAGGTGAGTTGGAGAAGGGAAGCGTCCCTTGTTTTAGAGGCTACAAGACTTGTGGCTGGAGAGGAGGTTCACCCTTCAGCAGAGCAACAGCAACAATAAACACATATAGCAGGATCTACAATTATATCGTTTAGATCAAAGCATATCAATGTGTTGGAATGGCCCAATTTTGAGACTTCAATCCAGTTTGACTGAACTCAAGCAATTTTGAAAAAAACCTAAATGATCTTCCTTGTACGTCATAATTATCTCCTCCTTCCTGTTGGTTAAACGCATAAAATCCTAATAAGGAACATTGAGGTTTGTGGTTTTAACTTAACAAAATGCGAGCATGAAGGTATTAATAAATTGTTTGCAATACACAGCTGAGTACTAAAAGCAAATCTTGTACCTTAAAGCCCTGTAGGAGCATCTGTCCTCCCAGCTTGCATGCCTGCTGAGAGGGGGTCCGGGCTGAACCTATAGGTCCCTCTGTGGACTTGCCAAATGGTCCAGGTTTGGGTCCAAATGTGTCCATAAGAAAGAACCCGAGCTGTACCAATCCCTGAGTGACATGGTCCCATCCGAAAACACTGCACAGAACGAGAGCTCAATTAAATTAAAACACAATTAAGGCATTTTATTCATTTCACTGGTAAAGATTGCTGGACATTTTTATTAGAAAGCTGGATCATTAAATCTGGAGGTTCTAGGTAGAAGACAAGATGCTTCATTACCTGTTCTTAACGGTGTCCAGTATCATCTTAGCCACACTGCAGTGACGTGGCAGGAGGTCCTGTAGAAACTTCGACCCTTGTTGCAGCTGCTCATCCTTAAAGCTCTTAATTACCGCCCCTTTCAAAAGGTCAAAGACCTATCAGGAATGTGGGAACATGAAGAAAAAGAAAAATTACCCAACACAAATTTTAATATGAAAGAGGAAAACATAAGGAAAGAGGAAGCTGCTCTTACCTGCTCCTCATATCGCTGGATGCGTGCTACTGAGAGCAACAGGGCGACACTAAAAGGACACAAGTCCCCATATGATGTCTGCAGAAACACAAACTTTATAGCACAGCTGACACAACATCTTTTATCACTATTTTTAAAATAATCATGAAAAGCAGATAGCAAAGCAGTGCTGCATACAACCTTAAAGCTTTTGAGGAACTCCCTCCCGAGCTCATGGTCCAGTCTTATAGCAAAAACTACATGGAGAATAACGGTTCCCTCCACATGCCTCAACTGGTCCTGTGGAATAGTTTGAACCTCTAGATGCAAGCTCCTAAAAACAAGGATTTAAATATTCACAACGAGTACATTAGAAGTTTGCAGAACAATAGAGAGTAAGTCCAGGAAGGAAAACTCGAGTCTCTCACTCTCCGTCTTTCTGCTCTTCTTCCTGGCGAACGTCTTGGTCCCTAAAGTAACCGACAATTCCATCCAGAATTTGTTTCTTACAACCCTAAAGAAAAAATTACAAAACAAAAACCATTACAATGATTTAGCAGTAGGAGAGTTATGGAAACGTATTTCTTTAATACACAAAACTTGTAACAAACATACTTTGGCAGATAAAAGCAGCAGCTGATAAACCAGTGGCGGCACCTCCTGCAGATCCACTTTGGAAAACATTCTCAGTACTTTCTCAACCAGAAACTGAAGCTCCTCTGAGGACAGGGGCACATCCCTAAAAATAGGTAAGCACAAATATACAGTGAAGCAAAAAAGTATTTGGCAGCCACCGATTTGTCCCACCTAAAAAGATGAGGTCAGTAATTTTAATCATAGGTACACTTCAACTGTGAGAGACCGACTGTAAAAAAGAAAATCCAGGAAATCACATTGTATGATTTTTATTTATTTGTATCAATAATGGTACGGAAAATAAGTACTTAGCGAATAACAAAAGTTCCCCTCAATCCTTTGTAAAGTAACCTTGGTTGGCAATGACAGAGATTAAACGTTTCCTGTAAAGGGGCGTTCACACCGGTCAGCACGTCCAGGCACCAGGGTAGCTAGATTACATGCAAAGTCTATGGTACCTAAGTCGTTTTGAAATAATTTACAGCAGATATTCCCACGGGTCTGTGGTGTTGACTAAATCTCCATACCTGTTTAGCTACCTGATTTGGCATGGGCCAATGTCAGGTGTGAGGGTACTCTAACGTTTCTAACAGGTTTTGTTTTGAAAGCAGTAAAATTTTACATGAAACCTTCTAGTCGGTTCAAAGTTGTTTTAATGAGTGATCAGATGTGTCTCTAGCTGTATGGGACATACATGTTGCTGTGCATTGACAGTCAGCTGGCTGAAAGAAAGATCCTCCATCTTTCCCTCACTTTGAAATTTGCCCGCTAGGAAAGACTTCTTGTCACCAGACTTGTAGAAACTAAAGGAGCGCCGACCATCATTCTTCATAAGGTAAAGCTGGTTTAAAACGACAGTTCTTAAGCTACAAGTGGCATGCAGGTCAATCAGCTGAATGCAGGTTCACTAGCGGAGCACATTCAGCTGGTTAACCAGAAAATATCCGACTGGTATACTCATGTTACTCAACATAAAACAGAATGGCAAAAAAGGAATAATAATCTGGGTAATTTAGATGTTTTTTTTATGATATATTATTTGCTCAAGTCTATGTATTAAAAATCTAAGTAACAGTAAATGACAAATATTTTTAATATTCTTGTAATATTCAGTATTTCCTGCCTTTTGGCAGCAGTTGGAATAGTTTCCTTCCTGTTTTAAATAAAACCAATTAGATCATGTTTTATACTTTGGTTTTAAAAAAATTTCTGTAAAGATTCTGAAACTGCAGTATTTTCACTTCATCATACATATTTTTTTACGTTATCATACTCCAAAGTCTCCATAGTGATGCATGCCTACACCTTAGTAACTGCTGTCCTCAAAAGACTTGGATCTTTAGAGCCCAAAATGAAGAAAACAGCAGGCATTCAGCAAATCATATAAATATTTTAAGAATCCCTTTTCATTTTCATACTTATTTTGAACTGGAAACTAATCAAATCACCTGGGGATGGAAAACCTAGCTGAAGATAAAGCTGTGCAATATCAGTGAAAAACTAGAAAAGCATTCAGAGAGCGCAGAACTCCGCCAAGTCAGCTCAGTCAACCCTCCCAGACGGTGATGCGAATCACCCCCAAAATCTAATCAGTTGTTCCTGGTCCCACTGCGGACGTTTCCTGAATATTTAATCAAAATATGTGTACAACTATTTGAGTTATGACGCTAACTAACAGACAAACCCTGGCGAAAACATAACCTCCTTGGTGGAGGTATAAAAATATGTTCTATGTGCGGCAACAGATCTTTAACGGTGGTTCGATAAGATTTCCATCAGTCTATGTAACAGTGCTCAAAGGTTGATTACCTGAACATGGTTGTCAAGTGGATAACACACTGTGGATCCCATCTGTATGAAAAGAAAAAAAGGACAACCTATGAGCACTATAAATGGTAAGTAAGTAGTGGGGTTAGTTAAGAGCCAACATGTCCTTCACCTGCTTGAGCAGAGACTGTTAATGAGTTGCTTTTTGTATTCATCACCACTGAGTTCCCCTGTAATTAAAACAAGTCGTGTTTTGAAATATATACCTCACATATGCCATGCAGGAAGTTAACTAGCATTTACCTTTGCCATATGACAAGGCTTCGCATGCGGCGAGGGCAGTAAGGATAGTAGGAAACAGCTCCAGCGATTTCCCACTGCCCATCTTCCCCACTTTGATGGCGTCGACGAACAGAGATGCCAGTTTAGCGAGAGACGATCCAGACAATGTATGAGTCTGTGTGTGATGTTCAAAAACACGTTACAACCCACAAACTTCAATGCATTTTACTGGCCTAATATTAAATCAAACTTTATTTATAAAGCGCTTTTCATACAAAATAGCATCTCAAAGGGCCTTACAGATTAAAATGACCCCACATAACCCCCCCTCCCCCTCCAGAACATTATATTTAATATCCAGAACATAATATTCAATAAAGCAACCAAAGGTAACGTGGAAGAAAACGGATAGCGAACATGGTTTTCTTTTTTCTTTTTTTACAATTAGATATTTAATCACAGTTAGGTGTCTACTAAATAAATTAACGCTGCTTTAGATTTTTCCACAACTTTCTTCCTGACCTGTCTGCTGTGTGATACGCGATGTTTACTAATTCGGTGACTTTTGAAGGCATTTGGTTGAAAACAAATGTATTTACAATGCTGCAGAGTATAGGATGCTAATACCAATGTACTGCACACATTTCAGGTTTTTTATTTTTAAATTGCGGAGTCTGTCACATTAAAATACATTACAGTTACCTCTTACAAACCCGTTTTACTACACTGAAAAAAGAAAATCGGTGATCCAACTTAAATAAATTGCGTTAATTGGTCACATTTAAGTTTATCCAAGAAAATGTATTAAGTTTATTAAGTTGTCAAGTTAAACAAATGTTAGTCAATTAAGTTGGATGAACTTAATTAAATTAAATGTGACAAATCAACGCACTCTATGTAAGCTGGAACTGCATTCTCTTTTTTCAGAGCTAGGAGGAGATGCCAAATAGAAAGGAGACTTTCAAGCTATACAAATCTAATATTTCTTTCTTCTTTTTTTACCTCCAGCATCAGTAGACCAATGATATCAGCTGCCACCTCCGCCTGAAGATCCCCAGACTCACACAGAGGAATGAGGTGCTCATACACCAGAAGTCTGCGATTCGCCCCTTCACTGGAAACAGGGGGAGATCCTACACACAAGGAATCACTTCAGTTTAGCCTTAAATTAATCCTCATGAGCACTGAAAACAAGCCCAGACATAAAATTCAAGTGCACAGCACTGGGTACTTACCCTTAAGTACCCCTTTAAGCATGGAACCGACCTTCTTACCCTTTAGTGCACTGTTGGTTAACGCAGTAATTAACTGGAAAAGTAAACAAACGGGATAGCGAGATGTAAACAACCGGGAGTTATAAACAAGAAGTAACAGAAATGTCACTTCGTCAATTGGCCTACCTGGTCATTTGTCAGGGAGGAGAGGTACTTCTGAAGCTCAGCTGTGCTCTCTCCATCTGACAAGGAGACGATTTTATCCATTTCAGCCTTCATGATCACCCCGAAGACGGACACACCTCACCAGGAAACTAAAAGTAAGCTCAAATAAAAAAATATGTTAGCTGTAAATCTCAGCAAATCCGGCCTGCTTCTGAATCATTTAACTATCGCTAGAAGTTGAAGTTAAGCCGAAATTGGTGAGATAAAACTCTCAGTTTGTCTGAATACGAACTAACTTTGCTGACCGTTTTCGTAGTGACGATAATAATAGCAAATTTCCCGCCATCGAGCACTTCCTGTTTTGGTTCGAGGTTGCCATGTTCGACTTCGTGTGAAATATGTAATGCATTTCTCAAAAATACGTTTTAATGAACGAATACCGGTTCCTGTAACCGCATCTGTTGGTCAGACATAACGCTAAATTAAGTAACAAGACATATTAATATGATGCTGTTGGTTTCATATGGATACATGTTTTTTGGCCCAAATTCAGTAACCATTAGATTTAATTACGCTAGAGGGCGCTGTTGCCTGCAGACGCATAAGCAGATGATGGACGCATACAGGAGCATCTCAATGAATTGGATTATCATGGAAAAGGTCATTTATTTCTGTAATTCAGTTCAAAAAGTGAAAGTTTATCTATTATATAGATTTATTAGATAAAGACGATGATGTATTTATTTACAAGCATTTATTTCTCTTTATTTTGATGGTCATGGTTTACAGCTGATGGAAACACACAAAAATAGTGTCTTAAAAGAAGCAGAATATTACATAATATTAATAAAAAAAGGTTTTTTAATAGGTAAATACAGAGTTATGATCATGTTATGACTTACACAATCATTGTATCGACTACAGATTTGACTGGCCCAGCAGATAGTCAATGTCAAACTCCACAAGGAGGGTAAGCTTCATTAGGTCATTGCTCTTTACGGTGCTGAACTTGAAGCATATTAATGGAAAGTTTAGTGGAAGAAAAACCTGAGGTAGAAAGAAAGTGCAATACTAAAAATGTATAATCACAGCCTAGAGTGGATTTTGTAATATGGCTGTACGATATTACAAAAACATGCAATATGCTATAAAGGCGGTGAATGTTGCATTGACCATTTCGTAATATACATAAGTGCTTATATAAACAGTGTTTACATCTTTCTGGTTTGGGCTCATTACAGACATAGAGTCAAAATACTGAGTAGTCTAACCAGCCATATAATTTAATGGAAAGTGGAAACATAAAACAGGAAATGTCAGGGGTGAAAAATGTTTCGTATACAATTCAAAAACATGAAGCTTGTCTATAGTAAAGACGTTTTGTTTGAATTCCAAACTAATTAAGTTTATGGTCATAAGTGCTGATACCGTCTGTAGTTTTGCTTTATAACAGCGCCCTCTGTAGACACAATTTGAGCACACTATTAGGTGTACCAATGGGGTGCCAGATCGGTGAAATACACACCTACAAAAGTAATCTTGAATTTCTATTCTAAAAACTATTTATTTCATGTTTATTATTAATATGATCTTCATTCTCGGTAATTGTTCACATTTTCCATTAGAATACGACGGAAAACGATGTTACACCCTCCTTCCCCTCAAAACTTCGAATAATAACAAAGTGTATTAAATAGACGAAAGTAGACAAACTTAGTCCAGAGTACAACTCCAGGGGTCGCCCTTTCCTGTCATAACAATTACAGTCTGGTTGACGATTTGTATCGGGCCAGTGGCGCAATGGATAACGCGTCTGACTACGGATCAGAAGATTCTAGGTTCGACTCCTGGCTGGCTCGAAATTTTTTCACTAGTAGGCCTACCAGCTCAAAATCCTTAAAACCCTAAAGTTCTGCCAATCTTTGTAATGAAACTAATAACGAACGGGGCGTTCTTCTACCAAATATTGTACAAACATTTAGTAGCGACTCCCAGTCACAGAGTTCCTACTTGGCCAATCACAAAAGGCCTGTCTCCGATATCAATGGACAAATCACAGGTCTACATATAGGTGTCCGGGTAAACTGTTGCTGCTGTGTTGTCGCTCCCCGTTCAAGGAACTCTTATAATTGTTAAAATTATTCATTTATTGTCTTACTGGGATATTTTATTAATCAATGAATCAGTAGGCTATATTTAAGCACTTAATCATTATCATTTTAGATAGATAGATAGATAGATAGATAGATAGATAGATAGATAGATAGATAGATAGATAGATAGATAGATAGATAGATAGATAGATAGATAGATAGATAGATAGATAGATACATACATACATACATACATACATACATACATACATACATACATACATACATACATACATACATACATACATACATACATACAGGTATATGTGCAATAAAATAGGATTCTGATTCTATTTGATCAGAGCTGACATACATGTCAGAGGAAATAGAGGTCGACTTTGTCGTCAGAGCTTTGGTTATATTGAATTTTATAGTAAATAATAGGAGTTAACAAAAATGTTTCTGTTCTCTGAAATTGTGCCCTGATTTTGACATAAGTTAATTTTTGATTCATTGCTTTAATTTACTCAGGTGAAATCATCGAGTTGGGTACCTCTGAACCAACTGGAGATATTCTGGAGGACCACAAGTTAGCTATTGCAGTCTTGGAGACTCCAACAACATTGGAGGTTTTGGAGCTGTGCAGGATTTTGCAGAAGCACTCTTCAGTCTGAGAGAGAGCACAGCCTGGCCCTTTTCTTTTGAAGAGTCCAACCACTCTTCGGATTCTAATACATACAATTCTACAACTCGTGTCTTTAGTCAATTTTTCTTGCTTTTTTTGAACACCTAGGTGCTTTGTTGGAGTCCTGCATAGTGGCCTGATTGCAACAGGGTTGTTGAGGCCATTTTTGTAAAACTCTGCATGGCCTACTCAAACCCAAAAAGTGTGGAAGGTGTGAAGCTTTTAAGGTGGACTCTCATTATTCATGCATAAAAGCACGAAAGAGAATGCATCTTGAGCAACTCTAAAATAATCGATGAGACCACCATATAGTTGCCAGAAGTCAACAACCCAACCCTCACACAGTGGTAAGTTAAAAAGTCCTAATTGTTTATTAAAACAAGTAATACAATCTGAATAACTACATAAAAATTACATGTATACAGACCCTTTCCAAAATTAGACTATCATGGAAAATGTATTTATTTCCATAATTCCATTCAAAACATTAAACTTCCATAGATTATAAATTCAGGGCCGAAAACTTAAACGATTTCAAGTATTTAGTTGTTTATTTGTACATAATTTGGGGTTCAAGCTCATAAAACCAACAAAATCAGGTATTCAAAAAATTAGGTTAATACAGCTAGAAATTATTGATCAGGCCCAAAATCTAGGTGTAGAAATGGACTCAGACCTGAACCTCCAAGGTCACATAAAGGCAATAACAAGGTCAGCCTTCTATCACCTGAAGAACATTACTAGAATTAATGCAATTCAATTCAATTCAGTTTATTTATATAGCGCCTATTCACAACAGATGTCATCTCAAGGCACTTAACAAGAAGTCATTTCAAGACATTTATACAAACATTCCAATCAGTTAAAAAGTTTCCTATTTAAGGAATCCCAGCAGATTGCGTCAGTCTTTGGCGTGATGTTGGACCCCGTTGATGCAGACTTTCCAACCACAATCGAAGGACTCGAAAAACTCATCCATGCGTTTATCTTTAGTCGGATTGATTACTACAACAGCGTCTTCGCAGGTCTGCCTAAAAAGTCAATCAGACAGCTGCAGCTGATCCAGAACGCTGCTGCTCGTGTCCTCACTAGAACCAGGAAAGTAGAGCACATCACCCCAGTTCTGAAGTCCTTACACTGGGTCCCTGTAGCTCAGAGAATAGACTTCAAAATACTCCTACTAGTTTATAAATCATTAAATGGCTTAGCACCAAAATAGTTGAAGACCTGCTGTCACCGTATCAACCACAGAGATCACTCAGGTCCTCCAACTCTAGCCTACTAAACGTCCCTAGACTCAGATTCAAACATGGAGAAGCAGCTTTCAGTTTCTATCCTCCTCTAATCAGGAACAGACTTCCTGACAAGTGTAGAGCTGCTGAAACTCTGAACTGCTTTAAATCGAGACTAAAAACTCATCTGTTTAAAATTGTCTTTGAGTAAATGATTGTCATATGTATCAAATGTGTTCATGCTCTCTTGCTTTACTGATGTTTCTCCGCTTTATTGACTTTTAATTTCCAATGTTATATTCTGTTTTTTTTGTCTTGTTTTTAATCACCAAATCAGGTAAAGCAACTTGAATTACCCTGTTGTTGAAAGTGTGCTATACAAATAAAATTGCCTTGCCTTGATTCCAGAATGAAAGGCACACTTTACTTTCATCGGAAAAGAGGACCTTGGTCCACTGGCCAACAGTCCAGTCCTTCTTCTCCTTGGCCCGGTTGAGACGCTTCCTACGTTGGGTCAGGCTCAGAAGTAGTTTGACCCGAGGAACCTGACAGTTGTAGCCATCCACTCTTTCTGGATCTCTGTCTGATTCATGAATCTTCTCTGTTTGATAATCCGCTGAAGCCCACGGTCACCTCTTCTGGTTCTGCATCTTCTCCTGCCACATTTTGCCCTTCCACTAGACTTTCAATTGATATGCTTGGACACAGCACTCTGTGAACAGCCAGCCTCCTTAGCAATGAAATTTTGTGGCTTATCCATCCTTGGAGGGTATCAATGATGGTCTTCTGGGCAGTCGTCAAGTCTGCAGTCTTAACAAGATTGTACCTATTTGTTTTTCAATTAATTACTAAATATGCATACATTTGCTAATATGTTTTTCATCAAAATATTTTTCCTTTTCACATGGTTTCTAATTTTATTTTGAAAATGCTTCACTTTTCTTAATGTATGTAATATGTTTGGATTTTGTTGAAAGATCCTAAATCTAGGGGGAAACGGGTGACCTTCTCAACCTGAGAGACTCTATAAACAGTGTTGGGAGTAACGCGTTACAAAAGTAATTAATTACTGTAATGCATTGATTTTTGCTGTAACGCGGTAATGTAAGCCATTACTGGGGGAAAATCTTTTATATTTTACTCGGTACAAATGTCAGTAACGCGTGTTACAATGCATTGTTAACCCGGAATAAAGTGGTAGGTTTTCTTTTTCTTCATACAAATTCGTCAAAATCACCGCGAGATCAGCAGAGGAGAAACGTCCACGCAAAATGTTTCACTTCTTGTAGTCAGACAGAGCAGAGATGAGTGAGCCTGCAGCTGATCTAACATCAGATAGTACATTCTCCAGATGCGATTGTTCCTTGTATTGCACCATGAACCATCACTGTGGCTATTGTATCCTACTGTTTTTAACCACAATCCAAGCTCAGTCGGATTCCAAATCACCTTCTACTGGATGTGGAATAAGCTAATTGAGCATCATGAGCTACATTTAGATTTCCAAATGCATATTTGCATTTTATTTTGGTGAGAGTAACTTAAAAGTAATGCAATAGTAGTGTAATGTCTTACATTTTAAATACAGTAATATTGTAATGTAACAAATTACTTTGAAATTACAGTAACAAGTAATAAATAATGCATTACAGTTTTGAAGTAACTTCCCCAACACTGTCTATAAATTAGCTGTTATATGTATGAAAGACGACAAAAACAAATTGGCATGATCCAGTGCTGCTTCTGTTAATTCTGTTAATCTTGACCTGCTGGCTCCAGTTAAAGTTATAAACACACACTTAAAACCAACAACACCATGGAGAAACGAAGACCTTAAGAGATTAAAAAGGAGCTGCAGGGTGGCAGAGAGAAAATGGAGGAAAAATAAAATCACAATAAATCATCAAATGTACATCGAACGTCTCAAATCATATAACAATGCAGTAAGAAATTCCAGAAATGCATACTTTTCCAGAATCATCTCACAACATAAAAATAATCCCAAAATTCTGTTTTCTACTATAGACATTTTTAACTGTACTACTAATGCATATCAGAAAACCCCCTCAAATTCTCTTTGTGAGGAGTTTGCAGACCACTTCAGAGGGAAGATAGACACCATCAGATGTAATATTTTATCTTCTCAGTGTAACATGGTTTTAGACAAATCTGAACGTGTGTCTCTACCAGAGGAAACGCTGGACAGTTTTGTCCTGGTAGAAGCTGGGACTCTTGATAAAGTTTTCTCCTCAGTGAGGCCCACCACATGTGTTTTGGACCCGATTCCCACTTCATTTTTTAAGCCATTTTATGAATCTTTTAGAGATGAGATTTTAACCGTGATGAATTGCTCCCTTCAGACGGGGGTCTTTCCTGCCGCCTTTAAAGAAGAGCAATTTAGATTTCAATGATTTAAACAACTTCCGACCGGTACCTAACTTACCATTTTTAAGCAAAGTTTTAGAAAAACTTGTTTTAATTCAACGTAATAATTTTATTAACGCTCATAATGTCCTAGATAAATTTCAGTCTGGTTTTAGGGTGAACCACAGCACAGAGACGGCTCTTTTAAAGATTTTAAATGATTTTAGATTAAATTATGATGCTCAGAAGGTGACAGTGTTGGTTCTACTGGATCCAAGCGCTGCCTTTGATACAGTGGACCACACTATTCTTTTAACTCGTTAAAAACAGATCGGCCTTTCTGGTGCTGTTCATAAATGGTTTACATCCTGTCTCACAGACAGGACTTTTATGGTAAGTTTAGATACCTGCTCCTCTAAGGTCCACAAGGTCACATGTGGTGTGCCCCAGGGTTCAATTTTAGCCCCAGTGCTTTTTAACCTCTACATGCTCCCTCTTGGCAGTGTCATCAGAAGACATGGAGTTAACTTTAACAGTTATGCTGATGATACACAGTTATACATCTCCATGTCTCCCGATAACACACGGCCAATGGAGGCACTTTTTAACTGCATTTTAGACATTAAATCCTGGATGGCAGAAAACTTTCTCCAGCTCAACCAGGACAAAACTGAAGTTTTAGTCATCGGTCCTGAGGCTCAGAGAGAGAAGCTTTTACCAAAACTACAATCACTGTCTTTTAATCCTTCTTTACAAGTGAAGAACATGGGCGTGATTTTTGACTCTGAACTGACTTTTATTCCTCACATAAATTTCTTTACTAAAATAGGTTTTTATCAACTAAAGAACATTGCCAGAGTCCGCCCCATTCTCTCCCGGGCCAATACGGAGACGCTGATGCATGCTTTTATCACCAGTAGGGTTGATTACTGTAATGCCCTGCTTTCTGGTCTTCCCAAAAAGACTACCTCAAGTTTACAACTTTTACAGAATTCAGCAGCACGTGTCCTGACGAAGACCAGGAGGCGGGAACACATTACACCTGTCTTAGAATCACTGCATTGGCTCCCCGTATGTTTTAGGATCGATTTTAATATTCTTTTAATAATTTTTAAGTGTCTTAATGGTCTTGGGCCTCCTTATCTCTCAGAGCTGCTTTTACCGTATGAACCTTCGCGGCCTTTGCGCTCCTCTGCCAGAGAACCTCAGGGCCGCAGAGAACGTTCATGTTTTTAAGAGCAGGCTCAAGACTCACCTTTTTAACATAGCTTTTAACTGATTATTATTTATTAAATCTGTTTAATTGCTCTGCATGTTTTATTTGATTGAATTCTTTTTAGTTTAGCTTTTAGCTGGCTATTTATCAATTATTGTTGTGGTGATGTTTTTTACTTTTGGGTTTTGGGAAGGGGGGGTTGTGGGTCATTTTTAATCTGTAAAGCACTTTGAGAAGCTTTGTTTTGGTTTGAAAAGCGCTTTATAAATAAAGTTTGATTGGATTTTGATTTGAATTAAATCTCACAGTCCGCTCAGGAAGCAGTCCTTTGTAGTGTTTGTGTCCTTTTTGGTTCTGTGACAAAGCAGAAGATTTCCAGTATTACCCAGCAAACAAAAAGGCTTTGAACATATGCAAAATTACCCTGAAGGTGTTTGCACCAGCCGGGTTCAATCATTCAACTGTGCAGAATCCTTCAGCGTGTTCTGCTTTTCCAGAAGCCTCATCGACATTCCACAGAAACAATGCTCCCAAATCCCTCTTCTAGAAGCAGTCTCCTGTGTTTCGAGGAGTTTTGCTGCCTACTTTGGAAAACATGCAACCCACAGAGCCTGCAAACATCTATTCGGAGACTCAGAAGATTCATACTAGCTACATTAGCTTTGTGTATCAAACATACTTTGCCAAACAGCAAGTACTAAGTACACATAATTATTATTATTTTTCACATTTTATTACCTCAAGCTCCATAAACAACTGTGCTTGTTGGACTTTAGCACTCTCGTGTGATATGTAGCTATTTGTGTAAAAGGGAAGAGTGTGACCTACAGTTATGTCAGGGTAAGTATATTTCTCCCATGCAAAATGGTCCAAAGAAACAGCATTTAACAGAAAAAGATAAAGCAAAAACGTTTTTCACGAGACAGCTAAAGTGCTCAATAACATGGCTATGAGACAGTATGAAGGATTGAAACAAGACCAACACTGAACAGACAAGTGGGTCTAAATATCACGATTGGGCAAAAAATATCTGTAGACATATTTTGTTTTTAAAGGGGTCATGTACATTTGAAGCAAGAGTAATCCTTAACAGACCAGATGAATGGGCTTGGGACTGGTTTTCAAATGAACAAAGGCTCCCACGTCAGATGAAACAGACAGCAGCAATGTGTGGCCAGGTACCTTTCACAAATGGGCCACATGAGCACTTATGAGGATGAAACCAAAACTACACATGCACACCCACGATAATGGTGCCGTTTTTTATTGTGGAACTTCTACAGCACTTTATGAGCTCCTTTGGACTTGATTGAAATCACTTTAACTAGTATGTTATTTAGCACTAGACTTCAGGCATATATTTGCACATCTGTAACAATTTGGACACAAGCCATTTACATTATATATTGAGCATTTTAACATTTAACCTGTACCCTTTTCTTTCATGACCAGCACAGTTGCTCCTCATTAAGAAGTTACATGTGAGGAGAAAAGAGTTGCTACTTGGAGCAAATAAGGTTGACTGTTGTGGAAAATGTTTGTGAGTAAAGTCTAGAGATAAAAACGTACGAGTAAAGAACATTGCTTTTTACAATGTGATTACTTACCTGTCTTTTCTGTGTCCTCTCCGGGATTATCAACCAAACTCTTTCCTGGGGTTCTGGACACCAATGAAATTTTTCAGGAAAGGCCAGGAGTTAGGAGAGTGTGGGGGGATTTCTGTACATAGGGAAGTTGGTATTTTAAAATATAATTTAAAATATAACATATTCTGTTATTAATATGGCTGCATGTTGGAGCAGTTGGTTGCACTGTTGCCTTGCAGCAAGAAGGTCCTGGGTTCAAATCCAGCCTGGGGTCTTTCTGCATGGAGTTTGCATGTTCTCCCTATGCATGTGTGGGTTTCTTCCAGGTAGTCCTTCCACAGTCCATGAACATGACCATTAGGTTAATTTGTATTTCTAAATTGCCCTTAGATATGAGTGTGTGCATGCATGGTTGCACATATGATTTTCAAACTGTATTTTGTATTTATTAAAAATGATTTGGGGATAATTTGGGGTCATGTGTATGTGGGCAAATACACAACTTGTTGCTTTCCCCACTCTCAGTCTTGAACTTTGCTGTAAATCCAGCCTGCAAAGTGTTCCACCCAGTCACATTTATGGTCATCAGTAAAAAATCCATTAATTTCTGATTTTTTTTTCTCCTACAAAAACAAAAGAATATATATCTTTAATATTTTCAAATAAATCATTAGTTTTGTCTAGGAAACACAATTTGTGTTGTTTGTTGTTTCATCAGATTTTCAAACTAAAGGAACGAATTTTTGAAAAGTTATCTATAGTCCCCATTGTGAATAACAAGAGCTAAAATACTTTTTTAGGTATTGCCAAAGACCTCTGCGCTATAATAAGGTAAAAGCATTGAACAATAAAGAAAATGTGGAGGTATGTACGATCCAATAGCCTACCTCCTTCACTTTAATTGATACTACAGTGCGCCCTGATACTTTATTGAATATTTTTTACATTCATAAATATATGAGAACCAGAAAACAGAAATATTCCAGGTGGATTATTGAAATATATGGTATTGCAAAAATGCAGCTATATAAAAAAAAAGAAAAAGAAACCATAGCATTTGATTTATATGATGTAATTATCGCAAAGTGAAATATAATGGCTCCTTGTAGTAAGACTCAAAATGTTTTATTCTTTCCATGTGTTGTTGGACAAGAAAATCTAAATAGCTTAATTAGTCTAATTACATAACTTTTTTGCCATTCATTTTTACTGTTAATTCTTGGTATTAATGTATTTTATTGTCTTCCTTGCATATTCATGTTAGGGAGTCGTGTAGTAAAGTGACTTTGATCTGTTGATATCTGTTGCTGTTGCGACAGATATCAACAGATATGTTGCGACCACTCCTCCAGGTTAATTGCACATGTGCACCTCAGACTTTACTATAAAGGTTCGTAGGAGGCGGTAGCATTTCTTCTGGCGGCTTCTCCCCCATGCAGTGGTTTCGCAGTAAACTTCCATGATCGCCATGAAGTTCCGCGTTTGCTTTCTTGTGTCCGTTTTGTGTCTAAGCGCCACCGCAGATGTACAAGGTAAGAAGCAGACTGCCCTCTTCTCACCTCGACGAACAAGGCAGTGTCCACAACCCTGTACCGAGGATGTGGCTGTCTTTATTATGAAGTAGCCTACCTGTGAACTCAAACAAGTTAAAAGTTGTTAAAGGGCAGATTTCGCACATATAATGTAGTATCCCTGACGGTAATGAACGCGCTAGACTGATTTGACTTAATCTCTGTTCTGGGTGTTACCCATGGTGAACTTTTACCTATTGCATTGGTGTGGTAAGGGTGACAGATTACATTATGACAGGTTCAGCGACGATCATTGGGGGGGGGGGGGGGTCATGGTCACGGGTTGCCCGTCCATCGCAGCATTTGATTAAGTATAAAGTCATTTTTATGGGGTGCCATTACACAGTCAAAAAACTAAAAGCAATAATTTGGGTTATTAAGCCTGTAGAGAAAAAAATGGGGGTTCCTGTTTTCAAAGTCATATGTGTCCATGTTGTTTATTTATTTATAAATATATAAATAAAATATTAAAAGGAGCCGTATGTAAGATTGTGGCCAAAACCGGTACTGCAATCTCTTTCAAATTACTGAGGTTCCAATTGTGCCAAAAATGTTTGTCTATGTTCATACGCACACTGCATATGTCAACTTAACAAGTAAGTTAGCATTTGGGTGCGTCTATGTAACTTGCAGCAGTACTTCGCAGATACAAACTTGCAATTGATTACCACATTGCCCATGTAAATGACTAACCTGACCAAACATTTAGCCTTTTCAGGTTTATTTAATTCTGTAATTCCTGTAGTCTTGTTACTCTGTCGTTACATGTCATCTCCACTGTCCTCTGCCTCTGTCGTTTCCCCCGTTGTCACAGATAGTGATGTGCGATACCACGGATTTCCTATCCGATCCGATACCAAGTAAAATGAAGGCGAGTATCGGCGATTCCAATCCGATACCGATACTTTGCTCAAGGCAAGGCAAGGCAAGGCAATTTTATTTGTATAGCACACTTTCAACAGCAGGGCAATTCAAGGTGCTTTACATGATTTGGTGATTTAAAAGAAACACATAAAAGAAACACACATTATACATGATACACAATAAAGCAAGAGAAAAATAAAAAAAAGCAAGAGAGCATGAACACATTTCATACATATAACATCAAGCATTTACTCAAAGGCAATTCTAAACAGATGGGTTTTTAGTCTCGATTTAAAGCAGTTCAGAGTTTCAGCAGCTCTACACTCGTCAGGAAGTCTGTTCCAGATAAGGGGAGCATAGAAACTGAAAGCTGCTTCTCCATGTTTAGTTCTGAGTCTAGGGATGTATAGTAGGCTAGAGTTGGAGGACCTGAGTGGTCTTGGTGGTTGGTACCATGACAACAGGTCTTCAACATATTTTGGTGCTAAGCCATGTAATGATTTATAAACTAGTAGGAGTATTTTTAAGTCTATTCTCTGAGCTACAGGGAGCCAGTGTAAGGACTTTAGAACGGGGGTGATGTGCTCTACTTTCCTGGTTCTAGTGAGGACGCGAGCGGCAGCGTTCTGGATCAGCTGCAGCTGTCTGATTTACTTTTTAGGCAGACCTGTCAAGATGCTGTTGCAGTAATCAATCCGACTAAAGATAAACGCATGGATGAGTTTTTCTAGGTCGTGTTGCAAAATCAGTCCTTTAATCCTAGAAATGTTCTTCAGGTGATAGAACGCTGACCTTGTTATTGCCTTTATGTGACCCTGGAGGTTCAGGTCTGAGTCCATTACTACACCTAGGTTACGAACCTGATCAGTAGTTTCTAGCTGTATTAATTGAAGCTGTGTGCTGACTCTTGATCGTTCCTTGATCGTGCTCAAATATTACTGTTTGGGAAATTAAAGTAACAAGTAGTGTACTTAAAAGTGTCACTTCATACTGAATGCAAGACATATAACTGGTTCTTCTTGTTTATTGATGAAGAATTATCATACAAGAAAAGAGCCAACTTACATATTTATTGACAGCATCTGAGCATGTGTGTCTTAAAACGCCTACCTGAACATCTCAACATAAAACAATAAACATTTAGTGGGCATTATTCAGATAAACTAGGGTAATTGTGGTTACTTTACTCTGTATTTCTATTTCCAATAAACTACATATTTGCTCCAAATGACTCAATGAATCAATATTTTTATAAGAACATCGATTCTAGAACATACAAAGCTGGTATTGGAGGTATCGATATTTTAGTATCAATCCGCACATCACTAGTCCCAGACGGTCGTCTTCCTCTGTCGCCTGGCCGTGTTATTCATCCACATTTGCCAGTGTCATTACTTTGTGTTCTTATGTAGAGTTGTTGGTTTCATCTTTATGTTGTGTTTGATGTTACAACAGAAATTAATCATCTTTATGTATGTTACAACCGCTATTATACAGTCTATGATTACAACCTGTTTGCTCAGTGCAAATTCTTGCCTCACGAATTACCGGTCATCATCACTACTATCAAGAAAAAAGGAAACATGTAATCCGGTACTTCTGGTTTGAGAGAACTGGTATTTCAAAATGAGAGTCTTCGACATAGCCATTTTTGCCAAGGTTTAGCCTCGTTTTTACTGTCACTATGAGCTCCATTGCCATTAAAATGTGAACTAAAGGAGTGCAACATCTGAATTTTACACTTTTTGACATTAACAATCATAAATATGATGATGCTGAGTTCTGCAGTGGAAAAAAGGTAAATGTTCAAATCATGCGTTTATTTATTTATTTATTTATTTATTTATTTATTTATTCATTTATATTTGTTTTGGTACCAAAAACTACATAATAATACATTTGTACACATACACATATGTATAAACAATTACAAAAACTGTAATCATTGTTATTTTTCATATGATTTGTTCAAAACAAATCTTATGAAAAATAACAATGATTACAGTACACCCATTCTTGTTAAGTTGACATATGCAGTGTGGGTATGAAAATAGATTGTTGCAACCTGTCGTTACGGTCTATGGTTACAACCCATGTCGTCTCCTCTGCCGTCAGAACCTGTCGGTTCCCCCGTTGTCACAGACGGTCGTCTTCCTCTGTTGCCTGGCCGTGTTATTATTATTTTGCTATTTTACTGCATCTTAGTAAGAATATAAATTTTCTGCCTAAAACCGTCAGTGTGGTGCCCTCTACAGTTTAAAGCTCTATACTGCACTTGAACTTGAATCGGGCATTGCTGTTCGCTCTACAGTGAGGGCTAACATCAGCCACCATGCCCGTGGGGTATCAAAGAAGCCAAGTCTCCGCCCGCGCCTCCTCCACAGAACCTGCCCCCCTTTCCACTCTTTCCTCTGGTGAATGAGGTGGAGAGAAATCCTCGACCTCAAAAGATCACTTTGAGTCAAAGGAGCTGACGTCTCATTGCTCTCTATCCTTCTCCCTGTCTGTGTCTGTGCCACTGCAGTCAATCCTCTGTCAACATGTCAATCAAAGCCCAGACCACACCCATCCCTCTTTCCCACGTATTCGCTGGTCCGTGATTCAATGCCTTCTTTTCGCACATTTTTCAAACAGAAAATGTGGGCGGAGTAAGACTCTGGTAGGGGGTTGAGTTGCTCTTTAAACTAATCAGAGCATTTTTAGATTCCCTCTTTAGTGTGCTGTTTTTTTAGATCTTCAATCTACTCCACTCAAATAGCAGTTAACCTGCCCTGCAACTGCCAATTTAAACTGGAACACAAAGGAAAATGACGATGCATTGCCTCTAAGTGTAATAAAGCAGAGACCTTGGAAATAATAAGCATACAGTATATTTTGCCGATATTTATTTGATCAGACTTTTCCAATATGCATTAAGAACGTGCCTGCTACTATTTTGCTATTATTTAAGGGGCTATATGCAATTTTCTGAAATTTAAACTCGCGACTGACCCCATGTGGCCAAAAACGGAACTGCTCTTCCTTTCTGCTCGCTCTCGCAGGGCGCGCTCCTACGTCGGTCGCTCTGTCTTCGATCTTTTTCGGGGACTTGTCAGGGGTTTAACTTTCTTAGTCTTATGTGGAGTTACTGTTGGTGTCAAAGTTGTCCTTGGTCTCTTCTGTGTATTCGCACAATCCATTGAACTGCTTGCGATTGATGACTACCGGTAGTGGCAGAGTGATCTGAAACATTTAACATGAACGCGCTTGACATCACATCCAGACAGCGCGGGAAAATCGGACCCGACAAAAAATAGAAAAAATTGGATACAGGCCGTCTTTGGTGTATCAATTATAATTAATTGCTAATTAATTATATGAGCTATACAAACACCTAATTTCCCTCTGGGATTTATAAAGTATTTTTGAATTGAATTGAATATGTGCACCCACTGTGAGCTGAAAAGGTGTCAGTATGCTCATCAGGAGATGTTTGAGTCATAAATGGTCAAATAAAAAGGCTATTTTTACGTTTATTTTGGGGAAAAAGTTGCATATAGCCTCTTTAAGAAACAGCAAAAAATGTAAACATTAATTTGAAAAGCAAAATTGCAATAAACTGTGAAGGTATTAAATAATGATTGAGATAAAACAACTTTTTTTTTTCCTGACAGCACCAGAGATCCAAACAAGACTTGGCAGACTGAGAGGTCAGTATGTGAGCGTAAAGGGGAAGGAGACTGGTGTCCATGCCTTCCTTGGCGTCCCCTTTGCTAAGCCCCCTGTTGGCTCCTCCCTGAGACTGGCTGCACCTCAGCCTGCAGAGGGATGGCAAGGACTGAGAGATGCCACCAAGCAACCCTACATGTAGGACACATGTTTCTGTTTAAGACCCTCTAAACTTGCAAGGTCTGTTAAGGCGCTTACTCACAAAATGTGTACTTTGCAGGTGCATTCAAGATATGGACATCATTAACAGTATGTTAGAAAAACTCAGTGGCATGAAGACAGAACTCCCAGATATTTCTGAAGACTGTCTGTACCTCAACATTTACACCCCTGCAAACAGAGCTCCTGATGCCAAGCTCCCTGTAAGAAACCTTTGCTCTAAGTTTGCATGCATCTCTGTTCAGTCATCGAGATTCGGCTTCAGCTTGGTTTGAGATAAAGGAGAGGGTTTGATTTGTTTCCTTTTTCTGCTCTGAACTGGGAGTGGGATGCACTTTCACCATGCATATTTGAACAACTGTTGGAGAAAAACCTGGAGAGGTGAACAAAAAAGTGACAGGATCAGATTAAATTACTTTCCTTCCCCAGACAACATCATTAAACTGGATTGCAGATTGACTTAAGACTTCGGTTTGAGGAGCTTGGTAGGAAAAACTATATATTTTATTTTGTTCCCAGGTCATGGTGTGGATCCATGGTGGAGGCTTTGCTATTGGTTCTGCTTCAATTTTTGATGGTTCTGCTCTGGCTGCCTACCAAGATGTAGTTGTGGTTCTGATCCAGTATCGACTGGGACTTCTGGGTTTTCTCAGGTAAATAAATATCTAAAACATGCAATAATTACTTCTTACTTGCTTTGATCAAAACACATTTTGCCACATTGTGTTTTATGCAGCACTGGAGATGATCATGGGCCAGGGAACTTTGGTCTTTTGGACCAGATCCAAGCCCTAAAGTGGGTCAAGGAGCACATCCACAACTTTGGGGGAAATCAGAATTTAGTCACTATATTTGGAGAGTCTGCAGGTGGAGTCAGTGTTTCCCTCCTGGTATGAAATCATCTGGAGACAAAATGTTATAATTGTAAACAAATCCTTGTTTTAATGGTACACCAATTTAAATCCTCAGCTTCTGTCACCATTGTCTGATGGCCTTTTCCACCGTGCCATTGCTGAGAGTGGTACAGCTGCAATGGATGCAGTTTTTATGAATTATCCTGTTGCAGTAATGCAGGTCAGTTGTCTGTTTTTATTCTGCTTATAAGTCTAAACCAAATATGTATATTAGTTAATTATAAAAACAATCTCTTTTTTTCTTCTTCACTGTCTGACAAAAATAAAACTAAACCTTTTCTGTTTTTAGCTCAGTTGGAAATACCAATATAATTTCTTATTTGCTAGATGTCATTTTTTATAAAATGATGCCTCAAACAAAGGTAATTCAAAGGGGCGTTTTGACACGAAAACTCTCTTGTGTGCCATTCCGTTCCTGCTACTAGCCCTATAATCTGTAAAGCAGATAGCAAGGATTTCTTAAGTTCCGTTATTGGACAGTACTCCACCACCCTCTTGCTGTGGCCCAGCTTATACTGAAGCACCCTCTCAAGCCTGGTCCTCTTTCAAATCCGTATCTCTGGAGAACTTTGCAACACTGACAACAAAATTGAGCCTGATTGATGTTTTCCCTCAAAGCTTTTTGAAAATGTTTTTGGCACAATTGGATCTTAGGTCACTAAAATGTGCAGTGTGTCCCTTCTGTCTGGAGGGTTTCCCAGCTCCTTTAAACATGCCTCTGTAGAACCAAAGCTCTCCTTCTTTCCAAAATTCTTAGAAAGTCAATTTTTATTCATAGAGCACTTTTCAAGATATGGGAATCACAAAGTGCTTCACATCTTGGAGAAAGTTGTAGCTAATCAATTAACAGCCTTCCTTGAGACAAACAACATTTATGACACATTTCAATAAGGGTTTCGGAAACGCCACTCTACCAAGACTGCTCTACTTAAAGTGTCAAATGACATTATGCTGTCTGCTGACTCAGGGAGATGTAATGTACTGTTACTACTATTAGACCTGGCCCCTGCCTTTGATACAGTCGACCACAGTACTATGATTGATAAACTGTGAGATGTGGTGGGATGTGATATTCTGTATTAGAAGGGTTCACTTCATACTTGACTAGAGCTTCAGAGTCTTAGCCAATCATCACTTGCCTGAGCCTGCCGTTTTCTGTTAAGTGCTCTGTAACTTCTGTTTGTGAAGAGCGCTGTATAACTGGTTTTCTTGCTTACCATAGTTTTGAGAATTCTTCAATCACCTTTTAGAAACACTTGGAAAACAATGCTCTCCATTCAGAAATACTTTATCCCAAAAGGGAAATTAGTCACTGTCAACTTATCCATCCAAGTTTCTTCAAAAAGTTTTAGTAAATGGTGACTGGTTTGGGCAAAATGTATTTTCTGTAGCGGTATGTGTAACAGTGAATCTGGAGAAGTCTCTGACTGAAGACAATGTTGCAGTATTATTGTCTCATGAAAAGCGTCAATTTAAAATTGCATATATGTACATCTTTATACATCCTCAGTGAAAACATTTTTATACATTTTTGTTGATTTGGTGCAGAAAAGCGCAACTAACTAAATGTTTTCAAGTTGCCAAGTCCTGACCTCACTCTCAATGAAAATTGTTGGACAGCGCTGAAAATGTGTGGTGATTGACCAAAGTAATAAAGTTTAAAGCTAATTCTACCAATTTTTCAGGAAATTTTATTACAACTTCCAACTTTGAGGAAAGTAATGACAAAAAAATCTTGCAAATTATCTCTCTCATTTTTGTGGCATTCAGCAAAAAGTAATTATTTTGGTAATCCTAACTGACCTAACGAAAACAAAAGGTTGCGTCTGATTTAATGTCTGTTGGGGAGGGCAGGGAGGTTTTGTGACTTTGTATTGTTTGTATGTAAATATTGAAATTTTAACTGTAAATTCATGCAGTTACACGATGTATTGTCGATTGAATTAATGTCTGTATCTTTCTCCAGGCAGCAGCAAACGCATCTGGCTGTAGCCTTGAAAGCACAGAGAAGATTGCTAAATGCATGAGGAAGCTTGATATTGACACCATATTGACATTGGGGAAGGTGAGATGCTGGATGAGAAGATATAAAACCCTTATGTTACAGTTTTATTTCACAACATCTTTTTCTACACATTTTATTCTCTTAAGGATCCAAATTTGAGATTTGTTGTAAATACCGATGGGCGCTTCCTCACTAAACCGGTGCCTGAGCTGTTCCACAAGCATGAACTCCTCACTGTACCATTCATGACCGGCGTTAATAATCATGAAGGGGGATTTATCCTTCCAGATGTAAGTTCTGACTTTTCAGTCACATTTTAGATCACTAATTTGTATTGCTTTAGTTTTCTTATTATAAATGCCTCACATGATTAAGTTTTCTTTTATTTCTTTAGCAAATTGCTCCTCCAAACTGGACAGAAGGAATGGACCAAGAGCAGATTGCCAACATGCTCTTTTTCTTTTACCCAATTGTAAGACACTCACTGCCTGATATTTTAATGTTATTACATTCACGTGATCTAGTTTTTTGACACACATTCCTACTCTCTTCAGCCTGAAGATGGACCCATCAGAGATTTGGTCGTAAAGGAATATGTTGGAACTGGCAAAGACCGCCTCAAAAACAGAGATGCAATGACTGAGCTGCTTGGAGATTTATTTTTTAACATTCCAGCCATTAGTGCAGCAAATGCTCATAGAGGTATTTTCTTTCAGGCAGGACTATATAAATAAGCTCAGTATGGGATATGTTTGGTCATGGTCTTTAAAAAACAAAACAAAGATGACACCTATATTTGTGCACCACCAGATGCAGGCGCTGCTGTGTACTTGTATGAGTATCATCACGCTCCCAAGTTCCTCCAGAAACAAAGGCCCAGCTTTGTTAAGAGTGACCATGCTGATGAGATCTTCTCGGTGCTGGGATATTGTTTCACAACTTCCCATGTGAAGTTAATTGGTAATTACCTGAACCCCAGTAGATGATGGATCAGCCTCATAAAGAGTGGTGTAGTGTTGACATCCACACAAACTGAACTTGAACATACAGTTGCTATGCACAGATACATGTAAGCTGTTTACTACTCTGACCAAGGGTGTTGGTCAGAATAGTTACAATATGTTTTTTAAAGTCAGATTCTGTGAGTTCCTAAACTTTGATTTAGGACCATAACTCTCTAGGGCACAATCTGTAGTGAACAATTATTTAAGGACCGTTTAATATCAACATGAAGGTATTTTACAAAACACTACATATACCTTTTTTGTCTTTTTTTTTTTAAACAAAAAACTTTCAAGTGAAAAATGGTTCATCATCAATTTAGATCCATGCCCTGAAGCTGAGGAAGAGTTGAGCAGAGTTATGATGAGCTACTGGGGAAACTTTGCTCGCAAAGGGTAGGAGCGACTGTTTATTGAAAAGTGCAGAATACATGGATAATACAAAGTTTAATATTTTATTTGTTTTTAGGTCTCCCAATGGAGAGGGCCTAGTAAACTGGCCTAAGTACGAAGCAGAAGAAAAGTATTTGTCTATTAATTTGAAGGAGCAGGTACCTGGTCAGTACCTTAAGAAGGACCGGTTCATCTTTGTGACCCAGACCCTGTCAGAGAAGATACAGCAACATAAGAAGGACATTGAGAACAATAAAAGTATACTTCTTGTTTGTATATAATTAGAGATTTTATGGTAAAACAAAAGTGTTGAATTACAACCTTGATTAATTTCTAATTCTAAAATCCTAATAGCACCGGAGGTCCAAACAAGGCTTGGCAGACTGAGAGGCCAGTATGTGAGCGTAAAGGGAAAGGATACCGGCGTCCACGCCTTCCTGGGTGTCCAATTTGCTAAGCCCCCCCTCGGTCCCACCCTGAGACTGGCTGCACCTCAGCCTCCAGAGGGATGGCAAGGACTGAGAGATGCCACCAAGCAACCCAACATGTAAGACGTTTGTGCTGCTGTTTTAGGATCTACAGGACTTGGAGGTTTTGTTTGGTTCTTATTCACCTGAAAAGTTTTTTTACAGGTGCATTCAAAATATGGATTTCCTTGACGAACTTCTTGAAAAACTCGGTGGCTTGATATTGGAACTCCCAGATATTTCTGAAGACTGTCTGTACCTCAACATTTACACCCCTGCAAACAGAGCTCCTGATGCCAAGCTCCCTGTAAGAAACTTTGCTTTCATTTTGTCTGTAGACACACAAAAAAATATTCTGCTCTGAAATGTAATGTACTTTCACCCCATATATCTATACAACACACTGAATGGCACTTAGGTTATTCCAAACTTTTTTCAATTCTATACTTGGTAAATATCTTAATGAATAAGAATATTACTGAAAAGTTTTTTAATTCAGTTATTTAATTTAAAACTTATTTCAGTATTAAACTGATTCATTATACACATGGATTTTTTTTGCATTTATTCTGGTTAAGTTTGATTATGGCTTACAGCTAATGAAAACACACAACTCTGTTTCTCTACATCTTAAATAAAACACAAAAATGGACTTCTATTGGAGAAATGTCAGCATACTAGAGAGCATGTCCATGTACTGTACAGCATTTGTACTTGATACTTGCTCTTGGCTCTTTTTGTATGAATGACTGCAATTAATGCAGCGTGGCATGGAGGCGATCATCTTGTGGCTCTGCTGAGGTGTTAGTGAAGCCCAGGTTGCTTTGATAGTTGTTTTCAGCTCATCTGTATTGTTGCCTCCAGTGTCATCTTTTTTTTAATTATTCATCAGACTCTCTGTTTGGTTTAGGTCAGGTCAGTTGGATGGCCATCTATAGGCACAGTGATCGCACAGTCATCAAAACAGCTAATCCTACTCGAAAAATTAAATTGGGATCTTAATCAAAACTTAGCGGAGGAAGGCATGAGGTACTCTAAAGTTTCCATGTGGACGGCTGCACTAATTTGGGCATTGAAAAAACACAGCAGACCATCACAAGCATATACCATGACTCTCTGAATGACAACGAACCAAGGAAGCTTTACACTAGATTTTTTTTTTTTTTTTACTGGATTTTGGTCCTCTTCCAGGACCAAATGAAATCCAAGGTTTATGTCTTGCTGACAATAGAACTTTTGACCAATTGGTACACATTTTTCTTCTTAGTCCACAACACAGCATTCCTGTATTTAAAAAGAAAAATGTGTTTACCTCCTGAGAAAACTGAATTTCAGGTTTTCATAGCTTTAAGTCACAATCATAAAAAACAAGTAACGTGAAATACATCACATTGTGCAATCAAAAGGAATTCAGCCCCCTCCCACAGGTTTCTTCGGTTCTTGCCTTCTTATCTTTTTGTCAAAATGTAAGGTTTCATTATCATCAGTCAAATCTTCATATCAGAAAAGAGGTATCCAAGCAAAACTGGCACTAAATTGTTATTAAATCATCAATTAACTGTGATTATCAACTAAATCTGGATACAGTTGCCACACTCAGAATGATTGTTAGACCTGTAGAAGTAAGAAATCACTTAAATAGAACCTGCCTGATAACATGAAGTAGGTTGAAAGATCTAAAAAAGCAACACATCATTCCCCGATCTAAAAAAAACAATAGGTAAGAAACAAAGTCACTGACATCTGCAAATTTTTTCAAAGTCGTTTCCAAGACTGCAGGACTCCAGTGAACCACAGTGAGGTTCTTGATTCACTAATTGAGAGAACATGAAAAATGTGGGGAACCTTCCTAGTAGTGCCAAGCCTGCCAAAATTACTCTACAACTCCATTGATGACTCCTCCAGAAGGTCACAAAAGAACCCAGAACAACTTGTAAGTGACTGCAGGCCTCGCTTTGCTTTGCTCTGGTATGGTCCGTGTTCAGGATTCTATAATAACACAGAAACTGGGCAAAAAGTTTATTTATAAGATGGCTCCAAGTCCAAAACCGCTACTGACCAAAAAAAGCACAAAACCCCATCTCACATTCTAGATGACAAATTGGCAGAGACCCGTGTTTGGTGTGCTTGGAAGGAAAGATTTATTTTATTTCATTCCCAGGTCATGGTGTGGATCCATGGTGGAGGCTTTACCCTTGGGTCTGCTTCAGTATATGATGGTTCTGCTCTGGCTGCCTACCAAGATGTGGTTGTGGTTTTGATCCAGTATCGACTGGGAGTTCTGGGCTTTCTCAGGTAAACAGGGTTATAAACATGATTAAAACATACCCGTATATATTTTTTGGGATTTTAATAAAATGTAAACAATTCTGTATTTTATAAAGCACTGGAGATGAGCATGTGCCAGGAAACGTTGGCCTTTTGGACCAGATCCAAGCCCTGAAGTGGGTCAAGGAGCACATTCACAACTTTGGAGGAAACCCAGATTTGGTCACCATATTTGGAGAGTCTGCTGGTGGTGTTAGCGTTTCACTCCTGGTATGAAGTCAAATGGAAACAAAATTGTTATTACCAACAAACAATATTTAATTTTTCCTGCTATTTATACGCTCAGCTTATGTCTCCATTGTCTGATGGCCTGTTCCACCGAGCCATTGCTGAGAGTGGTACAGCTGCAATGGATGTACTTGTTAATAATTATCCTGTCCCAGTTATGCAGGTTAGTTGTTTTTTTGTCTTATATTATGGTTTAATTTATTGATTCCAAAGAAACATAAAGGTATCTTTCTTCAGGCGGTTGCAAACACATCAGGCTGTAGCCTCGAAAGCACAGAGAAGATTGCTAAATGCATGAGGAACCTTGACATTGACACCATATTGGCTTTAACGAAGGTAAGATCTACATTTTCTGCAAGTTTCTTCATAATCTCTCTGATTATTTTTTTAAACACATTTTACCTTCTTAAGGATCCAAATTTAAGATATCCTGTAAATGTTGATGGACATTTCCTGACCAAACCTGTGCCTGAGCTGCTCCAGAAGCAAGAACTCCTCACTGTACCATTCATGACTGGCATTACCAGTCACGAAGGAGGTTTTATGCTTGCTGCTGTAAGTTTTCAGTTTCCTATTGGTATTTTAGACCACTGAAGCTGTGCTAATTGTATGTTTTTTTCTTTCTTTCTGTAGCTCTTTGGTCCTCCACACTGGGCTGAAGGAATGGATCGAGAGCAGGTTGCGAACATTGTGTCCATCTTCTACCCTCTTGTAAGACTCTTGCCTGATGCAGGAAATTATTTTTCTACCTCTTGATTTAAAAAATATCTATATTTTAATAGGATTTTTTCAGATAAAGTCTATCAGATAGACTTAAGCAAAGTAGTGTATATTTGTGAGATGGAAGGAGACTTTTTAAATGTATTTTACAAATGCTTGCATTTGTTTAGAAACCACTTACCTGATGATCTAAAATAAAATCCAGTGTAACCAACTGCCTTTTAGTCACTTCATTAGTTTATAGAGCACGACCGTGTTACTCCACAGTGAAACATGGTGGTGGCAGAATCATGCTGTGAGGATGCTGTTCAGGGAAGCTCGTCAGTGTTGATGGGAAGATTGATTGAATTAAATTCATGGCAATTCCAGAACACATCCTGTTAGAAGCTGCAAATGCCTTGAGATTGGAGTAGAGGTTCAAGCAGAACAATGACCAGTGCAAAGGTTTAGATCAAAACATATTTCTGTCTTAGAATAGCTGTCGAATCCAGTTTTTCTTTTTAAATACACTTTTCTTTAGTTATTTCTACAGATAAAAAGGGTAAAAATGTAGGCTTCTAGATGTGCAATGCTGGTAGACAGACCCCCCACCCCCATAAAAGAAAAAAAGACTGGCAGCTGTATTTCCAATGTTAGGTGGTGGTGCAAAAACTATTTATCATTTTCCTTCTACAATTATGCACTAATTTGTGTGCTCTGATCATGTAAATCGCATTGAATTACGTTTAAAAAGACACGCAGATACATTTAAGGGGTATGAATACTTCTGCACTTCTGTCCTCGCACAATCAGTTTTTTTCACAGATTCTTTTTCTTTTCAGCCTGAGCAAGCAGCCATCAGAGACTTGATTGTTGACGAATACATTGGATCTGGTGAAGACCGCATCAGAAACAGAGATGGATTTACTGAGCTGCTCGGAGATTTCTTTTTTACTATTCCAGCCCTTAAAGCAGTTAATGCTCACAGAGGTATTTTTTATGCAAGGTTGTGGAAATCTGTTCAGTGGGTATTTTAGATTTTTGTCTCTCCCAAAAACATATTACACCTGTTTGTGAACTACCAGATGCAGGTGCTGCTGTGTACTTGTATGAGTATCATCACGCTCCCAACATCCTGCAGAAAAAAAGGCCAAGCTTTGTTAAAAGTGACCATGGAGATGAAGTCTTCACGGTGTTGGGATTTTGCTTTACAACTACCCACGTAAAACTAACTGGTAAGAACACCTAACTTACGCCCAAATAACTTGTGTTTTTGTGCTTTTTTACCAAGTGACTTCACTTTTAATTTAGATCCATGCCCTGAAGATGAGGAAGAGTTTAGCAGAATCATGATGAGCTACTGGGGAAACTTTGCTCGCACAGGGTAAGAGAGACTGTTTATTCAAAGTACAGAATACACCCAAATAGTACAAAGTTTAAAAGCTTGTTTATTTGTAGGTCTCCTAATGGAAATGGTCTCATAAATTGGCCAAAGTATGGAGCAGAGGAAAAGTATATGTCCCTCGATTTAAAGAAGCAGGTATCGCGTCAGTCCCTAAGAAAGGACCGGTTCATCTTTGCGACCAGAACTCTGCCAGAGAAGATCCGGAAGCTTGAGGAGAATGTGGAACACAGCGAGCTGTAGTACGGCTTCATGGCAGAGGCGTTCAGTCTCTGACCTGATGTAGGCCAACCCGTCTGCCTTAAACGATGCGTTATTTTCACTATTTGGAGTATTATTTGAAATATACATGCATTCATGTTCAATTAAAGAAAGTTAAAAATGAGCGAGCTGCATTTAATATCAAATTTCTGGATGAATCTAGAAAAGTGTGTTGCTCTTACTTTAAAGAACAGCGTGTGTTTTTGGTACCAACATGAACGCCTGTTGTCCATGCCTGCATTCAAAACAGCTTTTCTGTTTCCTTAAATCTTTTTCAAAGAATTTGTAAAATTGTTTGAAAACGATATATAAAATCTGTAACAAAGCCTAATTTGTGAAGAAAGCGAGATGAAGGGTGTGATATAATAAAGAGTGACTTCCAATGAAGTGAGTGAATTAGTGGAAAAAACTGAATTTCTGTATTTATTTTACCTTCAAAACACACTAGTACATATTCTAAAAGCAAATTAACGCAACAAAATACAAGGCCAAGATTCTTCAGATATTTTCTCATCTGGATTGTAAACATTTAAAACATCTCCCATGTGTATCAAGTTGTATGAAGAAATAAAATTCTGAGTCCAGTTCCACTAAACTAGGTATGTGTAAATTCAATCAACAAAATCCAATAACGTTAATACAAACTCAATGAAGATGAATAAACTTATTTAAACTGGCATATAAGTATAGTAAATTATCATTTAATTTCCTTATGCCATGAAATGATTCACACTTCCCATGTTTCATGAACGCATCATATTCGCATGCTCCTAACATCTGATGCCCCACCCACCTCGCTGGATCGGGGCCATAGATTTTAAACTGAAAGAAATAGGCTTGAAAGTCTAAAAACAAAATCAGAAGTTAAACAACAAATCTGAAACTGAAACAAACAGGGAAAAAAATGTTAGAAACACAAAACCAAAAAAATGGACTGATTTATTTTTTTTTACTGAAGGAAACTTTTTTTATTTTTAATATTTTTTTATATCAAGATTTAAATTTGACATTTGGTTTCAAAATATATTCAGTTTACCCCTTTAAAAAAAAAGGAAACAATAATTATGGCACTTTTCTCGCTCCATAAATAGCTCCCAAGGATTGGATTTGGGCACTTCTGTATTATTTTAGTTAAAAAGTCAGTAGGAGGCAACATCACTTGTGTCTAACTCCCTGACCACCAACATGAGGTTCCTCCAAAAACAAGTTTCCTTTCTTCTGTTTGTTGTATTTCTATTTATCTGCTACCTCTGTGTGGTAAGGGGGGTCTGGTCAGATAGTCGGACCATTTTTAAGCTGTTTCTGTAAATACATTTTCGGTTCTAGTTCCTAATCAGTGTGTAAATTCAAAGAATTGGTAAAAGATCTGCCGTGACAATTTTCTCAATATTCAGTAAGCCTAGTTATGTCACTTAAAGAGCTGAACTTGCAGAGGTGACGGACGTTTCCGTGCATTGCAGTTGAGCAGAAATTCAGGTTGTGTAACTTGAGCTGCACAGCTAAACTGCAAACTTTAACTTAATGGTCTGCCTCAATCATAGCGTTGAGATTTAAACCTTTAACGCATTACAATACCTTATAGTTTTTTTCTGTTTGTGCAGCAGTCAAAGTAAAAGTTCAACGTATAAAAAAGCGACTAAAGCCTCATGTCCGAAAGTATGAAGGAGTATTAGGGCCATTATAGATAAAATTAAAATAAGGCCAAGGAGAAGTACATTTCCCCCCAAAACATACATTTTCAGATAAATTTTACATATTTTCAAGAAAAAAAGGAAATTCTTTGTTGAAATTTAGTAAATATGCTAGAGAAAACTAAGAAATGTCCATGATTAAAGGCATACATTTGCGATATTTTGACTAAAATATTTTCTGACATGGTAAAGTCAGAAATTTTCTTGAAAAAACTCAGAAGTTTGCTGAGATTTTATATCAGATATATCCAACAGGAACTGCCAAAAGTCCTATAGGTAAATTTGGTAAATTGGTGATAAATGAATGTGATGTGCATCTGGATATTTTCAAAAGTGTTAATGGTAGCCTAAATATATATATTTTTTCCTGGATCAGAATGTCTTCTCCCTTGTGCAGACTTGATCCGCTATCCTAGAAATCTAGACAAACGAGGCAGTAGCAAAAAGTTTGCTTTTTAGGTTTGTGTTTCTGTATTTGTAGGATTGCTTGCAAGGCTATTGATCCGCCTGAGACTGAGGAAGAAGCTGCAACTTTGCTGGATCAAGTAGCCTAGGTGTTATTGAGCACAGTGCAAATATATAACTTTGGTATTGCAGCATAATAACACCTTGATGTAGCTATGTTGCAACTTCCTCCTCACAGTTTGGTGCTGATCCCGTTCGATGCGTTCCTGTCAAGTCTGTACCTGGGAGAAGTTGTTCTGATCCAGGAAAAGATCTGCATGGATGTAGTTTGGATATGTAAAATTTTCTGGAGATAGAACGGGGTCAAAACAAGAAGAGTCTAACACTAACAAGAAAAGCTCGAAATCATTCCTTTCAGCTTTGTGAGCCTTTCTGTTGATGTTCCCTCATTTAAAATATGAAGAATGCTGATTTCACACTCCTGCAATTTAATACACTATTTGTTTGTTGTTCTTGTCTGAATATTATAAAGCAGCAACCACCAGTTAGAACAGTTGTGTTCTCTTTTTTTATTCGTCTTTGGCATGAAAATCTGTATAATCTTGATTGGTTTCTAAAATCCTGACAGCACCGGAGGTCCAAACAAAGCTTTGCAGACTGAGAGGTCAGTATGCGAGTGTAAAAGGGAAGGAGACCGGGGTCCATGCCTTCCTGGGCGTCCCCTTTGCTAAGCCCCCCCTCGGCCCCACCCTGAGTCTGGCTACACCTCAGCCTCCAGATGGATGGCAAGGGCTGAGAGATGCAACCAAGCAACCCAACATGTAAGACACATTTGGTCCAGTTTTAGGAAGTCTACACTTGGAGATTTTGTTTAGTGTTTGTTCTTGAAAAATATCTGTTAGGCAGGAGCATTCGAAGTATGGACACTGCTAATGAACTGCTTGAAAAACTTGTTTTCCCTGATATTCAAAGTCCCAGAGCTTTCAGAAGACTGTCTGTACCGCAACATTTACAGCCCTGCAAACAGAGCTCCTGATGCCAAGCTCCCTGTAAGAATCATTGCTTTAAGTATATCTGTATTTATGCATCTTGCAAATCCTCTCATGTCCTCTTCTGATTCTGATCCAGATGCACATGCTTTGCCGGTCCCATATTCTGCACGATAGCCCATACCACAATGGTCATCAGTAATATTGAACTAGCTGAGAACAATTTGCACAAAGCAGGTAAAACTGTTTTCTCAAACACCCTCTGATACACTTCAAAGTTCATGGTGGATTCTTTAATGGCGAGCTGGAAAGGCCTTGCTGTAGCATGGCATTGCCAAACCATGACACTTCCACCGCCATGCTTCAATGCTGGAATCAGGGTCAATTCCCAGAATGCTGGGTTTGTTTTATGATAAGCATTTCCTCTGTTGGGGGGTGTCCAAGTAATTCACTTTAAACTCATTAGTTTATAGAGTATTATCCCAGAAGTGTTCTCATTTTTGTTCATGTTCTCTCTAGCATACTTTAACTTGACTTTCATCTGTTTTAGAGAAATCATTTTAGGGTTTTTGGAGACTTCTTTGGGCATCTTGCTATCTGTTCTCAGTATGACCTACTTCAGAATATGGTTCTGGGTGTGGATAGTAAAACTGAACTCAAGGTGGTGACCGGTAATAAGTTGATTTAAGGGGTGGGATAGGCTTGCATAGGTTTTCCCTTCATAAATCATCATTAAAACTGGATTTTGCATGGACTTAGTTTAGAGTTATTTTTACATCCTGGTATAACGTGTTTGATCTGAAGCATTAAAGTGTGACAAAAGCAAAGATAAGCAAAATGGTCAAACTGGTAAATCGCCTACATAAATTCAATCTTCCAGTAAACAATAACTTTGTCTTCAAAGCCTTGCCGACTCATGATTAGTAAGCTCAGTGCAATCAATTAAAAGAAAAAAAAAATCAAGGTATTAAATAGCTTTAACAGGTCTTGGTTCTGGTTCAACATATGATGGTTCTGCTCGGGCTGCCTACAAGGATATGGTTATGGTTCTGATCCGATATTGACTGGGACTTCTGAGGTTTCTTAGGTAATTAGGTTACTGACAGATGATTGGAATATTCCAGGATAACATTTAGACCAGATCCAAGATCTAACCATATTTGGGGAATCTGCTGGTGGTCTTTGCATTTCACTCCTGCTATGAAGTGAAATTGAAACAAAATTGTTATTGCCTACCAACAATTTTTAATTTAACCACTGAAGCCCTGTTATTTAAAATAGCAGGGCTTCAGTGGTCCAATGCCATCCAAGCTGATGGCATTGGAGACATCAGCTTGTCTCCAATGCTTGATGGCCTATTCCATTGAGCCATTGCTGACAGTGGTACAGCTGCAATAGATATGCTTGTTAGGAATGATCATGTCCCAGTAATACAGGTTAGTTGTCTTTTTTTTTCTTATACTATGGTTTAATTTCTTAATTCCAAAGAAACAAGAATGTATCTTTCTTTAGGAGGATACAAACGCATAAGGCTGTAGCCTCAAAAGCACAGAGAAGATTGCTAAATGCATGAGGAATCTTGCCATTGACACCATACTGGCTTTAGGGAAGGTGAGATGTTGGATTTGGAAAAAAAACGAACAGTTTTGGATCTCATTTCACTTCACCATCTCCACTTTTGCTAATCCATTTTATTTTCACAGGGATTATTATATAAGGTAGTGATGTCAGCTCTGATTGTATAATTACTGAAGCAGGTTTTCTTTTGCTACTTTATAATAGTCTAGTGTGAAATTGGTTGTTACTGTAGCTTGTTTTTTTTTTCCTGTAGAACTTAGGACCCCCAAACAGAAGGCATTTAATTCAAGATTATGCAATTAGTTCAGTGTTGGGTAATTACTATTACTATTACAGTGTTTCCTGATCAATCATGACACCTGTTTGTGCACAACCACATGCAGGCGCTGCTGTATTCTTGAATGAATATCATCATGCTCCCAAATAAAAACCAAAAAAAAGGCCCTTTAGGTGTGACCATTTAGATTAGATTTTTATGATGTTGGGATACTGCTTTACAACTACACATGTAAAATTAACTGGTAAGTGCACCTAATTTACCCCCAGATTTCAAGTTTGTGTATTTTCTTTTCGACCAACTTCTGTTTACTGATTAATTTAGATGCATGTCCTGAAGATGAGGAAGAGTTTAGCAGAATCATGATGAGATACTGGGGCAGCTTTGCTCGCACAGGGTAGGACTGACTGTTTATTCAAAGTACAGAATACACCCAGATAGTACAAAGTTTAAAAGCTTGTTTGTTTATAGTTCTCCTAATGTAGATGGCCTCGTCAACTGGCCCAAGTTTGGAGCAGAGGAAAAGTATCTGTCTCTTGATTTGAAGGAGTGGGTCAGTCCCTCTAGAAGGACCGGTTCATCTTTGCGACCCAAACTCTGCCAGAGAAGATCAGGAACCTTGAGGAGAACGTGGAGCACAGCGAGCTGTAGTACGGCTTCATGGGGAGTTAAAAAGCAGAGCAAGAGGAAAACTAACTTCTTTTGCTAGTATGCTGTTATTTTAAAGGCACCTACTTCCTGTCGGTATTGGTTTTGCTGGGATGTTTATAGGATTCCTGCACATTTCTGGGTCTGAAGTTCTTTACTTTTCACACAAATTTCTGGAATTTTTTTCAACTTTCTTTTACCATCCAGGATTTTTTTTTTTTTTTTTTTACAATGATCAAAAGTTCGTTTAACTTGAAAATGCTCGTACCGTATTGAATTGAACTTCTCAACAGAATTCTTGTTAATGAGATGGACGTGTATGTTTGACAAACTGTAAGCATCCACGTGTAAACAGCTTCTGACTCATTTAAGTAATCTGTTTTTCTCAGTTTATATTCTGTTAACTTCTTGTAAATAATACATTTTACTTTTTTACGTTTTATTGCACAACTACACATGCACATTCTGTAAATTTTCAGTTTTTAAATTGTCCTACTCACCTGTACATTCTAATCTGAATTTGCCACTTTATTTTTTAATAACTGCACAGTACTTTGGTTTTTGTAATTGTGTCCTAATGTTGATAGTAAATTCTTTTATCTGTCACTTTGCTGCTGTTACAGCCGAATTTCCCCCTTGTGGGACAATAAAGGATTATTCTATTCTATTTTATTCTACTCCTATTTCTTTACATTATGGTCAACATGCAGTGGGTTAAAGTAAAGTGCTGTAAAAAAGTATTTGCACTCTTACATATTTATTATCACACCAAAATGCTTCACATTATCAAGGATAACCAGAGTAAACAAAAAGGTCCCGGTCCTGTGTGAAAAAGCTGTTGCAGCCTCAGCCTTCTAACTGACAACAGGCATTGGCAACAATGAGGTTCTTTTGTTAACACTTCTTTAAAACATTGATTTATTTCAGCCACATTTTTGTGACCTTCTTGCTGCAAGGTGACAGTGCTACCAACTGCACCACTGTGCAGCCCCCATAGATCATCCAATCCTGGGAAATATTACCACTGTGGTGTATTTCTCGACTGCTTGAGTTTCTTTAGATTGGGGCATGAACTGGTTCTTTTTTTTTTTTAGATGTGTTTGCTTACTTTATGTTGCCTGGTTCTGTTCAAGTGAATTCTTTAGGAATGCACAGATATGAACATTTGGGCCAATATCAATATGCGATATCAATACTACTGTTATGGCTGATAACAGATATTATATATATTTCCCTACCCTTTCAACACCATGTAAAAGCGACACCACCACCTTCTCTGCTTCAGTTAAACACTCCATAATCCTGAGCTGCATCACTATCGAAAAAACGGAACGAATTCCACAATTGTCAACCCTCTCCCCTCCCTCTGTCCTAAAAAGCATACACACACAGCAACAAAACAGAAATAAACATTGGTTGTTTATATCGGCCCAGCTTCACTTATCAAACAGATTCCAATATGTTAAATGACTTACATCGGCCGATACCAATCTTGATGACGATATATCGTGCATCCCCTAGATGTTTTATTTCTACAGGTCTGACAGTAATCAGGCCTGAGTGACAATCTACTTCCCAAAGAATCACCTACTTTATAATTTAACAGTCACAATTTTTTCACATGGCCAGGTTGGTTTAGACCAGTGTTTCTCAAACTTTTTTTATCATTCCCCACTTTGGACAAAGGAGCATACACAAGCCCCCTGTGCTTTTGTCTCCCCAACAGAATGGTGACCACGCCTGATTTTTAAAGTGTTTCATTTATTTAAATAGCCGAGTTAGTCTACAAGTCTTTAAGGGTATAAATTAGTTGGAAAAAGGGGTTGCGCACTGGTATAAAACTGGCTCAGAAATATATGCTGTTAGTAGTTGCTACATGTAGAACTTCAGCTCACATTTGGAGAAAATAAAAGTTGTAGTTTTATCACATTTACAAAGCTTTCAAAAATACAAAATAATAAAAAAAATAAAAATAAATGAAGAGCAAGATAATCCACCCTGTATTTCCTCCGTGGTTGACCGTCTGACTTCTCTTACTCTGAAACGTTCCCTGATCTTTTTAGATATATATACATTTTGTAGATAGAATCTCTGATAATGCGGCTATTTCAGCTTGTTTTGTTCTGCTGCGATATATTCCAACGTCAAACTCCCAGCCCGATGTTCCAGGTCCCGGTTCTGTTTACAATGATGATCACAATTGCTAATTTATTTGGGTGTGTTTAATTTTGTGAGAGGGGGGAGTTGGTTGATTTACTTTACAGTGCAGTGAAACAGTCACAAAGACAGAATCTAGGGGGGGGGGGGGAACTATGGGATCAGAACAGTATCACCTTGAAATGAAACAAAATAAATATTGGCATTGAAAAATATTATTGTAACTGAAAATATTAATTTTGAATCTGAAATAAATCTAGTGAAAATTTTTGTATTGAAAGTGATTTTTTTCTATGGAACTCATGTATATGCATAGAAAGAAATAACTCAAGTTTTCAAACTTTCATATTTTTTTTTACAACGCTAATCTTTTTTTACAATGCCAATCTTTTTTTCAATACCAATCTTTTTTTCATGAGGGGCGGGGCTTCAGCCCCCCATATGTTTGCATGAACGAGGCAGGAGGGAAACTCCGACTGTCCGAGGCGAGACGTGAGAAACAACAGGACATTTACATTGCTAATAATGTGGTTTGTGGAAGAAAAAAAAGACATAAACGGTTTCTTCTCAGTTTCTTCTACTGACCAGTAGACTAGGAGTATTTGTGATAAAGTTTTATGCTTGTGTAGCCTGTCTTTGTTGGAGGCTCTCCTCATTACAGACAGTTTGGTATGAAGGGATGTAAATACACACTATATAGGCTATACCATATTAAATAACTATTTATTTCAGATCCACAATACATATTTACAATACATGTCAATAACATTAACAAATCAATTAAGACTGGTGTAAGCAAAGCTAACAATACTGACAACTCGTTTTTTATTAGATTGCGAAACGTAATTGTGACACACAGTCTAAACCAGAAGGTGGCGGGAATGCACGCGAACTACCATGGCAAACTGAGAAGAAACCGTTTATATCTTACTTTTGAATTATAATTCCACAAACCACATTATGCTTTCTGTACACCTAGAGACTTTGAAACGATTTAGAAAAGATTCTTAAAGATTATCAGCTCACATCTAAAGACTTAGGTTAACAGTTTTTTAGTCTCAGACTAAAGATTTTATAAACACTGAATCTTGTTGGGACACTATTTAAAAGACAACACCTAGGCTATTTTAGCTTCCCGCAAAATTCCTCCCATTATGCTCAGCATTATACAGTTTCTTTATGTGCGAATGTTGTAGCATTCTTTGCCAAGATTAATGTTATGTCAAATAAAGACTTGCATTCAAAGTGGGTACCATCAAGTAACTGGTTAACTCATATCTTTTTAATCCCACTCGGACAGTCGGAGTTTCCCTCCTGCCTCGTTCATGCAAACATATGGGGGGCTGAAGCCCCGCCCCTCATGCGCGTGCACACACAAGCGTCAAAACAGTATCACCTGAATGAAGCTGAAAAAAATGATGGCATTGAAAAAAACGATTGGTATTGAAAAAAAGGGATTGGCATTGTAAAAAAAAATTTCACTTTCAATACAAAAATTTTCACTAGATTTATTTCCAATTCAAAATTAATATTTTCAGTTACAATTATATTTTTCAATGCCAATTTGTATTTTCAATGCCAATATTTATTTTCAGTTTCATTTCAAGGTGATACTGTTCTGATCCCATAAAAAACTATTTAAATCCCATTGATGTCACGCCCCACCTGCAATACCTCTGCGCCCCACTAGTGGGGCTCGCCCCATATTTTGAGAAACACTGGTTTAGACTGTTTATTCTAAGTGAAATCACCATTTGCAAATTGCATTTTTTTATTTATTCACGTTTTTAAAAGTGCCTTGAGATGACATGTGAATTAGCACTATATGAACTAAAATTGAAACTCAATTGAATTTTGTCTAATATGAACATGAGATGATCTGAAATATTTTAAGTGTGACAAAAAAAATCTGAACGGAGGAAATTGTCTTGACAACTATCACTTTTTTAGTAAACGCTAATATGGATACGTGATGCACACTTAAAACCCACATCAAAGATATGAGAGAGAGATTTTAATTTAATTTTTTATTACCGTGTTTGAGCTGAAAAGCTCCCTGAAGTCTGATGTGAGCAGTTCAAAAGGTCAAACCTAAAACTTCCAATGAAACCAAGCGTATGGAATTAATACAACGCAAACACTTTTCAAAGGCAAATCATTCATATAGCTGGGTTTACAGGAAGGAAAATTTCAATAAAAGTTGACATGAGGTTAATAAAATGAGACATATCAAGAATGCTTCAGCAGGCAACTGTTTCGCAGATGTTGGCAAAACTGCAGTCTGATTTGAGAAAAATAAATAAAAATAAGTGCTTGCCACTGGCTATCATGATTTACTGACTTGCCCAGAAAAGTGCACTTGGAGTAGGAAAGCTACTGGGCATCACCATCAGATGGCCTTAATGAGACACACAGAAATGTACTTTGAGCTTTGAGTTGCACTTTGAGCCGCTGGTCTGAGCAACAATCAGCGAGTTAGAAGTCATTATAGAGGGAACTGGAGGTAAAAGTTTTGCAGCTAATGAAGCCAGGCAAAACACTGTCAGCCATGAAAACACACATTTTAAAGATGGAGACTTTTTTTTTTACAGAAGCAAAAACTGTATATTTAGATACCTCAATTTAAGCTATGTATAATTACCTATTGCATTACAATACATCTTTCCAGCTTTTATAAATATAAGCATGTTGGGTGGGGTGATATTAGGTGTTGTGCATTACCACTGAAAATGACAACAGTTTTAGTTCAAAGAGCAAAGATCAGTTAGTCCATCAAAAATGAGCTCATCTAAGTTCAATGTTTGATAAAATGAAAGATTGAGAACATTTGCCAATTTTTAACATTTCCTGTATTTTTCTTTTGAATATGCTGAATGTAACGTGATATTTCGTTTTTGGACTGGAAACCAAGAGAAGCACCTGAGATGTCATTTGATAATTTACCTACTGGAAAATAAAAAACCAGGCATGCTGCTTCATACAAACCAAACATGTTCAAATAGTGGTTATGAGTGCGGTGTTGATTAGATCTAAATAAACGCAGCATGCACTTGAACATGTTCGGCACTGAAGCTGGTATAATACTATGATATAATGGAATACATTGAACACCTTTATCTGCTTCAAGCACTATCGGGTACAGACATGGTTCTGGAATCACAGGCACATACAGTTTGATCCTTAACGGAGATATAAGTGGTACCATTGCTTTTCTTTGTCTGTAGGGGATAAATAAACTTTTATGTGACCTGTTATCATGATGCACTAGAGTTAGATTAAGGTCATACCAGGTTGAGGTGATAAACAGTGACATGGGAGGCCCTTCAGAGTGCATGTGTGGGGGAAATATAAGCGTGTTAGGTCAGGTTGACACAAGCAGGTGGAGTTGCACAGTAAAACCCAACCTCAAACAGCGGTAAGGCTGAACATTGAGACTTAGGGTCATGAGATATCAGGACGTTCATGTCCTGAGTGGAGGTGATTCACGTTAATGGGTTATTTTTGCTTAAAGCTCGATGCATCAGGATGTCCAAGACTGCATGTTGCGCAGCATAGCCTCGAAACGCTCCATGTTCGGCGCGTGGGCGTGGGGCAGGTGGTCCGTCAGCCGACTGTACAGGCTGAAAGACTTCAACTCCAGCCAAATGAAACCAAAACGGTCTTTATCGAACAACACGAAGAGCCCCGGCGTGCGCTCTGGGCTCGTGAAGCCGTGCCCAGCAATCAGACCCGTTCCATAGAAGCTGAAAAACAAAACATAACTCATTAAGATTCCAGGTGTTGTTCAGCTATAAATCAGGGCAACAACAAAGTGGCATGGATTGGAGCCAACAACCTTTGCCGTTTATTTGTCCACAAAGAAACAAATGAAAATTACTTAAAGAGCAACTCAACCCCAAATCAACTTTTTTCAGCAAGAAAGGAATTCCTTACTCCTCCTCCTAATCCACAACAATTGCTGGAATACCCTACCCATTAGAAATGTAGGGATGTGGACTAAGAATGGGGGTTTAAGGTGGAATGCAACTTATTATTTCCTCCTCACCATTTCCTGCAGGTGCGAGGGTACACCTCATTGCGAGCCATGACTCCTAAAGGCAAAACGAAGGGCTGAGCCTCAGGAGGAGAGCTACTACTGCTGGGGCCAGACTGGCATGCGTCGTCACAGGCACCATGGTCGACCTCTGTTGCTTCAGCGGCTGCGTCACCTGCTTCCTCCGCTGCATGTCTGACACTTACTGAGGTGCCGCTGGCTGGCTGTTCCAGCTGTTCCAGCTGTTCCACCTCCCTTTGTACTTTCTCATGTATTCCCAATATAATCTGTGACAGCACATCAATGTTGCGCTGTTGGTCCAATTCTGGGAGGTCCACGGGCTGACTCAGGTCAACATCCAGTGTCAGCTGCCCTGCGGGAACATTTGGGTCTCCCTGCAAGAAGGACAACAATTCTGTTTGTAATTATGGGCATCTGCTCAAAGCAGATGGGAATTTCAAGAGGGACTCTTGGTATGAGAAAAGTTTAACTCAAGTGAGAAGGTTTTTTTAAAAAACACATTTGTAAACATGCATAGTTGAGGTGTATTCAGAAGGAATTTTGCATTTATTTCCAAGAACCCCGTTTTTCCATGCCTACCGACAGTTATAGAGCCAAACTTACAGTAAGTTTAGTGGCTCTTGCAGACGTCCCATGGAAACTTAGCATGACAATCTCCAAGCCGTGACTTCCATATGTGCCTTTGAATAAGCCGGGCTGCAGCAGATCTGAAGGCTTCAAAGGAGGCAGGTAGATCCGCCTGTATGTCAAGCAGTTACTGCCAAAAGAAAGCACAAAAGCCACTGGTTCACTGAGCTGTTACTGAAGCCTGACCATGACAGAATAAATGTATTCAAGATAAATAGTCGTACTCATATTGACTGGTGTAAATGAACTTCATCAGGATGAGCTCCTGCATGTGTTCATGGAAGATTTCTTCCAGTGTACGACCCCATTCTTCCTCTAACCAAGTCCTAAATTCCTGCAAGAACACACGGCCGTATTCTAAACAGCTCTGATATTCACAAGGTACAGTAGAGTATTGGAATAAAGTATTAATACCCCTTGAACTCTTCCACATTTTATTGGTTCGCAACCAGAAGCCTCAATGTTTTTGACTGGAATTTCATGGGATAGATCAAGACAGTGTAGCACATAATTGTGAAGTGGAAGGAAAATGAAACAAAGTTTCTAAAATATCTTGCAGAACAAAAAAAAAATCAACTTTACTCAACATAAGATCCAGGGAAGCCAGTCCCTTCAGAAATCATGTAGAGCTGTCCTCTGAGGTTTGTTAGAAAACATTAAACTCTAACGCTTTGGTCAGATGAGAAGAAAACTTATATGACCTATAAGCAAAATGCTACATGTGAAAGAAAGATAACCTTTCACACCAATCTGAACACAAAATCCATCCAGGGAAGCGGTGATAGTGTCATGGAGTGGGAGTGCTTTTATTTAAGAGAAACTGGGAGCATGGTCAGAGTTGATGGGAAGATGGATGGAGCTAAACATAGCGCAATGCTGATAGAAAACCTATTAGAGCAAAAAACTAAAGTCTGAACAGAGGTTCACATTTCAGCAGAATACAGACCCTAAACTAGGGATGTGTATTGGCAAAAATCTGGCGATACGATATGTATCGCGAAACAGGGGAGACGATACGATATATCGCGATACTATGAGGAAGACGATATATTGTGATTTTTAAAACTCAATTTAACAGTAGGAAAACTGTCACAGCATTCTAAACGCTCCAACCTGTTTCATACTTTAACACATCCAGTTTTATTACTAGATCTAGTCGATCCACTGGAACGAAGAAGGTGACAACAGCCACAAACTACCAGTCATGCTTTTAATTTTACTACAAAAATTACTGTCATCATTAATGGTTCCATTCAAATCCTTTTTTTGTAATATCGATAGAATATCGGGGAAAAAATATCGCAATATATCAGTGTATCGATATTTTCTTACATCCCTACCCTAAACATATATCCAGAGCTACAACTGAATGGTTTAGATCAGGCCAATCACTGAATGTGTCGACCAGCAAATTTAGCTGGATTTTAAACTTGCACCTGGAACATGGTTAGCTTTGTATTTACTATGCAAACATTTAATATCAATGTTAATATCAATGAGTTCCACAGAAAGGCAGCCTTAATACCACCAGTAGTACTAGTAATCCAGTTAGAGAACTGTGGATTTAGCTCAAAGCACATTCATGTGTTGGAATGGAGCAGTGCAAGTCCAGACCTGAATACAGTTACAGTACACAATACAAATAGTACACAATACAGTACAATTTGTGACAGTACTTAAAAAATAATGTTCACAGATGCGCTACATCCAATCTGACTGAGCTTGAGCTTATTTGCGAAAAAGAATTGGCAAAAATGTCAGTAGAGACATACCTAAAAACACTTCCAGCTATGACTCAGTGGGTATAATATGAAAACAAGACAAACTTTCAAATTTTAATCTAAAAAAAAAAACTATACATATCCCTTTTCCCCTACTTTACAATAGTTTTCTACTTTGTATTGATCCATCACATAAAAATCCCAATACACTGAAGTTTGTGATGTGACATGTGAAAAAGTTTAAGAAGTGTACAAACATTGTTTCCTAAGGCACTGTACATCAGAATCTAAAACAGGTCATTAACTTGATCTGGTAGCACCAGTTAGACGCACCTCCTGTCTGCCTCCTGGCATCCGATGATGATCAGTCTGGTTACACTTTGTAGAAAATTCATCTTTCTTTACTGTCTAAAATAACAGAAGATGAAATCTATTAGTAAATTACAAAATTTTATAAGCAGCCACCATAAAAACAGGAGTATAATTAGGTGTACATACAATAACCTGTCTGCAAAGTACTGTAGAGCTCATATTAAGTGGTCTATATTTATTTTTCCTTATGGCCCTTACCTGTATGTCTCCTTTGTGGGGACCTTTGTGTCCATACATACACTCCACAGTGGCCTTTTTGCTTTCTAGCAAGTGAATGCGGAAAAGCGGTCGCCTTCTCATCGGATCTTCCACACGGGGATCGTGAGGTGGCAGATACATCCAGCCAATAATGAATAAGCCATCCACCTAGGTGAAATATTGCTTTAATCATATACTGTACCCCAACCAAACAACTACTCTGCCAAAACACTGAAAGTCCCAAATGGTCATTAGATTTTTTTGATTTCTTTTTATCTTCATGCAAACATGTTTAACAAACAGTTAACTGTAATCAGAGTTCCTCATCTTACTGCAAGCATACGTACAGTGGCTTGCAAAAGTATTCGGCCCCCTTGAACTTTTCCACATTTTGTCACATTACAGCCACAAACATGAAACTATTTTATTGGAATTCAACGTGAAAGACCAAAACAAAGTGGTGTACACGTGAGAAGTGGAACGAAAATCATACATGATTCCAAACATTTTTTACAAATAAATAACTGACAAGTGGGGTGTGCGTAATAATTCAGCCCCCTTTGGTCTGAGTGCAGTCAGTTGCCCATAGACATTGCCTGATGAGTGCTAATGACTAAATAGAGCGCACCTGTGTGTAATCTAATGTCAGTACAAATACAGCTGCCCTGTGACGGCCTCAGAGGTTGTCTAAGAGAATGTTGGGAGCAACAACACCATGAAGTCCAAAGAACACACCAGACAGGTCAGGGATAAAGTTATTGAGAAATTTAAAGCAGGCTTAGGCTACAAAAAGATTTCCCAAGCCTTGAACATCCCACGGAGCACTGTTCAAGCGATCATTCAGAAATGGAAGGAGTATGGCACAACTGTAAACCTACCAAGACAAGGCCGTCCACCTAAACTCACAGGCCGAACAAGGAGACTGCTGATCAGAAATGCAGCCAAGAGGCCCATGGTGACTCTGGATGAGCTGCAGAGATCTACAGCTCAGGTGGGGGAATCTGTCCATAGGACAACTATTAGTCGTGCACGGCACAAAGTTGGCCTTTATGGAAGAGTGGCAAGAAGAAAGCCATTGTTAAAAGAAAACCATAAGAAGTCCCGTTTGCAGTTTTCCACAAGCCATGTGGGGGACACAGCAAACATGTGGAAGAAGGTGCTCTGGTCAGATGAGACCAAAATGGAACGTTTTGGCCAAAATGCAAAATGCTATGTGTGGCGGAAAACTAACACTGCACATCACTCTGAACACACCATCTCCACTGTCAAATATGGTGGTGGCAGCATCATGCTCTGGGGGTGCTTCTCTTCAGCAGGGACAGGGAAGCTGGTCAGAGTTGATGGGAAGATGGATGGAGCCAAATACAGGGCAATCTTGGAAGAAAACCTCTTGGGAGTCTGCAAAAGACTTGAGACTGGGGCGGAGGTTCACCTTCCAGCAGGACAACGACCCTAAACATAAAGCCAGGATAACAATGGAATGGGTTAAAACAAAACATATCCATGTGTTAGAATGGCCCAGTCAAAGTCCAGATCTAAATCCAATCGAGAATCTGTGGTAATATCTGAAAACTGTTCACAAACGCTGTCCATCTAATCTGACTGAGCTGGAGCTGTTTTGCAAAGAAGAATGGGCAAGAATTTCAGTCTTTAGATGTGCAAAGCTGGTAGAGACATACCCTAAAAGACTGGCAGCTGGAATTGCAGCAAACGGTGGTTCTACAAAGTATTGACTCAGGGGGCTGAATAATTACGCACACCCCACTTTTCAGTTATTTATTTGTAAAAATGTTTGGAATCATGTATGATTTTCGTTCCACTTCTCACGTGTACACCACTTTGTATTGGTCTTTCACGTGGAATTCCAATAAAACGGATTCATGTTTGTGGCTGTAATGTGACAAAATGTGGAAAAGTTCAAGGGGGCCGAATACTTTTGCAAGCCACTGTATACTGAAAAATACTTACCACAACATTGAGTAATCCACCATAAGGTCCAATGTCAGGCTGCCAAAGCCCTAGAATGTGCCTATATGGGTGAAGCACTGCAACAAAAGAGCACAACAGCACGCCATTGTAATCTGTTTCTGCAGCGCTGCACTCGTAATCACCTCAGTGTTAATGCTGTATGGTTAAAGATGGTAAAAATCACACAATCCATGTTGTTTCAGAAAAACTAAACCAAGACGTTATCAATTTATTGCCAGTCAGAAGTTTACAATAACTGTTCATGGTCATTGTGATCTCATTCATTTTGGGATTATAATGATTTCTTTTCAATCATTTGCACAGACATTCCAGGCTGGAATGGATGAATTTTAAAAATCAAAAGTTGGATCCATGAGTATGAATGAATTCTTGATTTTCTCAAGTGCATGGAGTGTCAAAATTATACATGCATAAATATTTGTCTGTATGACAGACAACATCCCTTTGTGGATTCCACTTCTCTCACAAGCTCACAAAATTGGTCAAGTTCATTCAAACTGTTTTGCTTCTTCAAACAGACCTGGTTTTTAAGCATAGGCCAAAATTAGGGTTGACTTGAGGTAAAACTATTATTATTTATTGTTCTATCCATTTTGTCCAATCAAACTAGGGCTGCAGCTAACCATTATTCTGACGATTAATTGAGTAATCTGATATAGAAATTGTTCATTCAAAGCCAGAGTGTAGATTATGCAAAGTTAAAATATATTAATGCTCTACAATTATATACGTTATCTTAACTTGAGCACTGCTAATCAATTTATAAATATTTTACAATCAGTTTGTTTTTGTACTTTGTTTTTTGTAGCACTGTTTCATGCTGAATATAATAAACCATATAAACAATAAACCTTTGTTATAATGTATGTTTGTACATTAGTAATTCATTTAACATTCTTTTTAATGATAAATTAATTTAAGAAACAAGAAAATGTGAGGAGCCAAAAGAGTTGGGTTTTTTTAAATGAGCCGAGCTATAAGAACCAGTTCTCCTAAAAAAGACAGAATTCCCATCACTATTGAGGACGTGCTGTTGTGGAACGCTAATCCAGTTTAGCAAGAAACACACTGTACTGTTTTTCTCTCTGTTTATAGTGGTCCCGTACTTTTTATAGTTTTTGTCGCTGTGTTTCTTCTTTTCACTGCTCAATGTGTTCATTTCTGTCTGCCATTCTTTACAGTTCTTTAGATCCAATAAGCCAAGTGATTGGGTTGTGCAACCCAAATAATCGTCCGGGTGGAACGTCGCGGTGAGTGAGAGCATTGTGTAACAGAAATAACGATCCATGCGGACATGTGGGGTAATAATATAAAACTTAATAAATACTTTTTTGTTATTTTTAGTGCTGGGGTTACTGGAGGAATCGTTTCAGTAGTAAGTTAAACAGTGCCCGTTTCAACAAACGTTTTTACAGTCATTGAAGCCAAATAGCTCAGTATTTGTCTTGACTGATCACAAAGCGTTCCTCCAGAAGGCATTAGACTTGTTCATGTGGGCAAAGGTGAACAATGGTGATGCTTGAAGGTGCTGATTATGAAGCATTTTTGTAATCACGCTATTGGTCCATGGCGATGTGAAACTTGCTTCACCTTGCAGAGTGAAAACGGTGTTTCAGCTGTTTCAAGATCTTGGCAGACCTGCTGGTTCCTGGACTGTCACTGGTCATTCTAGCCTTTTTTCTTTGTGACCGTTTAGGTTAGACGGTGGAAACTTGAACACAACTAGGTGTACAAACAAGATGTATCAAAGATAAAGACGCATCAAAACTTGATTTGAACAGAAACATAAAGCATTTGGAAAGCCCTTACATCATCTCAAAACTTGTAGACTACGCTTAACAGCCAGGTGAATGGCAGCTTTCACCAAAACTGAGCAAATGGAGAGGTTAAATATCGAGATGGACCTATGCCACAAGCTCGTTGAGGGGAGTGGTCCAGCTGCAACTTGTTTAGGGATATTTAACCAGATAATTGAGGGGGTGTATGCATATATTCAAGCCTGTACAATTCTGACCATGTGTGGATTAGAGAAAAGCAAACATAAATTCCAATTCATACACACGTTTTGGTTTATATTGAAGTCGTTTGTTGCATGATTATTGCAATGTGGAAGAAAATGGTTCAAATAAATAATTAATTGCCCAAGATCGTTATAAAATCCATGATGAGTGTATGTAAACTTCTGACCAGCGCTCCACGTTCCAGACAGCTGAGTCTTAAAATGGCACAACCTATCTGGCTTCCCAATTCGTAGCAAGCAGGCACTGCAGTAAACAAAACGATAAATGAACTATTATCGCAGGAAAAACAGCAGTGCTTCAAACTGCTGTGCTTCCTGGTCTTCATATTAAAACCCAAACACACAACTCGTCATGCTGCTGCAATCCACATACAGTGTGTGTACACGTCTCTATAGTCCATGTGCTCGTAGTCGGGTAGGAGCTTCATAAATCGCCCAGACTTCACCTGCGGGATGACACCTGCACAGGCATGTGGAGAACAGCAACAGAACCAAGGTGGGTTCAGTCCAGAGCAGCGCTCACTTGAGTGGAATATTTTGACAAAACAGCTCGTTTTAAGAGCAAACAGCTGGCATTTATTAAAAAAAAAGGAGGGAAATGTGCTTAAAATTCCTACCAGTACACAAATGAGGAACAGATTAAGGGAGAAAACATAACTTTATAATAAAGTAAGCCTTTTCCCCCTTATTCTATCAAAACAATAATGGTACATAAAGAGAGGGAAAGAAAGACACTCGAGGAGTCATAGAATCGTGATTGATTTAGTGCTTCAATGAGTTAAATAATGGGAAAGTTGTGAAACTGACGTTTAACGTAGAGGTCATGGCCGGACACTCCTCCTGCTTCCATTTTCCTCAGGTCCTCCTTCATGCCAAACTCTGCAAAACAAAAACAATACAATAAATTAACAGACAAAAAATAATTTACTTTTAGTCAAAATAATACAAAATATGGACAAATTTATTTTCAAACTCTTGAGTTTACAGATCTACATGTAATCTAAGTAGTAGCTAGAATAGTGTTGTTAACAAATCAAAATAATGGCAGAGTGATGTTCAAACTAAAGCATGGTCAGCTGAACAAAGTATTTGTAGAGCAGCCAAGAGAGACAAACAGTCTGAGGTTACGGATCAGGAAAAACAAACTTGATCTATGACGTCCAACTCTCTGTCAGCTCAACAGCAAACAAATTATTATTTTTTATTGCAATTATTTGTATGAATTACTAGCCGTGAGTGGTAAAATGCACCAACAGATTTGTTTTTTTAAAAGGCTAATACAGGACGTGCTTCTGCTCTTGATAAAAACTATTATTGGGTATCCTATGCTAGTGCACAAGTAGAGGCATAGCAATGTACGAAGATTTTAAACCACCTCGTCACTTTAGATTTCACTGGAGGTGCACTAATCAGGCTTCTCTTGGCTATTAGGGCCTGTTTTTGGTTTTCTTTAAAGAATGATCTGCAGATTCCAGTTTTGACCGATTTGTTTAAGCATCAAAATGTAATGTACGAAACTCAACATGTACTCCATTAGATGCAACTTTGGCATCTTTTAAAGAGATCAAAAATATATAAATACATACTTTAAAATTTTTAACATAACAAAGTCTGGCTAATTTTTGCAAATGTAAAAATTAGTGTAAGTTTAATAAGTTTTCCTTTAACTCAACGGCTACTCTCCGTTGCACACAGAAAAGACTCACTTGTTGTGTAAGCTATTTTACTACATTCCTCAGGTTTCATCTATTATCTCTCCTATGCTTTGTGCAGCTCCCCCTCTAACTGCTGGTGCTTTAATATTCCTCCCTGTATTGCAAGTAAAGTTTTCTTCTATTTTCAGGTATTCCCTGGAACAGTCCATCAGCAAAAAGACTAATCTTGCATCTCTAAAGAAAAAGAGAAACAATATAAATACTGAGCGTTACACAAGGCTGAAGTATGATTACTGAGCTACCATGGCGGAGGTCTGCACTCTTCCGAGTGCTTTTCTAGTTTTTATCTGTGATCAAAAACAGATCAAATATGGGCTTTACCTGCTTTTATCTAAAAGTATTAAAAACATTAAAATTCCAGAAAAAAACCCGACTAAAAACCGCATTTTTCACCTCAGCTAGCTAGCAAAGTTTGTGATTTATCCCGTAATTGTCCATATATGATAGGGGTGAGTGTTTTTTTTTGGAATCAGGCTCACATGCCATTAAAAACCGTTTCTACTGTACACATTAAAAATGTTGTCAAACATATATTTATTTCTGCAAAAAGCAAATACATAAAAATAAACATAAAATAAACACATATCTTAAATCTTGATGAGTCTGGATGAGGATAAGTATTTTCTGTAAAAAATAAATTTTTGGCCATTTTAAAATGTCATTGCAAGCGCAATATCATTTACCAATTTGTTTATGGACTGGCATCACTAGATGAATGTAATTTCTGTATAAGAAAATTGTAAATTACACCTTCTCTGACCACAGAGAAAGACAAAGATCAAAAGCACTCAAGTTGTCTGTCATTACTAGTTTCAAAAAATTAAAGCAACATTAAGTTTTAACATTAACATTAAGTTTAACATTAGGTTGCATTAAACAGTCTACTCTTTTTAATGTTTATATTATTGTTAATGTCAAAGATCAGCTGGCTTCTAAACTAAGTCTTAAGTTATTAGGCGTATGCCAAAAAGGATCAGGCGTCCATCAGCGTTTACCAGCTGCACAGAATGGCTGACATGTACCAGTAAAGCAGAACTGTATTATGACGGCTTTAAATAATAATATCGTTATCAGAAATCATTATTGTTTACCTTCCACGCATCGTCTTCTCCATATGGTTTCCGTGTTGAGGATTTGTCTGAATTTTTTGCATACGAGTGCCACATTTGGCAACACTGTTCCTGGAAGCAAGGAGAATATTTCTACTAAGAGCTCCGGGGGTAATTCCATTAATGACTCTGGGTGCGGAGGTCCCGTGTTTGAGGCTCCCTTGTTTATATGACCGCTGCCATATTCACAAGCGTCACTTGGCCCTGCAGTGGCTGCGGCTGCGGCCGCGGCGGCGGCGGCGACGCGCCCGGGGCCTCCGGAGCTACCTGCGTCGCTTCTCCGTTGGCCTACGATCCGCTCCTCTTCCTCCTCGTCCATGTCAGAATCGCTCCCTTGGTCCTGCTGGTCGTTCCTCTGTCGTCTCCGGCACCTTCGGGACTGTCCGACTCCGCAAAGCCTGGCACAAACAGCCATCCGTAGTCAACAAACGACTAAATTACATCACTACAACACATCTATCAACCGCAGTCATATCCTCCTGTCCTCGCGAGCATAGACAGTCATCAGATCACGTCACACGACTCGCTTGAGGAGCTTTATGGCAAGACAATTTGTCATGTAATACTTACGTCGGTTCTTCAAAGCTGATGTTCTGAACGGAGAGTGCCTGGCAAAAATATTCATATCCACAACAACCTTCTCCCATTTTGTCACTATGGAACCACACACGTAAATGTGTTTTAACAGCATTTCATGTTACAGACAAACATTTGCAAAAAATCAAAAATTAAAACCATGTCTCCTATTTTTTCATTCAGATAAGTGCTACGTTGTCAAAACACACACACACTCACAAGTCTGTATTGCTACTCATATTAGGACTTTATATTGACTTCCATTCATTTTAATAGCTACATTTATGCCTAATCCCAAACCCTTACCCTAACCAGTTTATTCCTAACCCTAACCTTAACCAAAACATAATTCACACCATACCTCTAAACCAGTCTTTCTCAAACTTTTTACAGTATGTACCACCTGAGAAAATTTCGAGCTCTCAAAGTACCACCATCATGACCTACCTGAACATAGAATAGAGAAGGCTTACCCTTTTAACTATGGACAATTCACAAAGGTGGCATATTTACTCCTAATAAGGATTATTTATTGGTAATTGTTGCCAGCTACAGCCACACTGTACAAAACAGTAGCATCATAACAGGCACTTAAACTCATCCTAACAGGTTTCAACACCGTAGCAGGCTTATATTGAAACAAAAAGCAAAGGGAAGATAATGCATAAGCTATTTTAAATATGACTTTAATATACTTTGTGTATTTTAATTAAACGTTTTGTACTACTTTGATTGAATTATACATTTTTGAATTTTATTTTCACACACACACACACACACAGAGATAACTTGTGTTTTCTTTAAAGAGTAACTAAACCCCAAAACAACGTTTTTTTTGCTTCTAAACTGTATAAATGGGTCTTTACCAATGCAGTCTTTCAGTTTCTGGGGATTTTTTAACATTTTGGTGTAAACTTGTTTAATTCTACACCTTTTGGTCTAAAAACGTCTTAGTGCTGCCCTCTCAGGGTTGAACGGTGGCTACTGCATTTGAATTTTGTGATTGGTGGAGAGCGGTACATCTCTACGTCATAGGCATTGCCTACGTCACAACAGGTTACAATTATTATCACATTAGCACTTAGTTAGCATAGCTAACATACTGTTTTGAACGTTAGCCTATGTTAGCATTAGCACTCAGAGACTGGACCCATCCTGTCTCTCTCTCCCTCAGCAGCAGCGCCAGCCTCGGGCAGCGCTGACTCAGCGCCCCGAGCCAGCGGCTCTAATTGATACGGCTCGCGGCCGCTGAGCTCCATAAAGCCTCCCTCTACTCCTCTATCTCCGGTGACGACGGAGGAGATCCGCTGGTTCAGGGCCGAGCCAGCGCCGCCCGAGCTCGGTGCTGCTGAGCAAGAGGAAGACAGGAGGAGTCCAGTCTCTGAGTGGTAATGCTAACATAGGCTAACGTTCAAAACAGATGAATGTTGATCAGTCGCAAAACTGCCAACGTCGCTTTGGTCACTGTCCATGTTTCAGTGTCACATTAAGCGAGCCGTCACTGTCCTCCTGAACACACCCCCACGTTCCCCCCTCCGCTTTTCCTCAACACTTGGCCACACCCCTCCGTTCTTCCTAGCACCGCCCACTTTGTAGAATTTTTTTAAATGTTGTCTGGGGGCGGGGTTATGCCTTTT